>CM030360.1:189977101-190303081 GCA_017893485.1 Hemerocallis citrina | reverse complement strand
ATTATTAACAACTAGTTGAAATGAAATACATGCTTGTCTAATTAGAAGAAAATTGTTAATTAGCAAATGTGTGTTGATTGATTACTAGAGTTATTGCCTGAGAGTAAAAGTGTATGTTTCTCATTGTTATAAACATAAGAATGCATGTTAGTTATGTTTGAATTGCAATTATGTGAAATTCACTAGTAAGGAATTGAGCCATGCTTATTGATTAAAAATGCTAAATTAGAATAGTGTGTTAATTGAATTGATTGAATTGTTTGTTAATAGATGTAATGAATTTCCCTATTGTGATATTTATCATGTGAAAAATTTGAATAAAATGATAAAGAATGTCCTTTTGCTTATAAATAAATGAATGCATCATGTGTAGATTAATTAATAAAAATGGAAGTTTTTACTCACTTATGAAGTTGATTTTGTGCTCTAAAAACATCTTAGTTATCAATGGGTAAGAAAACATCATTGTGGTGAATTATGTGTGAGAAAACATCTTTGGTTATGAACAATTTTGTATTGGTCTTCAAATGTCGAAATAGTATTCATAAAATGCAAACTATGGCTAATTACATGTTTTAAAAGAGTGAAAAACACCTTTAAAAATATTGGTTATGGTGGAATTGAATGTAGTTTTTAATCTGGAAAGTTATGTTTCAAAAAGGGAAGAAAAAGGAACTGAAAACTTTTTTTGAGGAATTGAAAACTAATAGCACAGTCGACTGACTATTGTAACAGTCGACTGTCCTAATCGTTTTATTTTGAATTTAAAAATCATCGCAAAACAGCCAACTGGCCATATGAGACAGTCGACTTCTCTGACGATTTTATTCTCGAGCCTTAGAACCTCGTAGAACAGCCGACTGGTCAGGGTTATCTGTCGACTGCCCTGAAATTTCAAATAATATTTGTGTTTTGGGAGAAAACCTCTATGACCTGAGGCTTTGTACAAGTGAGACTGTTTTTACAAAAAAAAAACTCATTTTTATTATTAACTTAAATTGTTTTCTTTAAGAAATTCGGATGGATTGTTTCAGAAGTTTAAAATGAGATTTTGGTAATGAGAAATTTGAAAGGTGTGAATTGTGAAACCAATCGGAAATGTGAACTGTGGAATTGGAATGGATTGAATTAGAATTATGTGAGCGTATAAATTAGTGAGTGTGACATGTTCGAAGAACTTCAGTTTTCAAGTATCTATGCATTGAATTATTGATTGTGATGAGTTATGAAAGATATGAATACATGAACACTATGATTAAGAAATGTGAATTGTGATTAATCATGAAAAGATCTTATGAGCATGACATTGTAATTATGAGTTGAAATTGAGAATTAGAGTATAGCCAAGCCTTATACCGGCAATGAAAGAATTGTGAAATGGTATTTTGAAATGAGAGGACCAAGGATTGGGTCATGTGAAATTAAATGAATAAGACCGGTATAGTGGAAGTGCTACATTCTAAGAGATTGATTTTATTCATGATTAAATTAAATTAAGGGTTAGTTACATAGTGAAGATGTGATGAAAGTAAGAGAAAAACATTGAGTATGAGGGCCATTGGATTGGCGGCGTGAGAGTATTCACAGGATGTCCCATGATGAGTCATGATAGGGCGTGGATACTGCTCCAGAGTACCGTCCCGGTGGTGACGCTCGTGCGGTGTCTGACGACTGCGGGTGGTGTCATGTCTATGGTAGGAGCTGAATTACCACAGGATGCCTGCATGATGAGTCATGTGTCAGTGCGTTGGGATTCCCTCCAGGGCGCCTAGACATGAGTTCGTAGGTCAGAAAACATCTAGGATACTTACCGTAGTTACAGTAGTAGATTAAGTCATGGCGAGGGATTGAACCCTACAAGATGAAGAACGGTTAAGGGCTTGCCCTCGGAACTATGTAGTATGGGCTGCATAGACTCCGAACAAGTGCGCATTAGTGTCATATAATTCAAATAATTGCATTAAGGACTAAGTGCACATTCACAACACGACATCAATAAGATAGTCCATTTTAGCTTTTTTTGTGACAAGTTTGTGATTGTTAAGAAATGAGAATCGTTATACTGTTTCCGGCATAGAGAGGATGGCCGTGTATAATATTTCGTCAATTGAATGAACTGACGTGCCCACAGTTTTATATACAGGGTAAAGATGCCCGACAATTGAAGTATACATGCTGCGCAGGATTGATTTAAATATTGTTTCATGTAATTCATTGTAATATGGCTTCCGCTGTGATATTGTACAAGTGTAAATTTAACTCTGATAAAAGAAAAGTTTTTATTTCCTTGTATAATTGTACGAAAGAAGTGTAAAGATCCTGTGGAACTCGAATTCAGTTGTATTTTGGAATTCGGGGTGTTACAATACTACATATGTCCAAGGGAAAGCACCAACGTACTCCATATTAAAGAGGTTCGATCCCTCGCCATGAAAACTACCCAGTAATCAAAGCAAGGTTTAGACATTCCGCGAGTACGGATCCCAGTTCCAGAGTACACTGCCCGACTTTTATACAGACTCCTCATCGTTCGAACATCCCGCAAGTGCCCCTCTAGCCCCGGTATACGTATATACACTGGTGTACGACAAACTATCCGCCCGACTACGTATAGTCCCGAATTTAAAATAAAAACTCATCGCCATCGAAGCAACCTCAGTCCCGGAGTACACCGTCCGACTGGGTCTATAGTCCCGAAGTACATCACCCAACTATATATAGTGCCCCACTTACGTTTGCCCGGGTTTACCACGTCTTCTCTTAGTGCCTAGTTCTTAAGTTCAGGACATGAATAAATTTTCATACCTAGAGTTAGTTTTACCCCCTACCGAACTTAATCACAAATACCGAGATAGCTCTAAGGCCATACCTCAAAAATATAACTCAATTCTTTTATTTTCAACAATGTCGGTACCTGAGACTTAGATCACAACCTTTCATGTGCAAGAATCCATGTGTACTCATACCCTTCAAAATCATGTATTAAACTCAATGTATTCTTATCTTCAACTTATTCACAATTTAATCAATGTCTTATCTTAACATTACACATGATTCATTTATTCATTTACAATTCAAAATAAAACAATATCTCCATTCATGAACAATAGATTCATCACTTTAAGTCTCATTAGCAATTTAAGCTCAAATAATATATCTCAACCCACATCAAGTATTCCTTAAATCAATTAAATGTATAACCTCATCAAGAGAAATCAATTCACATGAATAATTTGTTTTTCTTCTAAAATAAATGTCATATACTCAAATAAACAATTTTGAAATCAATAACTCATTTTCTATCTCAATTCCTCTTTTTATTTATCAAAGTATACATGAAAATTTTTAAAACTATTTTTAACAAATTCTATATCATTTTATAAGAATATTAGAATTCCTCCCCAAATTTTAATTGCATTTAAACTCATTTAAAAATCCAAAAAAAAAAAAAAAACCAAAAGAAATAATATGGCGCCATCAGGTTTCGAACCCAGGCACCCCGACCAAGCTCAGCGAGCAGCACCCAAAGCCCAACCGCAAGCCACTAAGTCCATGTGCACTTTATGTTATAAAGGTGATTCGAAACCCATATACAGTGCCTCTCTGTTTGTGCTATTTAAAATTGAAAACAAAAAATAAAGGGATTGCCAAGATTCGAACCCGCAACCCAAGACCACAGGTCCGCTACAGTAATAGTCTTAAAGAGCCTCTGCTAACCAGTAAGTCCAACCCCAGTCACTGTTATGCAATTAGATTGCTAAACTTTTGTTCATTCCGCACTGTATTTAATTTATTTCACAAAACTCCAATATATGTTCGATCTAATCTTTTTAATGGACTGCATTTTTCTCATTCTTTCTGAGTTCACTTGAAATCAGTAATTCATAAATTCCCAAATTTATATTTTAGACATTTTATCTATATTCCAAATTATCTCCTTCTCTTTAATGAACAAGAATTGTATTTCTTTAATTTAATCAAAATAACAATTGTTTATCTCTTACCCTCAATTAATTATTCTATGTGTATCAATTTAACTTCACAAAAATTCATTTTAAACACAAGGGAAAATTTCAACAATTTCTCATACAATTTTATATTTCGATATTTGTAAATTAACATGCATATTGTTCATGGCAACAACTTGTTGCTTCTTTTTCTCATTTCTACTAACATGAAGACAATTTGTTTCTTAATCACAACAAATTTTATTACTATTCATAGCACATACAAAAGCATGGATTTGTTCTACAATTATCACATCAAATTTATCTATACTACTCATTTAACATACTAGCATGCATTTTCTATATTTAGAAAGCACAAGATCACCCACCTCTTATGAAGAATTTGCAACAAGAAGATGAGACACAACTTCTAGGGACTCCTAGCTCCAAACAAGCAACTCTTAGTCCTTCTCCTCTTAGCAAGAGTACTCCAACAAGCAACAAGAACACTCTAACTCTCTTTCTTTTCCTCTCTCTAATTTGGTTTATTTGGGTGTGAAAAGAGAAGAAAACTAGGGTGTATTTATAGGACAAGAGAATGGCTAAAATGCAAATTTCACCCACCTAATAATTACCCACTCAACCTTTCACTTTCCTAACTCCCCATCTCCTCATTTCCCATAACCCCTACCTCTCTCTCTCCCCATAACCGACCGACCCCCCTCTCTTTCTATTTGCACGTGCACGTGTTGTGCACTAGTGAACACACACACACAAATTTAAACATAAATCCTATAATTCTAATATGTGTATTAAAAGTTGTTACATGTCATGTGGGAGTCCATGTACCACAAAAAAAAAAAGATTTAATCAATGGGCTTGTCTCGTGGGCTTTCTTTTTAATTAATTTAATTAACTAGTCTAGTGGGCTAGAATCCATTCTTAGGTCCATGGGCTTAAAGAAAGGCTAAAAAATACTCATGCATGCTAAAATAATAAAATGAGAGTAAGAAAAAAAAGTTGGAAAAATTAGCACGTGCATTGTATGTGCAAAAATTGATAAATGTATTTTTTATTTTAAAATAAAATACGGGATGTTACATTAATATTCATTTGATGATTATCAATTCCTCTTTCAGCAAGTTACTCGCAATGGAAAAAATGTTCAGATGTTTAAAATTGGTATTTAAAGGAACAAGAATCTATAATGGAAAGATGTAAAATTTTCAAACTTTAAAAAAAAATTATTTAAATTATTATAAAAAAAATTGCAAAGCTCCACTTGCCACAAATGAAGAAACAAGAAACTAAAGACTATATAAGACTGAATTCGAAGTTCCACAGGATCTTTACACTTCTCTTCGTACAATTTTACAAGGAATAAAAAACTTTTATTACAACAGAGTTTACATCAATGCAGCGGAATTATAAATTACAACATTTATACATGAATTGAATAATAACTTGAACATTTCTTTAAGCAGCAATCAATCTTTAGTCTTGTCAATGACTTTATCCTGCATAGAAACTGTGGGTACGTCAGTTGCATACAACTGACACTAGCTAGGATATAATACATCAATTTCTCTTACTTAGAAAGCACACACTTGTCACAAAATAAACTAAGGGGCACTACCCTATTGATGTCGTGTGTGAATGTGCACTTAGTCCTTAATACAGTTATTAATATTTACATGACACTAATGCGCACTTGTTCGGATTCTATGCATCCCATACTACATAGGTCCGAGGGCAAACCCTTAATCGTACTTCATCTTGTAGGATTCGATCCCTCGCCATGACTTAAACTACTACAGTAACTACAGTAAGTATCCTAGGTATTCTATGAGTTACGAGCCCACGTCCAGACATCCTGGAGAGAATCCCACACACTGACACGTGACTCATCATGCAGGCATCCTGCGGTCAATTCACCTTCGCCATGGACCATGGCACCACCCGTAGTCACCAAATACCCCACAAGCATCGCCACCGAGACGGTATTCTGGAGTAGTATCCACGCCCTAATCATGACGCATCATGAGGACATCCTATGAACACTCTCACACCACCAATCCAATGGCCCTCATACTCATATTTTTCTCTTACTTTCATCACATCTCCACTATGTATCTAAATCCTTAGGTAATTGAATCATGAATAAAAATTAACACTCTAGAATTCAGCATTATCCCTACATTGGTCTTAAAAATACCAATCATTATCCATGACCCAAACTTGGTCACAATTTATCACATTTCTCTTTTCAAAACTTTCATTCTTGCCGATGTGAGGACTTAGCTAAAATTCTAGTCTAAATTCTCTTTTCATGTTCATTATACTTGTTCATAAATTTCACAATTCATCATGTTTCTTTTCAATCAATTTTCCATGCACAACTTGCATATTCTTAGACAACTTCACATTAAATTCTACTCAATAATTTATATGTCAAAATCTCATTTTTGAGCTCTTCACAATTTTCTCTATGTTCAACAAGTATTTGTATATTTAATTACTGAAAGAATCATATCCAAAAAAAAATCTTATTAATTCTTCTTCTCAAAATTCTAATCATAATAACTCAAACGTTATAAAAACACTTTTCATGAATAATTCAAAACTCAAAAATCAACAATCAGCACAGTTCAGTCGACTGTAGAAAAATGGCTAGTCGACTGTCCTGTGAAACTTCAAAACTCAAGAATAGACAGTCAGTTCAGTCGACTGTGAAAAAATTTCCAGTCGACTATCCCGTGAAACTTCAAAACTCAAGGACAGATAGTCAATTCAGTCGACTGTGGAAAAATGGCCAGCCGACTGTCCCGTGAAACTTTAGTTCACAGACGAAAGTCTACTGTTAAACAAAATTTGAAATTTAACACTTGATAGTCGACTGTCGACTCTAGTTTGGTCAACTGTCAATTGTAACAGGTTGCAGTTAAAGTGGATCAAAAATACATTTTTGATTTCGACATAGAAAATTTCTTTTTAGAAGAATCATTAAGCAACATATTCCTCTTTTATTCACAAGTTGTCCTAACTCTTTTTTTTTCCATTCTTTAACAAAATCAAGTTCTTAATTTAGTTCTATTTTACAAATTATTCATTTTCTTATGTTTCAAAAGACAATCTAGATAATAAATCAAATGACTACATCAATACTTGCATATGGCAAAAGAAACACACTTTTATCACAATTCAATCTACTATTATTCCATGAATACTAATTTAAATTCCATAATTTAGCCATAAGCACAATTTCCACATATTGTATCTTTCATTTCATGCATAGACAAAGTTTCACAAAAAATCACAATTCATCCATTTTAGCAAGCAAGTAAACTACCAAGTCATCATACACATACTCAATTACACATTCTATTTATTCTACCACTTTTTCATACAGATTACTTTGGTGTTCTTTTCCTCTTAATCTCCTTAAACAAAATGCATGGCAATTTTCTATTCATTCTTAACACAATCACAATGTCAATTCCTAGCATGGTATCTAAAGTAGAAGTTCGAGAAATCACCCACCTATTTTGAAGAAACACAAATGAGAAAAACTCCTAGAAATCTCCTTGAACAATGAACGATCCTTCTCCTCCTAGATTGTGCCACAAGTTGCCTTCTCCTCCTTGTGCTTGATGGAACCCGAAGCTCTCCTTCCTCCTTGGTGAAATGGCCGGCCTCCAGATGAAAGGGACACACACACAAATGCACACTCAATCTTTTGTTCACAACTTTCAATCTTTTTCTCACTTTTTGTTTGTTTCTTTCTCTCTTTTTAACAAATTTTTCAAGAGTGTTGCATGAAGAAATGGAAGGGGTATTTATACATGGAGGGGGTATTTTTTTAAGTGAAATGGAGGGCTAGGATTGATCTAGATGGTTCTGGATTAGGGGCTAGGATGAACTAGTCAGTTAAAGAAACTACCCATGAACACAAACCACCTCTTCCACTACACCAACTCACCCTTCTCTCTCTCTTGCCATTTCCGGCCTAACCCATGCTCCACCCAAGGCACATGCCAGTGCAATGCACATGTCACACAACACACCCCTAGTTACTAGTTGTACATAGTTATTTAATTAATTGTCTACAAAACTAGTCTACACTACAAGTTATGACAATTAAGAGGGAATTAAACTAATGGGCTCAAATTAGTGGGCTTTAGAACCCATGGGCTATTAATTAAAATAATTAATTAATTAGTGTGGGCTAAGAATAAGCAATTAGGCCTAGAATTTAAGTAGGCTTTTTAAAATAAAAAGAAAAGGATTAAAATATTTGTTCATGTTAAGAAAATAAATAATTTTCTAGGGAAAACTGCACATGAATTAGTACGTGCAAAACACGTAAAAATCAACAAACTCTTATTTAACAATAATTAAAAATTTCAGGATGTTACAGGGGAGGGGGGTTGAGCGGAAATTAAAAACTTAAATAAATGCGTAAAGTAAGGAGATAGAGTTAGAGAATGCAAACAGAGTAAGCACGCAAGACACACCGATATAACGTGGTTCGATCCCAAGGTTTATGTCCACACTACCTACTTATAGCAATTCTCAGCCACAAGTGTTCCACTACATTTTAAACCCTTGTACAGTGATTCTTGAAATTCAGGCCGAGAGTCATATTACACCCGCATGACTTCTACAAACAAATCCCGCAAAACTCATCGAAGTGGAAGAAAAGAAAAACTCTCAAGATCTATAACGATCTTGACTGAAGAACACAATAGAAGCTCTCACACTCGATTGTTGATTGAATGATTAGTTCAAAAGAATTAAACTGCAAGGGATTCTCAGTGAATGTGTTTCTATGTATAGAGCAAGGAAATGTATCTTTCCAAAAAACAAAAGATATTTTTGAAATAGTCAAAACTGCACGTGGTCGGTCGACCGCTTTGTTGAGCAGTCAACCGTTCATCTTTTAACTCGAAAGTCGAGCGATGACCGGTCGAATGACTCATCTTTTCCACTATGATGAGCGATCGACTGTTGCGACGGTCGACCGACATATTGTACGGTCGACCGCCATCATGCAGACTTATCTTTTATTTGGCGAGTCCACTTTATATTTTTTCATATACTAATCAATCAATCAATGACTCTTTAAATAGTATTTTTTCTCACAATAACATAAATAAATAATTGATTATTGCTGACTTTCTTGAGAATTTTAAGCACATGTTTCTTGAGTTGAAATCTTCTTGATATTTGCAATCTTCTTTGATACATTCCTCTTTTGCTTGATTGCTAATCTTTTTGGCTCTTTGTTCTGAAATACATTTTTCTGTAAATCCTGTAAATCTCAACTAAAAATATCAGTTGTAAATGATATTTTGTGCACACCAAACTTAAGGTCAACAATCTCACTTTTTTGGTGTGAACAAAACATACCTTAGAATTTTAAAAATATATTAAAAGAAATTCAAGTGCTCCCCCTTAAACCAATATTGCCCCCAAATTCATGCACATAAGAATTTAATAAGTGTGTGCTCATAGTGCATCCTATATGGATAAAACAAAAACATGTACTCATATATGTGATTTTCTCCCTCGTTTTGGAACACATCAAAAGGAACAAAAAATACAAGTGTTAAAAACATGTGTGGTTTAAAATAAGTAGTTCAGGAAATAAAGAAGCAGAATGGGGGATGGTCGACCGAGCGGTTGACCGACCACAAAACAGACCCAAAAAACCCTGTAATCCAAAAGTGACAAGACGTGGGATGGTCGAGAGTTCCAGCTTCGAGTAAGTGAATTAAGAAAATCACATGACTGCTACCTATATAATCATGAGGTAAGTTTAATTAAATCTTTTTAATGACCTGTATAATGGGGGAAAAATTTAATAGTGTGCAGATGACAAAACACATCAGAGGTGGAAAAGGTCATCATATCTTGAAAAACAAATTCTAATGTCAGCTATTAACTACAAATATGCTAGACTGAAAGTTGAGAAATTTTTATCTCCGTTAAAAAATATTACTGTTGTAGTTCTTAAGAGATTACAGACTTACAGCGGAACTTTTTCTTATACTTTGCATTGGAAAATGGTATCAAAAAGAGCACATGGGAAGAGTTACAGGATAAATGTGGGATCATTTGTTGGATCTTGTAGGCAAGGCAAATAACACTAGAGGGGGGGTGAATAGTGTTGTATAAAAATTAATTCTGAAATTGAACTTTTCGTTGTGTTAAGTCGACTGAAAAGAGATATCCATTCGACTGAAGCGTCAGAATAGAAGAATATTTTACTGAGAATTACGAGTCTGACCAGTCATCTTATAGCGAAAACCAGTCGACTTGCCAGACAAGTTTTTGAACAAAAACTTAACAAAATTGAGATTGCTAGTGAAGAAAATACAACCACACAGAGAGTCAACCACAGAGAACACAGCAAAGTATCCTGGTTCGGTCCTCCCGGCCTACATCCAGTCCCCAAGCAATCCACTTGAGATTTTTCACTATTCTTGAAAAAGTATAAGAATACCCTATGGCGTTTGACAACAACTATGTCAAACCCACAGACCTCTCTCACCACTAGAGAGAAGAAACCCACTCTACAACCAAGAGTGAAAAATCGACTCTACAACCAAGAGCCCTACTCTCTAACCGAGAGGACCACTCTCACAACCCGAGAGTGAAAACAACAACAAAAAGAGTTAAAATAGCCTATAGCCTTGTTTATGATTTGTGATTTTGTATGGTGGCTATAAAGTTAACTTCTGAAATCATTCTAAAACGAATTCGATGTTATACTAGACTGATTTTTGGAGAACCAAGACTTAGAGAATATGTATGCCTTTTAAAAAGCTTGTTCTTCTTAAAAACAAAAAGCTTGAAACTTAAGAAAATGCTTGGAAATGTTGTGAACCTTTGCCAAATGACCTATATACTCTTTTTATAAAGTTAGAGACGTTTGAACATTGAAAGGTTGAATCCCAACTGCCATACAACGCTAGTAAAAAGATTTGATTTTGAAAAACAAGTTTTAAAATCAGAAAACTGTCGAAACGACTTGAACAGACGACTGGGTTGCCACAATGAGTCGACTGCTCAGAGCTTGTATGAGTTCAGAAATTTCATACTAAGACAGTCGACTGATTCCAAAGAACGGTCGATTGGTACTCAACTGCTGAACTTATTCAAGCTTGTTTCGACCTTTTAACTTTGTAAAACACTCAATTATTATAAGATATACGTGAGTGTGTGTGTGACAAAGCTTTTACAAGTTTGTAAGACTCAAAGAATAAAAATTATAATTGTTTACAAGACACTTTATACAAAACATTTGAAGCACTTGAGTCTTGTCTTGAACTTGAGTCTTTGACTTGAGCTTGAGCCATTGTCTTTATGTCTTGAAGCTTGCTTGATCAAATGTGACTTGAACTTAGATCTTTGTAGTTTGATTGATTCTCTTGAAAGCTTCATTGGATCAACTTTGCCTTTGTGTATTGCACCATGGTATTTGTCTTTGATACATCCTGCAATATATATATAGGTGGTAGCACAACTTTGCATTGTGTTGTAGTCATCAAAACCAAGAATCAACATTCTCCCCCTTTTTTATGATGACAACACAATAGCTTACAATAATAATAATAATAATTAAAAATGCTCCCCCTAACTAATGCACAACATGCACAAGTTAGAAATATGCACGAAACAAACACATCCTTACACATCCTTTTCTCCCCCTTTGTCATCAACAAAAAAAGGAGGAGGAAAGAAACAATAACATAATGGAAAGCATTGCAGAAAGAACAAACACAATGCAAAACCATAACAAATTTATACAAAGAGTCGAGATCGACAAGAGGGTAAAAGGAGAGAGAGATGCCTCAGTTTAAGTGACGATTCGGAATCAGAAAAACCAAGCTGATGTCCCGACAGTCGACTGGTTTTTATATCAGTCGACTTAGTCGAGAGAAAATTAAACCAAAAGAAACATCAAGTATAAACTTTCCTGTCAGTCGACTGGTTACTTATACAGTCGACTGTTCAGAACACAAGATTCAGCAATAATAATAACAACAAAAATACTTTATAAGTCGACTGAAAAAGACGTTTAAGTCGACTTAAGCAAAATATATTTTCAAGAAATGTCATTAAAACAGCAAATTCCTAGTTCTCTTCTAAAGTTGATAAAAGTGTCTTCCTTAAGTGGTTTAGTAAAGATATCTGCTACTTGTTTATCAGTGAAAATAAAATTCAAAGATAAATCTCCCTTTAAAACATGATCACGTAGAAAATGATGTCTAATATCAATGTGTTTCGTACGTGAGTGTTGAATCGGATTTTTAGATAAATTAATAGCACTGATATTATCACACATTATAGCAGGTTTGGAAAATAAAATACCATAATCTAATAGGGTTTGTTTCATCCATAAAATTTGGGCACAAGCCAAACTTACAGCAATATATTCAACTTCTGTAGTAGATAGGGATACTGAATTTTGCTTTTTACTGTAACAAGATACTAGTGAATGTCCCAAAAAGTGACATGTATCGCTTGTACTTTTACTGTCAGTTTTACTACCAGCAAAATTCGCATCACAATATGACAAAAGTTGACAATTATCGGTCCGTGGATAGAATAAATCATACTCACATGTGCCTTTAATGTATCTTAAAATGTGTTTCACAGTTTTTAAGTGAGACTCTTTAGGACTTGACAGATATCTAGCACACAAACATACACTAAACATAATGTCTGGTCTACTAGTAGTTATATATAAGAGTGAGCCAATCATCCCTCGATAGAGTTTTTGATCGACACTCTTAGGAGTGTAAACTAAACAGGACGGTCCGTCGTCCGTCCGAGTCCGGCTCGAGAAATAGTCCGACCGTGGACGGTCCGAACTGTTATACGAATCGAACATGAACAAATTTTTATGTCCGAAACTTTACCGAGCTCGAGCTCGGTCACTAACCAGTTCGGCTCGATTTGTCCGTGAACCCAAGCCTATAGACTACAGAAATACTCTAGTCTCTAGTAGCGTGTAGTACAACAGTGAATTAATTCATTCATTCACTGACTCTTGAGCCTTCTCTCTGTCTAGGTGTACCTGACAAGGAACTCAAGAGTCAAGATTCTAACTTCTTAGTTCTCTCTGTCTCTTTGGCTTCTCCCCCCCCCCCAGCGTTCCAAATTCTGATTATTCCCCAATTTCTAAAATCAATTACTCTACCAATTTGATTTCCAAAACCAGTTAGACCCTTGAGTTCAATCTCTCATTAAATTATGCACTAAATCATGGGAAATATTGATTGGTTTTTCCATCCATATCAATATCAACATCTATATAAATACCCACCACAAGAAAACCTAATTCATACTACCATTTTGATCCATCACCATCGGACCACATGTAGACAATCTTATCGGCACCTTAGTTTTTTTCCTCTCTGTTCATTCCTCCAGGCTCCAACTGCAGTATGGATCCACCAGATTCGAGTAAGTGAATGAATTAAATTTTTTTCCATTATTTTTGCAGATGAATTTTCACCCAATTGAGAATATATGAAGTACAATAGTATGCTTATAATCTGCTCATACCTTTGACTGTATCATATTCACGCTATGCTTATAAGCTGCTCATACCTTTCCAGTGTTTATTTGTTTTGGTAAATTAGTTTATGAACTAGATATTTTGAGTTTTGGTAAATTAGTACATTATCGAAGTATTATGAGTACATTTCATTCAATTTCTTATGAAAAGATGAAAGATGAGTTTAATAGTTCTTTTTTTTCTTTGACAATGCAAGAAGTTAGTTGGAAATTTCCATATCGCACTGGAACAACCATCTCATCACAAAAGTCATGATGCACTTAATTTCCATGTTTCATGTTTTATCTCAAGATAAAGAAGAGCTTATACTGTTATTTGTAAAGGGCAATACAGTGTAGCAAAAGGACTATTAATCAGTAACAAAAGACATACAACTACGGCTAAGCTCCTCCTTCAATTCAACTGAAACCACAACATGAAAAACTCGATGTCCTACTACATAACATGAACCAAGAAACATACATATTCCTTAGCTCCATGCAAATTTCCTACCATGTATCATATAACTAGAACTAACAATCAAAACAATCAACTCTCGGAATCCAATTTCTTCAAAAAAAATTTAAGACAAATGGTTAGTACCTATAATCTATACAAACAAGATCTCTGATTAAAGGTAATATTAGTAACCGCTCAGTTTCACAACTCTTCCTTCATAGAATCTGACTTATGGACAAACAAACATGCAGGCAACCTTTCCAGTTTTTTGGGTTTTGTTTGGTTGTAATTTTTCAAATCATATCCACACAAAAAAATACTACATTTGTTGCTACAAAAAAGAGAGAAGAGGCTGATTTTTACAAGAGTTACAGTTATTCATTCAGATCATTTAGCTTAATTAGTTAGGTGTGGGATTTTATTTTCCAACAATTGAGTGTGCAACATTTGAACTACCTCCTTATACTGCAACTTCAAAAGTAGTTTTTCCACAATTAACATGATTTCCATTCTTTTCTATGAATCAAATCTCACCTATCAAGTTCGATTTCAATTCTTGTATTTCATGCTCAAATTTTTTTTCAATAAACACATCAGATTCTCTTACTATAGTTTCTTTCCTTTACTTAATTCAATAGTCATAAGGTCGCATTTTTCACCCATATGCAATATTCAAATTAGGCAATAAAATCCATAGATAACGCACTTAAATTTTCTTTTGTTCAAATTCCTCTTTTAAAACTTAGTTTAATCTTCTCATAAAAATAATCACTTTCATATTTATACAAATATAATCTTCATGAAACTCTACTTAATTCTTTGCATCTAAACCAACTTTATTTTAGTCAAATCATGCCCCAAATATTTTTCATTAAGTCCACATAATTTTAGAATAATTATAGTATTTTTTTTCAAATTTTTATAAGCCACAAATCAATTTTAAAACCCAAAAAAATCAGAAAGTTTAATTCCTGCCGAAGCCAGGAATCGAACTCTTGACCACAGAGTAACCAACCGCCACCGAAAGCTAGAACAGCCAAGGCGCCACATCGATACAGACTGGGGATTAATTTAAGATAAAGTGAGTGTTTCGGTTTTCAGATTTTTGGAAAAGAGGAAAGACAAAAGGCTCATGCCGAGTTTCGAACCCAAGACCACCAAGCCCAAACCCGCGGCTACAGTAACCAAACCCAACTGCACCGACTAACCAATATGGCCAAGTGACTAATCTGATTTGTTTCTAGGCTACGGGGTTTATACTCTAGGTCTCCGTTCTTTTCAAATTTTTATAAAAACGATTTTTTTTGTTCTCTTCTTCTCCAAATTTATTCAAAAACTCCAGATTTTATTTTTCATCTCATTACAGCATTTCAGTAAATTAAATTTTGATTTTTGATATAAAACACATAATTTGCTCCCTACTTCATTTTGTTCTTCAATTTTCAAATTTAGGGAAAAATAAGCATATTCACCTTACAAATTACACTTAAAATTTTCCTAGGTCACATATAGTATTTTTATTAATAATGTACAATTATCTTAGAAATAAATTTCATTTTTCATGCCAACTAACAACTCAATAATAAAAGCTACATATTTCCATAGTTCTTTCTTCAATTATTCAACATATAAGTATGTAATCTTGATTTAGCACATAACAAATAAATAGAGCATGGTAGCATGGTAAACATCTACATTAACAAATCATAATTTTGCAATCAATTTAACACTCTTTTAACATACATTCAAACTAATAGCAATTTGTCTCATTTTCATAACGCATGGCAAAATTAGTTAGAGTTTCTTCTTAATTTATCAACCACATCCTAGCATGATGTCTAGCTAGAAGTTTAAGAGAACCACCCACCTTAAATGGAGAGAAACCAAATAAACTCCTAGAGATCTCCTACAACGAACGAGTGAAGCCTTCCCCTCCTAGATCAAGCCACCAAGTTGACCTCTCCTCCTATACAGCAAGCAACCCGAGCCTCCCCTATTGCAATCCGGCCTCCTTTCCTTGGTTGAAGCATTCACAGAACACTCATTCTTTTCAACTCACAAAACTCCTCAATCTTTTGTCTTACTAACTTGTATCTTTTTCACTCTTTTTTTTTCAAATTTAGATGTAAGGAGAACTAGAGTAGGGGGGGGGTGTATTTATACAAAACTTTAGGGTGAATGGAAGGCTAGGATTAGATCAAATGGTTAGAGATTAATGGCCAAGATGCACTAGGGAGTTATAGAAACTACCATGATGAACAACCACCTCTCCACCACTTCCATCTCTCCCACTCTCTCCTATCCTATCCGGCCATGGTGAAAGGGTGTGCAATGCACACTCCATTGCATGCACATGCCACCTAGTGTCCCCCATTCACAAATTTGTTCATGTGACAAAAATTAATTGACCATAAAAAGAGTCTACACTACAAGTTAAACCATTTTAAAAGAGAATTAAGATAAATGGGCTCACCAATGGGCCAATTTAACCATAGGCTTTAAATAATTAAATTAATTAATTAATAGAGTGGGCTTAAAATAGACAATTAGGCTTAGATTTTAATTAGGCTTTTAAAGAGAATAATTTTTGGAAAATAAAGAGAACAAATACTATATAAGAAATATTTTATACGAGAAATTATACAAATGAAATTATACGTGGAAAATACGTAAAATCACAAAATCTCATAAATCAAATCTAGGGTGTTACACGCAATCTCCCTCACAGTTCAAAAATATGTGAATTCCAGGCGCGAAACGACCGTTCGAACTACTCCTGAAACTTGTTAAAACTCTTCAATAGCTCCTCAATGGCAATGCTTATCTTCTTAAGCCCCCTGGATACAGAGACATTGCATGCCAGTTTTGACCCCGAAAATGGAAGAATTCTCAATCAATTTCTAAACATAACTTGTATACCTTCGAGTCCTCATTAAAACAATAGGTCATATACCCTAATCGGAGCTCTATAGCACCGGGAATAGGCGTTACACTACATCAACGCTGGAAGCATGCAAGCATGCAGGTTCGGAGTTTGAAGCAACCATTCGAATCGCTCCCAAAATGCGTCAAATCACTGACAAGAAAGCCTAGAAAGCAACCCTTCCCCAAGACTATCTATGTGGCTTGCTCCAAATGGCCACAAACAATACAAAGGAAGACATACAAAGTTCAACATTCAACACAAAAGAAAAACGGGTTTAAGACTTGACACAAAAGTTCCCAAATTTTCATAAGTTATGCATTCAAATACAAAGATACAACAAGCGATAGCCAGTCTACTATTAGGCTACTACAAAATATGTCAAAGTAAATGCAAAAGAAAAAGCCCTAAAACTACAAGATTAAGGCTCTCCATCGTTAGACGAAGCCAAAGGGGTACGAACCCCGATCGCTCTTTCCTCTCCTCTTCACCTGGCAAGTCATCCCAAGTCCCATCTTCGTCGACTGTCTCTACTACTGGCTTCATCCTAGGAAGGAGATCCAGGCGATACCCCATCACATCGAAGTCGGGAACGCACTACATCACATCCACAATGTCCTTGGCGTACTGGTCCATTATATCGTTGAGATGAATTAGCGCCTGCGCCTCAGCCTTAGCCACCGTGGCTACTACCACTGCTTCTAGATCATTCACTGCCTCTTCCGTCAACCCCCTTCGCTCCGCCTCAAAGCCGGCTAGGAGAGCAGTCTCCTTACCCTTCACCGTCGCCAACTCTTGAACGACCATCTTCCTTAGCCTTTCAGCCCTGACAGCTGGATCCGTCCAAGCCTTCTACTCGGCGTGAATGAGTTTGATCAAGTTCACAGTCCGACAAGCCATCTGCAAAAGAAAAATAAATAAATAGATAAGTAAATAAATAATGGGAGGCTTACAAAAGCTTGAAATTCAAAGGAAAATTTTAAGAAACTAGGAATAGAACAACTTGCAGAGATAGCACCTCGGGAAAACTCCTTGATGGAACTATCGATCGTCTCATTCTCTAGAACCTTTTGGTCCAGAAGAGGGGGAAGATTTTGCACCACATCGAGGTACTTCCGCGAGTCCCCTATGATAGCATCACACTACTTCACTTCCCAGTCCAGACTGTATACTTATTTTCCTTCTCGGTTAATACCTTATTGGCTGTGAGGGTTCAGGGGGCCTGTTGGAGGGCCAAGTCAACATCAAAACAGAAGATCCTCTCAGCATAGCTCATCGATACTCCCACTGACTGACACTCCACCCCTGTCGGAGTAGAAGCAAAAGATCCCCTAGCAACCTTCGAAATCCCAAGATGGCTCAATGTCCCTTTCCTCTTCCTATCCTTCGGGCCCTCGTTGTGGATAGGAGACCCTGAGTACCGAGGACAGTCTGAAAGTCCATATTGATCGTCTCTGCAAGGAAGAAAACAAGAAGAAGTATCAGAACATGACATATCAAAAAAATAAAAGAAGACAAGAAGCCAAAAGTGCTAAAATTAAGATGCAAAAGTTAAATATAAGGATTAGAAATATTATGGTTTATCGAACACATTTCCCCCGAATGAAGAACTTCCTTCGTAATATCCCTCCACTTCATCTCCCCACCGACAAGAAGAGTGTCGCTAATCATCTCCTCCACTTTTGTTAATTCCTACTCTAGTGTCAACCTCCTCGATGCATAACCCCCACATCTAGTAGGAAAACCCCATGGCTTGGAACTCCTGCAGGAGTGATGATCACCCCTCTTTTGGAGCATGGATAGACGTAGTACCAATTGTCACACGACCACTACTTATGGAGCTTAAAATGCCCCCTTTACAACCTCAAGCTCGGTTTGGTGCCAGTTTCCCAGCACTACAAGACAAAACCCATAAGATTCCTCCAGAAGTTGGGCACGAACTTGAGCAGACTAAGCCCGTACCAGTTGAGAACAGCTACAAATAAGGGGTGCATGGGAAGATGTAACCCAGCATATAATGCATCAAAAAGAAACATACAATACTCCCCCGACATCCTAGAGAATACCCTAACTCCGGGACCGGGAAAAAAGAGCTCATACTCAATAGGGATCCCAAAACAAACCCTAATCGCCCCGATCTCCTCCTTTGTGAGAATGGTTTTGACATGGTCACTCTAAAAATGGGGTAATTGATGGGCTCATCATATATGACCCCGTACTGTATTAGCTTCGCTACTTCTTCAGGGTACTAGCGAACTAAGGAGGGAATGAGGGGAGGATGGAATCTGGAGAGAGAACACCCCCTATCATCTCTAGTTTGGTTAATCTCCACTACTATTGCGGAGGGACCGATCACTTTTTTGGGAGAGTGAGAATCATACAACAGTTCTACCCCACTGCTACGAGAAGAAGAAGAAGAGGCGATATCCAACTCAATCCTATGCATGGCTCCCTAAATGAAATACAACTTAGATAATACATGTTCGTTGAAAATCGGCAAAAAACACCGCTTGAACAAAAGTTTTGGAGGATGAGAAGTGATTTGGAGGTGAAAGATGAAGCGTGAAGTGTGAAAAATGAGCCAAAATGAGATGAATTTAAATGGGGCAGCAAATTGGTCAAAACACTATACAAAATGTGTAAAATATGCTAAAACAAGTATAATGTACGTTGCCGCATAAAAATACATGCTCACGCATATAAATACGCGTTTCTCAGTCAACACTCGCTATCCATGAGTCACAAGCCCACGGCCCGCCAGCATGGGCCCTTACATGTGCCTGCAATGCCCATGTAGCCCCCGCTCTCTCTGCCACGCATCCTAGCCCACAGCTCGCGCCCTACGCTCTCTTGCAGCACCCACGTGGCCCCCGCTCTCTCTCTCTCTGCCACACATCGGCACGCCCTCTTCTCGCCCTCTCCTCACAGCATACCCATGGTCTGTTTCCGCTTGAGGATTCTATTGAGACCGTTCGCCAGTAATGTGAATATTAGGGGGGAGGTCCCATTTGCCTAACTCATTAGAATTGTTTTTCTCATCCTTCCTCCCCATTGGCGAGTATTTTCACCTTAGCGGATATCAGCCACAGCTTAATCCATCCTATCCAGCGATGCCCAAACCCTCGTTGTTGAACTACCTCTGACAGGCTACCCCACTCTACCTTGTTGTATGCCTTCTCGAAGTTCAACTTAAGGAGGTAGCCATGGACGTTTCTCCTTTTTCTATCCTGAATCACCTCTTTTAGTGTTGCCATACCGTCCAAGATATCTTTACATGCGATGAAGCCAATCTGGTAGTCTTCGATGATCAGGCCCTTAGTGTCCTTAACTGTTGGCGAGCACTTTATAAATGATTTTGAGGGAGCAGTTGATGAGACTAATGGGTCTAAAGCCAGTGATCTTCCTTGCCTTGTTCTTCTTTTGAATAAGCGTGACTAGTGCATAGTTAAGTTGCTCTAGCTGAAGCTCCCCAGCATGAAAATCTGTCAGGATCCTTAGGAGATTCATTTTCATGAGCTCCCAATAGTGTTTGTAAAAGAGAATGGGGAACCCATCTGGTCCAAGGGCTTATCTGCTCCTAGATCCTAGACTGCCCTTTTCACTTCTTCATCCCGGAACAGGTCTTTTACAACGAGAATTGTTGTTTGAGCTTCAAAATTCAAGGCCTCGCAGACCATTGTCGGTGGAGCAAGTTCTGTATGTAGTATCTCCAAATAGATGTGTTGAACAATGAATTTATTTGATCATTCATTTTTCATGAAACAATTATCTGTTATTTTTCTATCATCATCATGACACTACAAAACGCATAGGCTGTCGCGGCACTTTTATAAGGCTATAGCGGCATTTTTTGGCGCCGTTATAGCCCATAACGGTGCTTCTGAAATCACCGCCGAAAATACCGTTACATCGTGCATCGTTATAACTATATGGGCTATCGCGGCGTTTACCAAGCACGCCGCTATAGAGTGTCCACCTATATTGGCATTGCCAAGCCGCCGTTATAGGAGCATTTCCGTTTCAAATTTTTCAAAAAAGTACAGCTATAGTGGCATTTTGCCAAGCACGGCGATTGCTTTACTGAATAATAGCTAGCGGTTCAAATTAGTGCCCTACAACAACGTGTGTAAAGCGCTGCAATAGAGGGTACTACTTTCTATATCAGTAGTATCTACTGCGGCGTTTCTTGGTAAACGCCGCGATTGGGCAGATTTTTTTTGCATTTTTTTAAATTTTGAATTGAAAAACTAGTAATTAATCACATATTACAAATACATGTAATCATATTAAATTAAAATGCTTAAATCTTAAAATCAATAATAACATCATAATCAACAAGCAAAAGTCACACATCACAAAAAACAACACTCAATAGAAAACAAAATATGTAACACATATAAACTGTCATACAACGAGTGTCAAATGTATATGTTATACAACACTTAGTTATTACAAAATATAGATATAATTCCTACAAAACTTTTTTAAAAAAGTCCAAGTCTGACAAACTACAACAGGGAGTCTCCTCGTGTGGCCCGCTGTTGCTTCCAATTCCATCGTTATTTTGCCATAGTGTATGTGTGTGACTGAAAACCGATGGAATACGCTGGCCCTGTAGAAAAACATAAATATTTCATCATCAATTTGTCGAACAAAAGAAGAAAAAGAGCACAAATACAATATTATCACAGATATATAGCAACAGAAAAAGCTAGATCCTAGATCTACTTCAGCATTATTTTTCCCTTTCTAAAATGCAATACAATAGTATCTCAAATTCTTTAATAAAACAACTGAATAATGCAAATACAGTAAGAGCCCTTCAAACTAACAATCCAGAACAACTCAATCAATTTTCACAACAATCCAGAACAACTCAATCAATTTTCACAGTGCTTCTTGAACATCACAAAAGTTTACAATCTACATTCACTGCATCCATAGAATTATCAAGCCCATACCCAATGTACTTAGGAATTAAATTCACTCAAATTCCTACTTCATGGTTACTCAATTTGATGCAACAACAGTTGCACTACAGTTGTTACTGAGACTGATCATAAGTATTTAGTGAAGTTATTGTGAAAGTACTTACACAGTTGTTACTGTGAAAGTACTTACACAGCTTTATAGGGTCAAAGTATAATGATCGGTTAACCGATACTGAAACAAAGTGCACTCTACTGCTCAAAAGACTCTTTGTACAATACTGGCACCAATTAAAGCATGAATTCTCCTACAAAACAAAAAAAATGCATCTTGAATGCAAGATTACCAACGTCTCACCTTTAAATTTGTTGTAGAAGATTTCCAATGAACCCAAAAATAACTGTAGCTAGCACTGACAATAATCATATCCGAACTTCCAAGGATATCATATATCACTGTAATAGAATAATTTGATCTAGTTTATAATTCAATAAACAATTGAATTAAGTGTTTTTTAAAGATCTGAATAGTTTATCCACCTTTAAATTATTTACTTAATTTTAGACACTCAAGAACAAGGTTCTAAATATCGGGTATTGGGACAAATATAGGAAGACAACTTTTACATATGGGATATCAGATATTAGGGATATACCGAACATATTCACTAAATGTCAGGTTTTCAAATGAGAAGAAAACAATATCCAAATTCCTGAATGTGATTTAATTTTGTACATGAAATCACAAGCAATCTAATACATTAATGAAACATACTTAGTTCTGTAAATGAAATCACAAACAATCTAATACATTAATAAAACATACTTAGATAGTAAAGATCCTAAATTACATAATAAGGGTATATTTATGATAAAAACATTACCATTTTCTACTCTGCTAGAGCCTCTAAAGGGGGTCTTACTTATGTAAGTACTTTCACAGTTGTTACTTTCAACAGGGGCTTAAGTGGATATTTAGTGAAGTTATTTAATATTGGTGAATTCCAAAAACATGTTGCTAAGCCTAGAATTAAACACTCCAATATCTTGATTGCTACCAGAGTTGACAACCTCCCCAATCAGTCATTCTCATTCTGGCCCGTATCGGTCATTCTCATTCTCGTGCATCTTCTATAACGCAACCATCCTCAGGAACCGCCCCGCAATCCTAACCGCACACCAACTATTGCAAAATCAACCAAAACACTGCAATCATATGCACGCATACAGACAATATACATACATACATATATATATTTAGGTATCGTACAATCCGGGGTGTTACAGGGCCTATTGCGGCGTTTCGTCTAAACACCGCTATAGAGTGTGTGTTATCTTTTAAAAAAAATTCTTCCAAGTCTATCGCGGCGTTTATCAGAAACGCCGCGAGAAGTATGCCGCTATAGGCCTTGAAGTTTGTAGTGTGACATCAACTCACTCAGTATCCGCATGTTTTCCTACTATCGAACAATATCTTATTCGACAATCAAAATTTTCTTCTCTTACTGATCTGGTCGCAACTTCTAGAGAATGAAACTTTATTGAACAAAGACTCAGAAATGAAAGACTGTCATCCGCAAGTGGGAAAATAAGATGCAAACATTTAAATATACCACCTACTCTTATGGACACTTCTACTTGAACAAGGGCCTGACCATTTCAAAGCACTTAAAACGACAATCTAAAACTTCTTACATCACACTGCCAACTATATATACCCATCTTATCCTCTATTAGAAACCATCATCTAGTCCTGAACTCAAACTACAAATCTCCTTACAGAAATGGCTGCCTATATTCTGTTCCTTGTGCTCCTTGCACTCACCTCCTCTCTTGCAATTGCTTCTGATCCCAGCTCTCTGCAAGACTTCTGCGTCGCAGATACTACTTCCTCTGGTATTTTACACGCTTTTTTTTACAACATGCTTTCTATAAAGATAATTTTTTGCTAATTAATACCTTAAGTACTTTTTAATTCTTGTATTACTGCAGTACTTGTCAACGGACTAGTGTGCAAGGACCCAAAGCTTGCAACAGCTAATGATTTCTTCATGTCTGGCCTTGACAAGCCGGCCAACACAGCTAATCCACTCGGGGCTGGCGTTACTCTAGTCAGTGCAGCTCAAATTCCAGGCCTCAACACTCTTGGCATCTCTTTGGCTCGAATTGACTTTTTACCTTATGGGTTGATCGCACCTCATTACCACCCACGAGCAACAGAAATCCTAACTGTGTTAGAAGGCTCGATATATGTAGGCTTTGTGTCGTCAAACTCTAAGCTCTTCACTAAGGTCCTTAACAAGGGTGATGTGTTTGTGTTCCCACAAGGACTGATTCACTTCCAATATAACCCTGGTCATGTGAATGCAGTAACGCTTTCCGGGCTCAGTAGTCAAAATCCAGGAGTTGTCATGATAGCCAGTACTGTATTTGGATCGATGCCTCCTATTTCAGATGATGTTCTTGCTAAGGCCTTCCAGCTGAATAAGACGACAGTGGACTGGCTTCAGGCACAGTTCTCAATGGGCAACAACTAGAAACAGTATTCTGTAACTCATTATATATGTATTGTTTGATTCCATTAAGAAAACACGCACGTATTTGTATGTTTTGGTAACCCATCTCTTATGTACTTCGTTCACTCTTTAAAAGGTTGGTTTGATTCACTACGGTTCCATTTTCCTCAGCAAACATTCATCATTTAACACTGTTCATTCAACCATAATAAAAAGACTCGTTTATCCCAAAAAAAAAAAATGCCAAGAAACCTTTACCTAAGGAAGATATAATATTTTCATAAATGTATGTAATTCTGCTTACGAATGGTTTTGAATGATAATCGTCCTTTGATAACCAGGTGTTCACTTGGTCGTTTTCTAGCCACTAGATAAATAGTTCAGAATTCTCATTCTTACGTGTTTCAAGGTGTCAGCAACCTACTTCATGACTCATGAGGAAACTATGCACAAACACATTTATAAATAAATTAATAAATAAAAACTATATCTGTCATTGCAGCAGAGTAAAAGCAAACAAATCTGAAAGTAAAATATTAACAAGAGGGCTAATCAAAAAATCTTATACAACAAATAAACTAGGTATATCCATCAATCAATATTAAATCCATACATCCATTATTATTAGATAGCAACTACAAGACTAACGGAAAAATCACATCAAACAAATAAACACTAGATATATCCATTATCTATAAATATAATAGAAATCTATAGAAGGCTATGTTCATTAATTTATCAAGTATTTTAATAACACACACATTGATCAGACAGTCCATATTGGCTAGCAAATAGCAACAACTCTAGCAGACAGTCATTTTAATAACACACACATTGATCAGACAGTCATATGATCCTGTTATCCAATAATTTTAATAACATACACATTGCGCAGAGAGTCAATATTGGCTAGCAAATAGCAATGACTCTAGAATTATATAGATCAGTTTAGTTACTTTTCACTAGTAATTTACACGTGCGATGCACGTTTTAATAATTTCAAAAAATAAAAATAAAAAACTCTGCTGTAGGGAGGGTTCGAATCGGAAACCTCCTTTATATTAGTTATGTACGTGCGTTAAGCATGTTGGTAGAATGACAAAATGACAAATGACACTAAGGCTTTCTCCCATTATAATATTAGAGATTAGAGATAGAGATATGATTCAATTTACCCAAACTATTTAGGATGCTAGTAAAGTTAGACTTTATGCAAAGGGTATTGCACGGATTTTTTCTCTTTCCCCTTTCATCAGGATGATAGAATGATGGAGGGGTAAAAATGTTTGTAATTAAAGGGCCTAGATTAGCTCATGCACCTCATGCACAAGCTTATTCCTTAGTCCTTGAGCATAGATGGAAAGCATGTTCAAAAAACATGTGAGGAGATCGAAAATTATCCACCTTACACATAGCCACAACCTAACTCTCTTGCCCCAACCGGAAGAAAGTGTCAAAACTTAGAGTTGATGATGTACATAATCTCTAAGCAGAATATGTCTAATTTGATCAACTCAAGATAATTTGGATCAACCTTCTTTAAAATTTTGTTGTACGCAGCTAAAAGTGACAGACTAAGTAACAAAATCTACAACAAGACAGTTTTGGCAAAATACAAGATAACGATAACGAACAAGACTGGAACCAGGACCGACTAGTATCTTTTCTAGGTAGGCGGTGCCTTCTCACGGTGGGATGAACTTGACCATCCTAAAAGATCTTCTCTCTATCACTCTCAAATGGTGCCCTATAATTATTTTGTCAGGTTCATAATCATATTTCATGATACAAACACCTTGTTGTTTTTCCAATATCATCCCTCGTCAATCTGACTCAGTATCTGCATGTTTTCCTACTAAAAGATTTTCTTATTGCATTATTAATTCTTTCTTATATTACTATTCTCATCGTCACTTCCAGAAAATGAGAATTTATGAAACCAAGATTAAGTAGACGTAGACTTTTTCTCCCCTAAGCAGCCAACAACTAAAGAAGAAAGCGTGGAACATATATAAGATGTAAGCAATTACAGATAATACCTAACCTGTTCTACTACCATTTCAAACTTCTAACGTTACACCTGCAAACTATATATACCCAAGCTATATATCCTCCATTCAAAACCATAAAAGTCCTCTCTTCACTCAAACTACTTTCTCCAAAATGGCTGCTTGTATCCTCTTTCTTGCTCTCCTTGCACTCACCTCCTCTCTTGCAACTGCATCCGATCCCAGCCCTCTACAAGACTTCTGTGTAGCTGATAATACATCCTCTGGTAGCATAATACATACTTTCTAATACAACATGCATTCTATAAAGATAGATTTTTCCTATTACTATCACGGTCATATGTTCTTCAAAATTATAAGACATGATGCAATATTCAGAACCTAATTTTCTTTTTTTTCTTGTACTTCTGCAGTATTTGTCAATGGTCTAGTGTGCAAGGACCCAAAGCTTGCAACAGCTGATGATTTCTTCATTTCTGGCCTCGACAAGCCAGCCAACACATCCAATCCACTTGGTGCTGGTGTAACTCTAGTCAGCGCAGCCCAAATTCCAGGCCTCAACACTCTTGGCATCTCTTTGGCTCGAATTGACTTTTTACCTTACGGATTGATCCCACCTCATTACCATCCACGAGCGACCGAGATCCTAACTGTGTTAGAAGGCTCAATATATGTAGGCTTTGTGTCATCCAACTCTAAGCTCTTCAGCAAGGTCCTTAACAAGGGTGATGTGTTTGTCTTCCCAAAAGGACTCATTCATTTCCAATATAATCCTGGTCATATAAATGCAGTGACAATTTCAGGTCTCAGTAGTCAAAATCCAGGTGTGGTCACCATAGCCAATACTGTGTTTGGATCAACACCCCCTATTTCTGATGATGTTCTTGCTAAGGCCTTCCAGTTGGACAAGAAGACAGTGGATATGCTCCAGTCTCAGTTCTCGATGGGAAACAACTAGAGACAGGGAATGCATGTTGAATAATGAATATAATATATAGATCGATTTGAATAAAGCAAGCATACATATATTTCATGCTTTGCTAATAAATTGCTTGTATACTTCACTTACACTTTAATACAAACGACCATTTGATACACCGCTTTTCATATTTTCTAAATAGAATTCACTGTCTAGAAACGGTCAGAATGAAAAGAAACCGCTTTACTTGAAGAATTTTTTTTAAAGAAATAGCTCAAGTTATAGAAAATACATTGAATGTTCATAAATATAGAACTGGAATGAAAAGGAAGAATTGTGCAAATAAAACCAAATGATATGATTATAAGCTAGTGTCAAGTTGTTAGAATATTTTCTTTTGGGGAATGTTTGTAGTAATTCTTCGCCATAATTTTTGCAAGATGGACGAATTCTGATAACCTATGTGTAATGAATGGTCATTATCATATAGAGTTCCGACTCCTCCATATGTGGCGGAGTTTGGAGACTAAATTCTAAACGGAAGTCATGCAAGAATAATTCGTTTCACAAAAATACCATTAAGCACTATCATTTTTATTTTTATTTTTATTTTTGATAAATAAAACGTGGGCTAAAAGCACATAGTGTTTCATTAATATGAAATTAACAAAATAAAATAACAAAAGTACAATGGAGAAGACAATCTAAGGCTAGTCATGTACAATAAACTAAACACCAACTTTCCAATTCTTGTGTTTCTCTCTCTAGATTTTCCAGAGAAAGAAGCTCCCCAAAATTACCCAAAAAATAAAAACTCTAGATCTAGAGATTGTTTGGAGGGGGTGGTGGCCGGGATCTCGCCGCCCCCTCCCCGACCGCCGATCGATGCCTAGATCCGCAATGCACATCGCTCCACCACCTCTCCCGTCGCAACTGGGATCGCAACCCACACCCCCGTCCCATTCCCCCTTCCTTCCCCGACTGCGCCCTCCGCATATACTCCCCTCCTTCCTTCGATGACCTCATCTCCGTTTCGGAGCTCAAGCGCAAACCAGATCTGCGACGCGTCCAGATCTGGGTCTCCGAGTATCCTCTCCCTTTCCCTCTCCGAGTGGATTGCCCTCCAGATCTGCGACGCCACCGAGCGACGAGTGCGACGTGCGGCGGCGAGGCACCGTCGTGCGAAGCGTCCAGAGGGTGCATCCTTCACCCCCTTCATTGAGTGGATGCTGGACGAATCGCTACTCAACCAGTGGCAGTCTCTGAGGGCATGGTTCAAGAGCGAGAGGCCATCAACAGCATTTGAGTTGTTTCTTGCAACAATACTACTGTTTCACTTCTGATTTCTGAAGGTCCATCTTTCTCATTTATTAATAGCTTCGGCAGGTTTGGATTTCATTAATGGCTTCAGCAGGTTTGGCTCCAGATTTGTGACTTTGCGTCCAGATCTGGGTTGCTTTTGGAGTTCGGGGTTTGATCTGGGTTGCTTTTGGAGTTGGGGGTTTGGGAGTGAGTTGGTTTAGGTTGGAGTTTGGGTTAGATTGGGGTTGGTTGGCTTTACTAGATGTTTACCCTGATGATCTTCGCGCTTGCCACCATGTCCACACTCTCGGGACAAATCACGGCGATCTGCGGCTATGATTTGGTTTTTGCGAAGGTTGGTAGTGCGTGTGAAGAAGCCGGGTGTGCTTCTCTATCTGCTAGTCTCTATGATGAGCGGGTTATGATGTTCTGCACGATTGTGGAGCTTGAACCCGAAGATGGAGTCCCTCCGTGGTGTGCACTCTCTTCTCTCTACTTTCGTGGTGTTTGTCTCAACTGTCGCGGAACGACTATGTCGCGGAGCGACTATGTTGCGCCAAAGCATCCTTCCGCGCTTGTTGTCACGAGCGCCATGGATCTTGGGTTCAAGTGTGATCGAGGCGATGACGAGGTGCGCCCCTTCCCGAAGTACACTGTCTTGCACGATTGTGGAGCTTGGGCCCGAAGATGGGGTCCCTCCATGATGTGCGTGTTTGAGTATCCTACGATGTCGTCGGTACAGTTTTCACAGCGCCTACTATCAGGCTATTGAGCTTCCTCCAGCTTAGGCCACTGGCTCGTGACAGCGTTGCCTCTTTCCTCGGATTGGGAATATGAGTCGAGATAAGTCTGTGTGGTGAGAAATCGCCAGAGAGAGCTAGAGCGTGATAGAGGTGAAGGTATCATCTCTACGGCTCTCTCCTGGAGCGTGGTGTTTGGTAGGGTGAGCGAGATAGTTGTTTGGTGAGAAATCGCCTGAGAAAGCGTTATCATGTGAGAGGTGAAGGTATTCTCTTCACAGCTATCTCTATGGTAGCGGCTGTGGAAGCTATTGGCGCATTTGTAGGATGAGTGGTGGAGATGGTGGGAGGGTGCAATCACTGTGCATGTGCTGTGGGGTCAGAATTCGATCTGTGGGGTTTGGGCCCACAGATGGGGTCCCCCCAGCGAGGTGAAGTCAGGGAGCGCGGATGATAAAATCCTGCCAGACTTGTTTCAGGTGGGTGTGCATGTACCGTGGAGGCACTGTACGAAGCTAAACTGACACACTTACAATTTTGCTGGACCAAGCTTGTTTGTCGGCCCGCCCACCCTTCAGGGTTGTTGGAGGTATTTGTTGTTTGTACGCGTCATGTTGCTTCATGTATGTTTTATTTTCTGTCCGTAGTTTGTACTTTGGCCCAGTACTCTGGGTTTGTTTCGTTAAGCTCTTATTAATGAAACAGGGTGGCAAGATTCCACCTTTTCCTTCAAAAAAAAAATAATAAACTAAACACCAACCTAATATATAGTTGTCACATGGACAAGTACAAGTGATTTGTAGCCCTACCCATATTTAATCTACCATGATTTAGCCATCAACCGTCCTTGGTTATGCCAACACCTTAGTAAATCAAACCCCAAACTTTGAATGATCGAATTTCATACTTCACCAAGACTCACATGAGCAACCCAACACCAATTGCTAGCATCATCTGTGATCTTCATGTCACTCCTACAAGCTTAATGAAAATTGCTACAATTACGAGACACGAGTCGAACGCCATTAATATCCACCCTGGTTGCATGTCAACTAATCCACCAAGATCCAACAGTTGTCCTCAACTCAGTGTCCTAACCTTCCTTGGTTGCACCTACATCGATCAAGTTATCATAATTTAGCGCCTAAACCCTATGAGCTGCACCAAAATCACCCAATTTGATCTGATTTAGTGCCAGAGCCCTCCTTTGGTTTCGCTAACATTGAACAATTCAACCCCTTCTAGTTCCCTAGCCCTCCTTTGTTGCACCAACATCGACGACCAATATTCGAATCAAGGTAGAAAGAGACGATCCATGCCCCTACACCTTTGGAACTCTTGGTGAATACCATGATCCCCCAAACCTTTAGAATCCATGGTGAATATCATGGTCTCCCCAACCTTTGGATTCCATGGTGAATACCATGATCCCATCCAAGAAATACCAAAACATGTAGATTTATGGTAAGAACCACAATCAACACCCTTAAATACTCATTCTTGAAAGATCCATCCACCATGACTAAAGACCTGCTTGGCTATCCCTACCACGGCAACAAATTCGGCTGGTCATTCCCCATTGGCATCAAATCCGGCTAGCATCCCAAAATTTCACTTCCAAAACTTTCCATTCGAATGAATAGAAGCACCACCAAGATCAAAACTCTACAATCCTAATTTGAATTTGAAAATAGATTTCAAAGACAAACCCAACAAATTTGAGATAGGAAAGCGATCACCCATCATCGGAGGCCGTCACCGACTCAGACAATCACCATGAGGGTGGTCGAACCCGCCAATAGCCCAACGGATCTGACCGGAGTCCAGATCTATGGCTTCTCCAAAATCAACCCTGTCTCTCACTTTTTCTCTTTAGATTATAGAGCAAAAAGAAGAAAAAATGAAAGAAAACTATAAGGGGAAGCGAAGTCGTCACCGGCGAGCTCCTCTCCTCCCCGACCTATTCTCTCAAAAATCATAGGGAAGATACGAGAGTTAGCCAGCACAGGGAAGCAAAGGAAGGAAGAAGGTTGGTGGACTAAGAATGGACGAGGGGGAAGGGGAAGCGATTGTTGGATTTGGAAGAGGGAGAAGAGAAGAGGGGAGCTTCTCTCCATATAATTTCTAGAGGTAGAAAGGGTTTTTTGTAAGAAAAGTCTTACAACACTATCATTGTTAGTGCAACATTTCTATTTTTTTGAAATTTTAGATAAAACTGTGAGGTAAAAAACCATACATTCCATTGATACGTACTAAACAAAATAACTCCAAGAAAAAGAAAACATGGGAGTTTGTTATAATCTCACTAAGTTTGACTCCTCAAATGCATGATAACAAATGTCCCTTGATCATATACAAACAATTCGATACACAAAATCACCGATGAGCTGACCAATCTTGACAAATACTTTATCATAATCTATTAATTCTGCCAAACATAATGTCCTAGCCCTCCATGGTTGAACTAACATTGAACAATTTGTCTTACCTAAATAAATACTTGGAAAAAAAACTCTTCCAACTCCACCGAGACCAACTAGGAATCTAATACCACATGCTAGCATTGCTTGCTGTCTCCTTGGCACTCCAACAAGTAAACAATATACATTTTAATAATCATCGGCCTTGTATCTCCTATCACCTCTTGAGTTTGGGCAAACCACATCACAAAGACCAACTCCTAAAGCTTACAAAATGAATGGAAGCACCACCCAGATCTAAATAAGTCCTAAGTTTGAAAACTAGATTTCGAAATCATACCCAACAAAATTTGAGATAGAGAGCGATCATCAATCATTAAATTTGAGATAGAGAGTGAGAAAATACTAAGGAGTCGATGGTTTTGGCTGGAAATGACGTAGACGACAGCTGCACAGTAGAGAGAAACGGAGAGGAGAGAGAATATGAGAGAGAATAGACGGCTCTAGGGTTTCAAAATTGTGCAATTTTAGGGTTTGCATTAGAATTGTATTTATAGGGCACAATTAGGATATTAGTTTAGTGGTTTAGGATCCAATAATAACGGTTTTGGGTTGAGAACAAATTGCAACAGGGTTTTAGGGTTCAACAAGAGACGGGTTTGAAAACAATAGGGTTCAAATAAAATTTTCAAAAACATATTTCAAAAATGGCCGGATCTGCTAGCAAACTATATTTCAAAAACATACCCAACAAAATTTGAGATACGAGAGCAATCATCAATCATCAAAGGCCAAACTCGAGCATTGCTGACTCACAATCGAAGGATCAGCATGAAAATGACCAAATTTGAAGACGGCCCACAGGTGAACAAAATCCAAGGCTTTGGAGACTAGATTTAGTCGCCAAGTTCATCCAAAAACTCTCTCTCTCTCTCTCCCTCCCTCCCTCGATTTCGGGGTAAAAAGGAGAAGGGAAAAAAAACCTATCAAGCAAAGGAGAATAATCGTTGCCAACAAGCCCCTTGCCTCCCCTCCTTATTTTCTCAAAAGTCTTAAGGTGACGGGATGAAATTTAGAAAGTAAAGGGAAACAAAGGGAGGAAGAATGGAGAATGGAGAAGGGGAAAGGGGGAAGGAGAGGGGTTGGTGGATCTTGGAAGAGGGAGATGGAAAGAAGGAGAAGAAAATAAGTCGGAGCTTCTCCCTCTAGCATTAATATTTTTGTTTATTTTAAACATAAAATTAATCTTGAAAATAATAATATCAGTGCAACAAATTAGAATAATAATATCAGTGCAACAAATTAGAAGTGAAGAAAGTTGAAGTATCATCTTAAGTTAGATAGCAACCACCATTATAGAAGTTCTTCACGAACGGAAGCCCTGAGACAAATAATAATAAAGCCACTAACTTTGTAATAGCCTATGTCTGATACTAAAATTCGATCAAAATTAAATATAAATTGGATAGTCATTGGTTGGAATTCCATTTGACATAAAATAGGATTAGTCGTAGATTATATTACTAACTATGAAACATGACATGATCCCCAAGGTGTGCCTAATAACTTTTCTATTGGCCTTGGGCGGCAAAAGGAGCAGTGATCAACCTAACTCCACTTATCAAGTCTTTCAAGTGATTGATTAAGGATAAGAACATAACTTGACTTCATGAGATCAGTGATGGTCTTGTTCTACCCCTCCTCTCATCTCTTGTGGGGTGTCTAGTACAGGAAATAGAAGGGGAATACTTTGTAGAGAATCTGATGTCACTTATAGTGTTAATAGCAGAACACACATCGCAAGAAACATATACGCTCAAGACCTAGATGAACCAAGAACAATCCACCATAATAATCACAAGATCTCACAACCATATCAACACACTAATATGCAGATATAATTAATACTTCTTAATCCTCAAGAAATACAAAGATTACAAAGTGATCAAAACTCTAAATCTCTCTCTCACCTTTGAAGCATCTGACACTCACCTCTTTTGAGGTTATACAATTATAATGGCTCACCAAAATCTCTCTTCAATATTTTCTTTTTGCCCTAGAGGTTGCATCTATTGCTATATATATAGCCCCCAAGAAAACCCCAAAATATATACACAAATACAGTTTAGACCCAAAAACCGCAGCGTAAAATAACATACAGCACTGCTGCAGTCGACTATGCAAAGGCGTGGTCAATAGTACAGTCAACTGTTCACTGCAGTCGACCGCACTTCTTGCAGTCGACTGCAACCCCTTCAGTTGCTGCAATCTTCTCTCTGTTGTCTTCTTCGTCTCATCTTCTTCTCCAACTTGAACTCATGCCTACGTGTATTTGAGGTCACACTTCCTAACATACTTGCAGTCCACCCTCCATTACCTTGTTTGGCAGGGACTATACATGTTTTGGGAAGAAAATCTGTTTTCTCTTAGAATCAAACACCCCAATATCATCTCCCCCAAAACCAGTGGGATTTTTCTCTATCATGTGAATAAAATTACAAAAACAATTTTATCCTTGCAGTCGCCACAACAAGATAGTTTTGGTGTTTTCCTGACATCATTCATCAATTTATACATATATCCTTGTGTTCCCACAAGTTTAATATCTTATTCATTCAGCCTTTCTAGTTTCTACCTTCCCGGATACTCATTATTCATCAATTTATAAATAAATATTCTCATGTGTTGCTAATGATTCAATGTCTCCTTCATTCACCATGTCTAGTTTCTACCTACCCGGACTCAATAACCTTTCTAAATAGAGAATTACTGCACCAAGTTTAATAAGCAAGGACTCTGTCTCCCCCAACTTTTATTCTAGATAACAACCAACTTTCTAAATAGAGAATTACTGAATAGTCTAGAACATATTCATAAATTATTCTAGATAACAACCAACTATGTGGACAGTTTCTTCCATTTGAATGAAAATCAGACCATTTCAAAGCACCTCTCCTCATAATCTCAAATTTCCTACATAGCTTTTCCAACTATATAACCCATGTTATCTTCCATTGTAAACCATCATCAACTTCTCTCCATCCAAACTACAAATCTCCTTCCTCAAACATGGCAGCTCGTATCCTCTTTCTGGCTCTACTTACTCTTTCCGCCCCACTCGCAATTGCTTCTGATCCTAGCTCTCTGCAGGACTTCTGTGTCGCTGATAATACCTCCTCTGGTAATTTACTTTTTCATACCAAATTCTTGCTTGCTTAACTTATATGATGCACAGTAGTAATAAATATCTTACCTTTGTCGTTCTTGTATTACTGCAGTATTTATCAATGGATTAGTATGCAAGGATCCAAAGCTCGTGACAGCTGATGATTTCTTTATTTCTGGCCTTGATAAGCCGGCCAGTACATCCAATCCACTTGGGGCTGGTGTAACTCTAGTAAGTGTAGCTCAAATACCAGGCCTAAACACCCTTGGCATTTCTTTGGCTCGAATTGACTTCGCACCTTATGGACTGATCCCACCCCACTACCACCCACGAGCAACTGAGATCCTGACCGTGTTAGAAGGCTCAATTTACGTAGGCTTTGTTTCATTAACCACTAAGCTCTTCACCAAGGTCCTTAGCAAGGGTGATGTGTTTGTGTTCCCACAAAGGCTCATTCACTTCCAGTACAATCCTCATCATATAAATGCCGTGACAATTTCAGGTCTCAGTAGCCAAAACCCAGGTGTTGTCACCATAGCAAATACTGTGTTTGGGTCAATGCCTCCCATTTCTGATGATGTTCTTGCTAAGGCCTTACGGTTGGACAAGAAGACAGTGGACTGGCTCCAATCTCAGTTCTCAATGGGCCACAACTAGAAACACTGATGATTTCTTGACACACTGAGTCATATGTATTCTTTGGTTTACTTGCATGTTTCAAAACAAGTCGCTCACTCTTTATAAAAAAAAATTAATTTTATCCACAAAAGTTTCCATTTCCCTGGGTGAGAATTTGTGTCCGACTACCTTAATTGTAACGCTCCGAATCCAAATAAGACCGAATTCGAAGTTCCACAGGATCTTTACACTTCACTTTGTACAATTTTACAAGGAAATTGAACTTTTTATAATACAACAGAGTTCTTTGCAATTATTACACAGTGGAAGATAAAATGAATTACAATAATGAAAAATTATATATAATCTGCAACATCTTTAACATATAATTAATTAACAGCAGCATATCAACTTTATATCTTCATGGAAGATCCAACTCCTACATAATAAACTGTGGGCAACTCAGTTGCTTACAACCGACGAAAATGTTATACACGGCGATCCTCTCTATGCTGGAAATATAACGATCTTAATACTTTAACAGATTACAAACTTGAATGCAAATAAAGTGTTAAATGTGATTACTCTAAATATGTAAGTGTATGTGATACCTTAATGCCTAATGCAGTTATTTTATACTATGATGACACTAATGCATACTTGTTCTGATTGTATGCATCCCATACTACATAGGCCCGAGGACAAGCACCTACGTACTCCACATTAAAATGGTTCGATCCCTCGTAATGAAAACTACCCAGTAATCAAAGCAAGGTTTAGACATTCCATGAGTACGGTTCCCAGTCCCAGAGTACAATGCCCGACTGTTATACAGACTCCTCGTCGTGCGAAAATCCCGCAAGTGCCCCTCTAGCCCCGGTATACGTATATATACTGGAGTACGACAAACTATATACCCAACTACGCATAGTCCCGGATTTAAAATAAAACCTCGTCTCCATCGAAGCAGCCTTAGTCCCAGAGTACACCGCCCGACTGGGTCTATAGTCCCGAAGTACATCGCCCGACTATATAGAGCGCCCCACTTACGTTTGCCAGGTTTACCACGTCTTCTCTTAGTGCCCAGTTCTTAAGTTCAAGACATGAATAAATTTTCATACCTAGAGTTAGTTTTACCTCCTACCGAACTTAATCACAAATACCGAGATAGCTCCATGGCCATATCTCAAAAATATAACTCAATTCTTTTGTTTTTAACAATGCCGGTACCCGAGGTCTCACTAAACTCCAAATCACAACCTTTCATGTCCAAGAATCCATGGTTACTCATACCCTTCATAATCATGTATTAAACTCAATGTATTCTTATATTCAACTTAATCACAATTTAATCAATGTCTCATCTTAACATTACACATGATTCATTTACTCATTTACAATTCAAAATAAAACAATATCTCTTTTCATGAACAATAGATTCATCACTTTAAGTCTCATTAGCAATTTAAGCTCAAATAATATATTTCAACCCACATCAAGTATTACTTAAATTAATTAAATGTATAATCTCATCAAGAGAAATCAATTCACATTTATAATTTGCTTTTCATCTAAAATAAATGTCATATACTCAAATAAATAATTTTGAAATCAATAACTCATTTTCTATCTTAATTCCTCTTTTTATTTCTCAAAATATTCATGAAAATTTCTAAAACTATTTTTAATAAATTCTATATCATTTTATAAGAATATTAGAATTTTCCGCCAAATTTTAATTGCATTTAAACTCATTTAAAAATCCAAAAAAAAAAATCCAAAAGAAATAAAATGGCGCCATCGGGTTTCGAACCCAGGAAACCCGACCAAGCTCAACGAGCACCCAAAGCCCAACCACAAGCCACTAAGTCCATGTGGACTTTATGTTATAAAGGTGATCCGAAACCCATATATACAGTGCCTCTCTATTTGTGCTATTTAAAACTAAAAAAAAAGGGATTACCAAGATTCAAACCCGCAACCCAAGACCACGGGTCCGCTACAGTAATAGTCTTAAAGAGCCTCCGATAACCAATAAGTCCAACCACAGTCACTGTTATGAAATTAGAATGCTAAACTTTTGTTCATATCGCACTGTATTTTAATTTATTTCACAAAACTCCAACATATGATTGATCTAATCTTTTTAATGGACTGTATTTTTCTCATTCTTTCTGAGTTCACTTGAAATCAGAAATTCATAAATTCCCAAATTTATATTTTAGACATTTTATCTATATTCTAAATTATCTCCTTCTCTTTAATGAACAAGAATTGTGTTTCTTTAATTTAATCAAAATAACAATTTTTTATCTCTTACCATCAATTAAAATGATTCTATGTGTATCAATTTAACTTCACAAAAATTTATTTTAAACACAAGGGAAAATCTTAATAATTTCTCATACAATTTTATATTTTGATATTTGTAAATTAACATGCATATTGTTCGTGGCAACTACTTATTGCTTCTTTTTCTCATTTCTACTAAAATGATGACAATTAGTTTCTTAATCACAACAAATTTTACTACTATTCAAAGAACATACAAAAGTATGGATTTGTTCTACAATTATCACATCAAATTTATCTATACTACTCATTTAACATACTAGCATGCATTTCCTATATTTAGAAAGCACAAGATCGCCTACCTCTTATGAAGAATTTGCAACAAGAAGATGAGACACAATTTCTAGGGACTCCTAGCTCCAAACAAGCAACTCCTAGTCCTTCTCCTCCTAGTAAGAGTACTCCAACAAGCAACAAGAACACTCTAGCTCTCTTTCTTTTTCCTCTCTCTAATTTGGTTTATTTAGGTGTGAAAAGAGAAGAAAACAAGGGTGTATTTAAAGGACAAGAGAAGGGCTAAAATGCAAATTTCACCTACCTAATAATTATCCACTCAACCTTTCACTTTCCTAACTCCCCATCTCTTCATTTCCCATAACCCCTACCTCTCTCTCTCCCCATAACCGACCGGCCCCTCTCTCTTTTTATTTGCACGTGCACGTGTTGTGCACTAGTGCACACACACACACAAATTTAAATATAAATCCTATAATTCTAATATGTGTATTAAAAGTTGTCACATGTCATGTGTGAGTCCATGCACAACAAAAAAATAGATTAATCAATGGGCTTGTCTTGTGGGCTTTCTTTTTAATTAATTTAATTAATTAGTCTAGTGGGCTAGAATCCATTCTTAGGTCCATGGTTTTAAAGAAAGGCTAAAAAAGACTCATGCATGCTAAAATAATAAAACGAGAATAAGAAAAATAAAGATGGAAAAATTAGTACGTGCATTGCACGTGCAAAAATTGAAAAATGTATTTTTTATCTAAAAATAAAATACGGGATGTTATAGCACTCCCTCCTTAGAATAGTTCCGTCCTCGGAACTACAGTTAAGAGTGAGAAAATACAAAGAAAAAGAAAGAAAGGAATTTACAATTTTTAGTTAAAAAGCTCAGGGTGATCTCTCATCATCCTTTCTTCTGATTCTCAAGTGGCCTCCTCAACAAATTGGTTCCTCCAAATGACCTTGACCAAAGGTATTATCTTATTTCTGAAGACCTTCTCTCGACGATCCTCAATCTCTACTGGACACTCTGCATAACTAAAATCCAATTGCAAACCTTCTGGCACTTCTAGCAAATGATGAGTCGGATCCGGGATATAACCTCGTAACATAGATACATGAAACACATTGTGTACTTGGGCTAACTCTTCTGGTAATTCTAACCGATAAGCTATCTTCCCAATCATTTTCAATATCTTATAAGGTCCTATGTATCTCGGGGCTAATTTTCCTCCCCTTCCAAACCGAATCACCCCCTTGGTTGGAGACACCTTCACAAAGACAAAGTCACCTTCTACAAACTCCAGGTCTCTCCTTCGGTTGTCAGCATAACTCTTCTGCCTGCTCTGAGCGTCGACTAACATCTTCCTGATCAGCTCGATCTTTTCTGAGGTCTGCTGCACAATCTCTAGCCCATACAGCTGTCGTTCCCCCACTTCATACCAACATACCAGTGTCCTGCACTTCCTTCCATACAAAGCCTCATACAGCGCCATCCCACTGCTCGCTTGAAAACTATTGTTGTAGGCAAATTCCACAAGAGACAAATGCTTCTCCCAACTGCCTCCAAAGTCCAACACACAACATCTCATCATATCTTCCAGTATCCTGTTGACTCTCTCAGTCTGCCCATCAGTTTGAGGATGAAAAGTCGTACTGAAATCAGTCTTCGTCCCCAAAGCTGCTTGAAGACTTCTCCAAAAATGCAAAGTGAAACGCGCATCTCGGTTGGATACTATCGATAGCGGAACTCCATGAAGCTTCACAATCTCGCCAACATACAACTAAGCCAGTTTCTCCATCGACCAAGTAGCTTCATCGCCAAAAAGTGAGCTGATTTGGTGAGTCGGTCCATTATCACCCAAATTGCATCATTGCCCTTGGAACTCTTGGGCAAACCTGTGATGAAGTCCATGCTGATACAATCCCACTTCCATTCCAGGATGGGTAATGGCTGCAACAAACCTCCGAGTTTCTGATTCTCGGCTTTGACTTGCTGACAAATTGCACACCTGGCAACAAACTCAGTCACATCTCGCTTCATCCCTGGCCACCAGAAATATAGCTTTATGTCCTTGTACATCTTAGTACCCCCAGGATGCACGGATAATAAAGTAGCATGCGCTTCCTGAAGATTACTCTCCTTTAGTTCCGCTAGATCTGGCACATACAGCCGCTCTCCAAACCACAACACTTCATCCTTCACCTAAAATCCTGCCAACCTGATCTACCATCTCCTGAATCTCTGGATCGGTCTTCTGACGGTCGATGATTCTGTCTCTCAAAGTAGGTTGAATACTTAACTGAGCTAAGGAAGCTCCTAAACCTTGCAAAACCACCTCAATCTCTGCTCGATCAAGCTCCTCTACCAACTTCTCCTGAGTTGTGATCAATCGGGACAAACTGCACTTCCTGCTGAGCGCATCAGCCACAACATTGGCCTTGTCTGGGTGGTACTTGATCTCGCGTCGGATGTCCTCCAACACTTCCAACCATCTCCTCTTCCTCTGAATCAAGTCCCTCTGCTGATAGATATACTTCAGACTCTAATGATCCGTGTACATGTTGACCTTCTCCCCGTACACGTTGTACCTCCACTACTTCAAACCAAAGATGATCGTTGCTAACTCCAGATCATGGGTTAGGTAATTCTTTTCATGCGGTCTCAGCTGTCTAGACCCATAAGCTATTACATTTTCCTCTTGCATCAGCACACAGCACAAACCGCGATGGGAAGCATCGTTGTAGACATCATATTCGACTCCTGCTTTTGGCAAAGCCAAAATGGGAGTGGTAGCTAACCTTCCCTTCAACTCTTGAAAGCTAGCTTCACACTGCTCCGACCATTTAAAACTCACGTTCTTCCTTGTAAGCCCTGTGAGTGGCACAGCTATCTGGGCATAACCCTGAATGAATCTTCTGTAATATCCAGTTAAACCCAGAAAGATCCTAACCTCTTTCACTGTGGTTGGTCTTGGCCAATCCTTCACTGCCTCAATCTTCTGCGAGTCAGTAGCCACTCCCTCCTTAGAAAGGATGTGACCCAGGAAGGCGACCACGGATTTCTAGAAGTCACATTTGGACTGCTTCGCATACAGTTTCTGCTCTTGTAGCTTCTTCAGTACCTCTGCTAGGTGCTTAGCATGCTCTTCTTCTGACTTGGAATAGACCAATATGTCTTCGATGAACACAACGACAAAAGAATCAATGAATGGCCGCAGGACCCTGTTCATCATGTCCATGAAAATAGCAGGTGCATTGGTGACTCCAAATGGCATGACTAGAAACTCATAGTGACCATGCCTAGTTTGGAAAGCCGTCTTGTGCACATCTTCTTCCTTTAATCGGACTTGGTGATATCTTGACTGCAAGTCTATCTTGGAAAAAATAGCTGCTCCTTGTAGACGGTCGAACAGATCATCGATTCGAGAAATTGGATACTTGTTCTGCACTGTAACCTTGTTCAACTCTCTGTAGTCGATACACATCCTCATTGATCCATCCTTCTTCTTCACCAAAAGAACTGGGGCTCCCCAAGGTGACGTACTAGGCCTGATAAATCCTTTGCTCAACAACTCTTCAATCTGCTTTTTAATCTCATCTTGCTCAACTGGTGGCATTCTGTATGGTGCCTTGGAAATAGGTGCACTCCCTGGCTGAACGGAGATGCTGAAATCTACATCTCAATGAGGGGGAAGCCCAGGTAGATCTTCAAGAAACACTGCTAGAAAATTCCGAACCACTGGAATCTGCCACACTTCTTCAGGAACCTTCTGCTCTGACAAAGCTGCTACCAACTGTTTATACTTCCTTTTGCCTTGAAATGTAACTGCTGGTCCTCCTGGTGTCTTCACCACAACCTCCTTGCTCTTGCACTCAATTGTGACACTATAAACTGACATCCAGTCTATGCCAATAATGATGTCGACCCCCAAAACTTCCAACTCAATGAGGTGGATGCCAAAAAGCCTGCATCCAATCTCAAGATCACACCCTTCATAAAGACATCCTAGATTCTACGGTTTCTCTTGGCTGCTCTGAGCTCTTCTCGTAGTTCCTGGATTTCCTTCTTCATATCTTCAAAACTTTGATGCCGCTCCTGCTTGTCCCGGCGAGTAAGGTGATCCAACTTGCCAAAGTGTCGATCATGCACGTGCTGAACCTTCTCGAGTTCGCACACTTGAAAACTCGGCTCCTGAATGCGCTCCTTATCTTCTGCTCGTTGCGCTTCCAAGTGGTTTACTCTTCACTTTTGAGCATCCAATTCTCTTCGAAGAGAAGCAACAATATCATCTTGGTCATCCGGAACGAGTTCTTCGTCTGAGGATTCTTCGGGAAAATCAGGCGAAAGTGGAGTAATCTCCCTGGAGTCGGGGAATTCCTCTTCTATCTCCTCTGGGTCTTCTTCTTCCTCCATTGGCTCTTCCTCTTCATCCTCGAAGGGGACAAACCAATGTGCCTCATTCTGGGGATCATGCTAATTGGCCATCTTATAGGGAAAATGAGGAGAAAAATGTCATCATATAGAGGAACACAAACGTAAGTTACTTACATTTAAATCTCTATAAGTTGAAACTCACACTCTAATCTCCACTCTAGGGTATCATTCCTTATAAATTTGTACTACTTATGAAGCGTGTCTTTGATACCATCTGTAATGCTCCGAATTCCAAACAAGACCAAATTGGAAGTTCCACAGGATCTTTACACTTCACTTCGTACAATTTTACAAGGAATTTGAACTTTTTATAATACAACAAAGTTCTTTGCAATTATTACACAGCGGAAGATAAAATGAATTACAATAATAAAAAATTGTATACAATTTGCAACATCTTTAACATGTAATTAATCAACAGCAGCATATCAAATTTATATCTTATGGAAGATCCAACTCCTACATAATGAACTGTGGGCACGTCATTTGCTTACAACCGACAAAAATGTTATACACGGTAAGCCTCTCTATATCGGAAATATAACAATCTTAATACTTTAACAGATCACAAACTTGAATGCAAATAAAGTGTTAAATGTGATTACTCTAAGCATGTAAGTGTATGCGATGCCTTAATGCCTAATGCAGTTATTTTATACTAGGATGACACTAATGCATACTTGTTCGAATTCTATCCATCCCATACTTGTAATACCCTAAAATTTCATTTTTTAATAAAAATATTATTTTTCACGTGTTGTACACGTACAAACTTCATGTGTATATTATCTATTTATGTAACGCCCCGGATCCCCGTCATCGGACATCCGTGACACAACCAGAATCTTTGCCTTCAAATGCATCTCAACACAGTAAATAGTACGGAAATTTAAAACACTTTTATTGCCATCAAAGTTAATACATCAATAGTTACGAACATCAATTATTCGTATCAAGCCGTAACGCCCCCATTTTGACTCCAAACTCAATTCTTTCAATTTCTATATTACTTTAAACATAAACTAAGATAGTTATATTTCTAAGAAAATTTCGGCAGAGTTTCTCCTGAAATTTCTGCCCCGAAACACAAAAGGCTTACGGAATTGTGCTCTAAATTCCACAGCTCACATCACAGGCAATAATATTACGGGCTCCCCAGGCCAAAATGAGCAGAATCATACAGGCAATATATATATATATGCTCTGGGGGCCAAACTCATACTAGAATATCAAATATCAAATAAAAACCATAAATTCCTTTGAAAACGTAGTAAGGTTTTTAGAAAATAATTTGTAAATCATACCACAGGGCCCGGTACTCCACAACGAGATGGGTACGGGTCAGCAACATAACATGTCACTCCACACTATACTCATCATCATCATCCACATACTTATACATCAAGAATACAATTTAAATCATAAAATGCACTATTCACACAATTAAACCTTAAGCGACCATTGTAAAATGAAGCTTCGTCCACAGAGTCTACACCTCACCTCTGCACCACTGAGGACCTGTAACAGTAGGGGCCTAGGTAGTCCAGAGACTCCCTAACCCCCCAAAAACTAAGGGGTTAGCCATTTCTGGTGTGAGTATAATTTATTAATAAGCAAATAAATTAAACTTATAAGTAAAACAGAATGAACTTACGAATATCAAGATAAACCTGAACAGGTAAATATCATAAATGTAATTTCTCATCAAATACTCACTGCATCACTTCCTGTATGCATATCCACACCTGCTCACAAACATACTTAACTTTAATTTGGAAATCTTTTCCAAATTAGTCGCTTAAGGCCCATCACTTTACGCCTTATGCAAATATTCCTGTAGCTTATTCTCCCATAAAGCTTTACATTCACACAACGCTACTTTCACATAAACTGCACCTCATTTACCATTCATTTGCAATTACAGACTCACGACTTATATTCCTTTCCAATTTCATATCACATAACATCGCATTCATTCATTCTTACAACACATATCATCACGTCTCGCAATACATCACTTTCACACTCATAATTCATCTTAAATGGAAAATAAACGTGTACCCTGATTTCCTAGTGTTTGTGTATGCCATGACCTGAGTCTAATGCAACAATACAGAATACAGAAAAGATGCACTTAATCTAATATCAGCAAGACTCTGGACACACATGCATCCCATACTACATGTGGCCCAGATCAAGCCGTTTCTCCAGTTCAGGGATTTGAACCCTCGCTATGCAATGCATTCTAATTTGGTCTACTTCCTGTTCCTAATAGTATGACATGGTTGAGGAGGTGAAAATAAAAGAAATAATGCGGGGCGCTACCCCGAAGTCACCAATAATTACTGCGTCGAACCATCCTCGAAAGCTGTGACGAACTTATAGATATACCGCAGTATATCCATTGCGCAAAGATCCTTTATGATCCGTTCGTATCCACCAACATAGAACATGACGTCGGTACCCCCGATCCGTCAGGATATCAGCATCCCGTTCTTACCATGGTACTTCAGGAATTAACAGTGTAAGATACGCACCACAGTGTGTATCCCTAATGACAGGAAGAGACAACCAGTATCACCACTTAGTGCTAACTCTAAGAACGAGTTGGATTATAGGGAATCACCCCTAATACCAATTCGAACTTCGAGCGAAACAATAAAAGAAAAACCTAATCAATGCAGTTTGCTGAAAATATGTTGTTATTCAAATCACACTCGGTGTCGATCAATACAGTCGAGCCTGACTGGTCTGTCAAGGTAACAACCATCCCGGAATCACATCCACTGATTCCCAATACCTTCATAGGTCAGCGACCTAAAATAATCCCGGCCCGTGACCCTCAGCGAGTGGTCTAACGGTGCCCTGATGATGTAATACAATTTAGTGAAGGTAAGCACGCACATAACCATCAATTCCTGACCATTGACAGACTCAGGCATCGAAACACCAAACACAAACCGACCAGAACTATACCTCAACTCACTCATGTCCGCCATGAGTATTAATCCCAGGAACTCATCCAAGTTCCAAATTAAATGCTAAAACATCATTAAAAATCCGATAGCTCATAATCACCATACTATGATATGCAGAGGGCTCCTCATCAATTGTCCGATGGAATAACTCAAGAAATAACAGTAGCTGTGACCCAAGCTACGCTCATCGGAAATCAACACAATCAGACTTTTAGAAGGGTAGGGAGATCCACAACAATCTCCTAGTGGGCGACTCTCTCAAATGTTTAAGAGCTCAAGTCCCCAAGCTAACTTAATCTTGAAGTCAATCTCAACAACAGGGTGCCAAACTTACAACAACCACCACTTCCAACACACAGCTCAGATTTGCTTGACACTACCCATTCTGAAACTTTAAGACTCTGGTCTACAACTTTCCAGCTAACCATTTCCCCGAATCCAATCATCTTGATACTACAAAACCTCATATATTCTCAAAGGTTCATAGCAAGATCATACATGTACAATTGGTTATGACCTTTCGGACTTCGGTCCAAAAGCAATCGGCTTCAGCTCTGTCCTTTCAGACTAGCCGCACTCCATAATTTATTTTGAGGCATCAACCGACCTCGATAATTTATGGAATTTAACCTATAGTTGTGGACACATACAAGAGTGTCAACACCAATCCTTAACTCAAAACATCCATGCTACACTAAGATACAAAAACAAAAATACACAGCAATTCATAATTTAAAATTTTCACAATGCACCATGTGCGTAAAATAAAAGATATCATACTCACAAATTGTCCGACAAAGACTCGAAGCGCCACCACGCATCCAAAGCCGCTAGTATATCCTATCATCAAAGTTCAAAGCAATCAAGGCTCAAGCATCCAAAACAGTTACGGAAAAATAATAATACTAACTCCAATATCACACAGGCATTCTATTGAACGCCTAGGATGCACACGCGCTTTGCACGTAATCACTCAAATTCCGACGAGATTCTTATTTTCACACAATTACTAAAGCACTCCAAATTATTCTAATAGTCCTACTACAATTTCTACTACCATTCGAGAATTAATTCATATCCATATAATTTTCTTTTACATATCCAAAACCCTAATTTATTAACAACTTGCAAATCCTCTAAAACCCACTAATTTCTCATATCTACAATTTCTAATATCTCTAAATCTCTCTACCCTAACATCCCTACTCAATAAAAATTAACCCAACAAATTTTTATACAATAAAAATAGTTAGGGTTTTACCTTCCCGAAATCCTTTCGAAAAACGGACACCGCCACGACGTAGAGAACCCTTCTATTAGTCTACCCCCAAATTTAATTTGGAAACGGTGGAGAAATGGAGTGGATTTGAGGTGGGGAGAGGGGGAGCCGATGGGTTCGGCTTGGGTGTCGGCTGGGAAGGAAACGGGAGAAGAAAGAAGGAAATGGAGAAGGAAAAGGTGGGGTGGGGTGGGGTTTTATAAATAAATAAATAAATAATAGATAAATAATTAATAAGGGGAATATTACATATAGGCCCCAAAGTCCCAATACATTTCAAACAAACCCCAACTCTCACTCTTTAAAATACTAACAATCAAAAATACATAACATTGTCTCATAATAATCCTCCAAAAGCATAAAATAAGATAGACAGTATATCTGATATTTCTCAATAACAATCAATTATTATTAGAAAATACATAATTGTGTACAATTCTCAATTGCACACGGATTACAATGCAGAATAGCCATATGCTATTTTTGCAGGGTATTACAATTTATTTTATATAAAATCTCATTTTAGTATGAAAATTATTTTCCTTTATTTTTTTCTAAAATTCTATTTCTAAAAGCCTAAAACACTAATTAATTGTTTTAGTCTACTTTAATTAATTATTAATTTGTTGTTTTGGCCCACAAGCCTAAGCCCACTATTTGTGAAGCCCACCTATTTAATAAATCAATTAAATGGTCACACTTGTCATGTAGAGACAAATGGTGAACCTTTTGATTAATTAAATTATACAAACTTCTAAATAAGGGTACTAGGAGGCACGTACGATGCACGTAGTGTGCAATGCACACTAATTTGGGGCCGGTTGGTGCATGGAGAATGGGAGAGTGGGTGTGAGTGCATGGGTAGTTTATTTGTGTGTGGGTGGTTGCTATAACTTCTACTCCTATCCTAGCCCTCCATTCTAAAACTATCAAATCAATCCTAGCCCTCCAATCTACTTCAAAACTAGTATAAATACCCCCCTTTCCTGCTTGTATTCTACATTCAAGCAAATATTAAAGGAGATATATATACATATTAGTGTGTGAGTTGTGTGTTGTGTTCCCCATTGGAGGCCAGCTATTCAAACCCCCCCCCCCCCCCCCCCCTAAAAAAAATCTTGGAAGCTCTCCATTTTTGGCAAGGAGCAAGGAGGAGAAGTTTGTGCATTGCAATCTAGGAGGAGAAGGCACTCATTCGCAATCTAGGAGGCCCTAGGGAATTTTTCTTTATTGGGTTTTCTTCAAAAGGCGGGTGCTTCTCATGACTTCTAGAGTAGAATTCATGCTAGGAAATGATAATTGAATTATTATTATTAACTACTAGTTGAAATGAAATACATGCTTGTCTAATTAGAAGAAAATTATTAATTAGCAAATGTGTGTTGATTGATCACTAGAGTTATTGCCTGAGAGTAAAAGTGTATGTTTCTCATTGTTATAAACATAAGAATGCATGTTAGTTATGTTTAAATTGCAATTATGTGAAATTCACTAGTAAGGAATTGAGCCATGCTTATTGGTTAAAAATGCTAAATTAGAATAGTGTGTTAATTGAATTGATTGAATTGTTTGTTAATAGATGTAATGAATTTCCCTATTGTGATATTTATCATGTGGAAAATTTGAATAAAATGATAAAGAATGTCCTTTTGCTTATAAATAAATGAATGCATCATGTGTAGATTAATTAATAAAAATGGAAGTTTTTACTCACTTATGAAGTTGATTTTGTGCTCTAAAAACATCTTAGTTATCAATGGGTAAGCGAACATCATTGTGGTGAATTATGTGTGAGAAAACATCTTTGGTTATGAACAATTATGTATTGGTTTTCAAATGTCAAGATAGTATTCATAAAATGCAAACTATGGCTAATTACATGTTTTAAAAGAGTGAAAAACACCTTTAAAAATATTGGTTATGGTGGAATTGAATGTAGTTTTTAATCTGGAAAGTTATGTTTCAAAAAGGAAAGAAAAAGGAACTGAAAACATTTTTTTAGGAATTGAAAACTAATAGTACAGTCGACCGACTATTGTAACAGTCGACTGCCCAGATCATTTTATTTTGAATTTAAAAATCATCGCAAAACAGCCGATTGGCCATATGAGACAGTCGACTTCTCTGACGATTTTATTCTCGAGCCTTAGAACCTCGCAGAACAGCCGACCGGTCAGGGTTATCAATCAACTGCCCTGAAGTTTCAAATAATATTTGTATTTTGGGAGAAAACCTCTATGATCTGAGGCTTTGTACAAGTGAGACTGTTTTTACAAAAAAAAAAACTCATTTTTATTATTAACTTAAATTGTTTTCTTTAAGAAATTCGAATGGATTGTTTCAGAAGTTTAAAATGAGATTTTGGTAATGAGAAATTTGAAAGGTGTGAATTGTGAAACCAATTGGAAATGTGAACTGTGGAATTGGAATGGATTGAATTAGAATTATGTGAGCGTATAAATTAGTGAGTGTGACATGTTCGAAGAACTTCAGTTTTCATCTATGCATTGAATTATTGATTGTGATGAGTTATGAAAGATATGAATACATGAACACTATGCTTATGAAATGTGAATTGTGATTAATCATGAAAAGATCTTATTAGCATGACATTGTAATTATGAGTTGAAATTGAGAATTAGAGTTTAGTCAAGCCTTATACCGGCAATGAAAGAATTTGAAATGGTATTTTGAAATGAGAGGACCAAGGATTGGGTCATGTGAAATTAAATGAATAAGACCTGTATAGTGGAAGTGCTACATTCTAAGAGATTGATTTTATTCATGATTAAATTAAATTAAGGGTTAGTTACATAGTGAAGATGTGATGAAAGTAAGAGAAAAACATTGAGTATGAGGGCCATTGGATTGGCGACGTAAGAGTATTCACGGGATGTCCCATGATGAGTCATAATAGGGCGTGGATACTGCTCTAGAGTACCGTCCCGGTGGCAACGCTCGTGGGGTGTCTGACGACTGCGGGTGGTGTCATGTCTATGGTAGGAGCTGAATTACCACAGAATGCCTACATGATGAGTCATGTGTCAGTGCGTTGGGATTCCCTCCAGGGCGCCTAGACATGAGTTCGTAGGTCAGAAAATGTCTAGGATACTTACCGTAGTTACAGTAGTAGATTAAGTCCTGGCGAGGGATTGAACCATACAAGATGAAGAACGGTTAAGGGCTTGCCCTCGGACCTATGTAGTATGGGCTGCATAGACTCTGAACAAGTGCGCATTAGTGTCATATAATTCAAATAATTGCATTAAGGACTAAGTGCACATTCACAACACGGCATCAATAAGATAGTCCCTTTTAGCTTTGTTTGTGACAAGTTTGTGATTGTTAAGAAATGAGAATCGTTATACTATTTCCGGCATAGAGAGGATGGCCGTCTATAATATTTCGTCAGTTGAATGAACTGACGCGCTCACAGTTTTATATGCAGGGTAAAGATGCTCGACAATTAAAGTATACATGCTGTGCATGGTTTATTTAAATATTATTTCAAGTAATTCATTGTAATATGGCTTCCGCTGTGATATTGTACAAGTGTAAATGTAACTCTGATAAAAGAAAAGTTTTTATTTCCTTGTAAAATTGTACGAAAGATGTGTAAAGATCCTGTGGAACTCGAATTCAGTTGTATTTTGGAATTTGGGATCTTTCAGAGTGGTATCAGAGCCACGCTTCTAAGTAGTACAAGTTTATAAGGAACGACACCCTAGAAGTGGACATTAAAGTGTGTGTTGAGTCTAGAGATTTAAATGTAAGTCACTTACATTTGTGTTGCTCTATGATTTATGCTTCTTCTTCCTCTCTATCTTTAAGATGGCGGACCACTTCGACCCAGCTGGAGATGATAATTGGCACATCATTGAGGAAGATTACTACCCCGGGCAAGCTGATTCGGATGAGGAAGATCCCGAAGAAGTGGAAGAGGAATGGCCTGAGTCCCGAGAGATCACTCCACCTCCAGATTCATCTGATGATTCTTCTGACGAAGAGGAACCAGTTCCGGGTAATCTCATCGTGTCTCTTCAGAGACAGGTTGAGACTCTGCGGGAGAGAGTCGGGCTATTGGAGGCTCAGTTAGCGAAGCGCAAGGATGATTTTGTAGTTCTCAGTCATCGTGTGTGGGAACTCGAGAAGAGGAAAAACATGACCGATGTACTGAAGGAGGAAGTGGAAGAACTACGGGGAGAGCTTCGTGAAGCCAAGAGGAACCGTAGAATTTAGACCGTTGTATCATCTACTGCTTTCATTTTGATGTCAGAAATGTTTTAAATTCGAATGTATAAAGTTTGAAATTCAATGAAATGAAAAGTTGACTTAAAAGTTCATGTTTTATACTTCGAATTTAATGAATCTTTTGCATCAGAATATGGCTAGAAGACGAGCTCGTAACAGTGAAGGTCTGGACTTGGAAACGGAGGTAGCGAGGGTCTATCAGACACTCAATGCCGTTGCCATGAATCAAAATCAGGGAAGGGTGCCTGCAAATCCAGTACCCGAAGCAGTCAAACTCGTAGAATCATTTAAACCGATGAAACCACCGGTGTTTGAGGGAAAGTCAGACCCTGACACGGCTGACAATTGGATCCGGCAGGTTGAGACTATCTTTGAAGTCTTGGAGACCCTGGAGAGTAGTAAGGTGAAGTTAGCGACACTGCAACTCGAGAAGAATGCAGCAGTATGGTGGCAGTCGATGAAGCGAACGAGGGGAGGCTTGGTTCTTCGCTGGGATGAATTTTTGGAGGAATTCCACAGTCATTATTTTCCCTCAGACGTCCAGGAGAAGAAGGCCATGGAGTTTCTGTCGCTGCAGCAAGGCGGCATGTCGGTTAGGGAGTATGAGACGAGATTCACTCAGCTCTCAAGATATGCTCCCGAATTGGTGATAGATGAGGCGAAGAAGGCTCGTAAGTTCGGGCATGGATTGAGGCCGAGCTTGAGGTCCAGGATGATACCCCTCGGTATCAGGAGGTTTGACAAGCTGGTCAAACGAGCAGCAGCCATCGAGGCGGACATGGAGCAGTTCCACACTGTTCAGCATCGGAGGAACAACTGGAATGTGTGGAAGAGGCCCGTAGTTGCTGGCAATGTCAGGAGACAGCCACCAGCTCAAAGGTTCAAGCCTATGGGTGTGAACGCTGTTCAAGTGGCAGGAAGACCCAGGAATACTTGGGTGAGACCTCCAGTGACTTGTTTCAATTGTGGAGAGACAGGCCACTATAAGTCTCATTGCCCTAAACTGCAGGATGTCGTCCGTAATGGACCTACTAAGCAGACCTGGAAGAAGTTGTACCAGCAGGGGCGAGTATTTGCCTTGATTGAAGCTAACGCTGATGAGGTGGATCACGTCATCACTAGTACGAGGAAGGATGTTTAGGGTTCCCATTAATTAGTGAACTGTTATGTAACGAGTATATGTTGTGTAACAGGAGAACTTATTTTGAATGGAAAGAAAGCTGTTGTTTTGTTCGATATTGGGTCCTCCCATACTTTTGTGTCACCTAAATTTGCTAAAGTTCTGGGAGTCGAACCGAAGATATTTCCAGGCAAGGTTTTAGCAGTAGCTACTCAGTTAGGTGAGACTCTAACCCCTGATCGGTACTATGCTGATTGCAAGATCGTGATTTGAGATCGAATTTTCGGGATCGATCTGATCGAGCTGAATGTTTTGGGAGTCGATGTTATCATTGGCATTGATTGGATATCAGAGTACAGTGCAAGCATCGAGTGCAAGACCAAGACAGTAACAGTGAAGGCTCCAGGTGGACCTAAAGTCACTTTCCAAGGGAAGAGGAGATGTTCAGATTTGGTTGCTGCTATCAGCTAGAAGAAGAGGATTCCTGCAGAGGTGCAGCAGATTCCTGTGGTTCGGGATTATCCGACTGTGTTCTTGGAAGATTTACCTGGGTTACCCCTGCATCGTGAAGTGGAGTTTAGCATCACTATTCAGCCAGGGAGTGTACCTATTTCCAAGGCACCGTATAGGATGGCGCATGTGGACCAGGATGAGATCAAATGGCAGATTGAGGAACTATTGGAGAAGGGCTTTATTCAACCGAGTGCGTCACCTTGGGGAGCGCCGGTGCTTTTGGTAAAGAAGAAGGATGGTTCGATGAGGATGTGCATCGATTATCGAAAGCTGAATAAGGTCACTGTTCAGAATAAATATCCGATTCCAAGAATTGATGACTTATTCGATCAAGGTCACTGGCTGAATAAGCTGAATAAGGTCACTGGCTGAATGGTGATGCTGAACTCCATATCACGATGTGGGGGTAACCCAGGCAAATCTTCCAAGAACACAGTCGGATAATCTCGAACCACCGGAATTTGCTGCACCTCTACAGGAACATCCCTCTTGCAGATAGCTACCACCAGACCAGAACATCTCCTCTTCCCTTGGAAAGTGACTTCAGGACCACCTGGAGCATTCACTGTTACTTCCTTGGTCTTGCGCTCGATGCTTGCACTGTACACTGACATCCAATCAATGCCAATGATCACATCGACTCCCAAGACATTCAGCTCGATCAGATCAATCTCGAAAATTCTGTCCCCAATCTCGATCTCACAGTCCACATAGTACCGATCAGTGGTTAAAGTCTCCCCTGATGGAGTAACTACTGCTAAGACCTTGCCTGGAAAGACTTTCGGTTCGACTCCCAAAACTTTAGCAAACTTAGGTGATACAAAAGTGTGAGAGGACCCAGTATCGAACAAAACAACAGCTTTCTTTCCATTCAAAATAAGTTCTCATGTTACATAACACACACTCGTTACATAACAATTCACCATATAAAGCGGGAAAAGAGAAACAATAGAAAACACTCTAAACATCCTCCCTCGTACCAGTGATGATGTGATCCACCTCATCAGCGTCAGCTTCAGTCAAGGAAAATACTCGCCCCTGCCGCTACGGCTTCTTCCCAACTTGCTGCGTAGGTCCACTACAGGTGACATTCTGCGGCTTGGGCCATTGAGACTTGTAATGTCCCGTCTCACCACAGTTGAAGCAAGTCACCATAGGAGGTCTCACCCAATTATTTTCGGGACTCTCAGCTATGTTGACAGCATTCGCTCTCGTTGGTTTGAACCTCTGGGCCGGCGGCTATCACCTGAAGTTGTCAGAAACTGCTGGCCTCTTCCAACATTCCAGTTGGTCCTCCGATTCTAAACAGCATGGAATTGCTCCATATCTTCCATAGTGGTTGCAGCTCGTTTAACCAGCTTGTCAAACCTGCGAGGGGTATCATCCTGGATCTCAGACTTGGCCTCAAACCATGCTTGAACTTTCGAGCCTTCTTTGCCTCATCCATTACCAGTTCAGGTGCAAACCTCAAGAGCTGAGTGAACCTTGTCATACTCCCTAACTGACATGCCGCCCTGCTGCAGCGCCAGAAATTCCATGGCCTTCTTATCCTGGACGTCTGATGGAAAGTACTGACTGTAGAATTCCTCCAAGAATTCCTCCCAGCCAAGAACAATATTCCCATCTTCCGCTTCATCGACTGCCACCAAACAGCCGCATCCTTCTCGAACTGCAGTGCCGCCAACTTCACCTTGCTGCCCTCCGGAGTCTCCAAGACTTCGAAGATAGTCTCTACCTGTCGGATCCAATTGTCAGCCGCGTCAGGGTCTGACTTCCCCTCAAATACGGGTGGTTTCATCTGCTTGAATGATTCCACGAGTTTGATTGCTTCGGGTATTGGATTTGCAGGCACCCTTCCCTGATTCTGATTCTTGGCAACGACATTGAGTGTCTGATAGACTCTCACTAATTCCGTTTCCAAGTCCAGACCTTCTCTGCTTCTAGCTCCTCTTCTAGCCATATTCTGATACAAAAGATCTATTAAATTCGAAGTATAAACATGAATTTTAAATCAACTTTTCATTTCATTGAATTCCAAACTTTATACATTCGAATTTAAAACATTTCTGACATCAAATGAAAGTAGTAAGAAGATACAACAGTCTAGTTCCTACAGTTCCTCTTGGCTTCTTGAAACTCTTCCCGTAGTTTCGCCACTTCTTCCTTCAGAACATCGTACATGTTTTTCCTCTTCTTGAGTTCCCAAACACGATGACTGAGAATTGCAATGCTCTCCTTGAACTTCGCACACTGCGCCTGCAGCAGCTCCGCACCTTCCCTCTGAGTCTCTACCTACCTCTGAAGAGACAAAATAAGACTTCTCGGAACTGGTTCTTCCTCGTCAGAGAAATCATCAGATGAATCCGGAGGTGGAGTGATCTCTCTGGACTCAGGCCATTCCCCTTCAAATTCTTCAGGATCCTCTTCATCTGAATCAGCTTACCCGGGGTAGTAATCCTCCTCAACTATGTGCCATTCATCGCCTCCAGCTGGGTCAAAGTGGTCCGCCATCTTAGAGAAAGGAGAAGAAGAAGCATAAATCATAGAGCAACACAAATGTAAATGACTTACATTTAAATCTCTAGACTCAACACACGCCCTAATATCCACTTCTAGGGTGTTATTCCTTATAAATTTGTACTACTTGGAAGCATGGCTCTGATACCACTCTGTAACACCCCGTATTCAAAAACAGACTGAATTCGAAGTTCCACAAGATCATTACACTTCTCTTCGTACAATTTTACAAGGAAATAAAAACTTTTTGTTACATTAGAGTTTACATTTACATTACATATTTACAGCGGAAGCAATTTACAACAATTTACATGAATTGAAGTGTACAATACTTGAATCAACCTTTAATCAGCATGCATTCTTTAGTCTTGTTAATCACTTTACCCTGCATAGAAACTGTGGGCGCGTCAGTTGCTTACAACCGACGAAATATTATACATGGCTATCCTCTCTATGCCGAAACAGTATAACGATTCTCAAATACTTAAACAAACCACAAACTTGATCACAAACAAAACTATAAGGGACTATCCTATAGATATCGTGCTGTGCGGAGCACTTAGTCCTTAATGCAGTTATGTACATTACATGACACTACTGCGCACCTGTTCAGATTCTATGCATCCCATACTACATAGGTCTGAGGGCAATCCCTTAACCGTTCTTCATCTTATAGGGTTCAATCCCTCATCATGACTTAAACTACTACTGTAACTACGATAAATATCCTAGATGTTCTATGAATTATGAGCTCATGTCCAGACAACCTGGAGGAGAGTCCCACATCATGTCACGACGCATCGTAATGAACATATGGACAATTCAGCCTCCGTCATGGGACATGACACCACCCGCAGTCACCAAACACCCCATTAGCGTCGCCTGCGGTACAGACTCCTGGAGACATATCCATGTCATGTCACGACGCATCATGAAGACAGCCTGTGAATATTCTCACACCGTAGCTCCGAGGTCCTCATACTCGTGTTTTTCTCTTATTTTCATCACATCTTCACTATGTATCTAGTCCTTAGTTATTTGAATCATGAACAGAAATCAATTCTTTAGAGTTAGCCCTTCCACTATGCTAGTCTTAACTATTTATATCACATGATCCAAATCTTGGTCTTTTCATTTCAAATTTTATTTCAACATATTTCTTTTTCACTGCCGGTATGGGGCTTAACTACACTCTAGTTCTCAATTTCAATTCATAATCACAAAATTGAGTCTTTATACTCATAAGTTCTTTTTCCACAATTAACATGATTTCCATTCTTTTCTATGAATCAAATCTCACATATCAACTTCGATTTCAATTCTTGTATTTCATGCTCAAAATTTTTTTCAATAAACACATCAGATTCCCTTACTATAGTTTCTTTCCTTTACTTCATTCAATAGTCATAAAGTCATATTTTTCACTCATATGCAATATTCAAATTAGGTAATAAAATCCATAGATAACGCACTTAAATTTTCTTTAGTTCAAATTCCTCTTTTAAAACTTAGTTTAATCTTCTCATAAAAATAATCACTTTCAAATTTATACAAATATCAACTTCATGAAACTCTACTTAATTCTTTGCTTCTAAACCACCTTTATTTTAGTCAAATCATGCCCTAAATATTTTCCATTAAGTCCACATAATTTTAGAATAATTATAGTATTTTTTTTCAAACTTTTATAAGCCACAAATCAATTTTAAAACCCAAAACAATCAGAAAGTTTAATTCCTGCCAAAGCCAGGAATCAAACTCTTGACCACAGAGTAACCAACCGCCACCGAAAGCCAGAACAGCCAAGGCACCACATCGATACAGACTGGGGATTAATTTACGATAAAGTGAGTGTTTCGGTTTTCGAATTTTTGGAAAAGAGGAAAGACAAAAGGCTCATGCCAAGTTTCGAACCCAAGACCACCAGGCCCAAACCCGCGGCTACAGTAACCAAATCCAACTGCACCGACTAACCAGTATGGCCAAGTGACTAATCTGATTTGTTTCCAGGCTACGGGGTTTATAATCTAGGTCTCCGTTCTTTTCAAATTTTTATAAAAATGATTTTTTTTTTGTTCTCTTCTTCTCCAAATTTATTCAAAAACTCCAGATTTTATTTTTCATCTCACTACAGCATTTCAATAAATTAAAAATTGATTTTTGATATAAAACACATAATTTGCTCCCTACTTCATTTTGTTCTTCAATTTTCAAATTTAGGGAAAAATAAGCATATTCACCTTACAAATTACACTTAAAATTTTCCTAGGTCACATATAGTATTTTTATTAATAATGTACAATTATCTTAGAAATAAATTTCATTTTTCATGCCAACTAACAACTCAATAATAAAAGCTACATATTTCCATAGTTCTTTCTTCAATTATTCAACATATAAGCATGTAATCTTGATTTAGCACATAACAAACAAATAGAGCATGGTAGCATGGTAAACATCTACATTAACAAATCATAATTTTGCAATCAATTTCACACTCTTTTAACATACATTCAAACTAATAGCAATTTGTCTTCATTTTCATAACGCATGGCTAAATTAGTTAGAGTTTCTTCTTAATTTATCAACCACATCCTAGCATGATGTCTAGCTAGAAGTTTAAGAGAACCACCCACCTTAAATGGAGAGAAACCAAATAAACTCCTAGAGATCTCCTACAACGAACGAATGAAGCCTTCTCCTCCTAGATCAAGCCACCAAGTTGACCTCTCCTCCTATAGAGCAAGCAACCCGAGCCTCCCCTATTGCAATCCGGCCTCCTTTCCTTGGTTGAAGCATTCACAGAACACTCACTCTTTTCAACTCACAAAACTCCTCAATCTTTTATCTTACTAACTTGTATTTTTTTCTCTCTTTCTTTTTTTTCAACTTTAGATGTAAGGAGGGTCCGGGGTATGTATACAAATTTTTAGGGTGAATGGAAGTCTAGGATTAGATCAAATGGTTAGAGATTAATGGCCAAGATGCACTAGGGAGTTATAGAAACTACCATGATGAACAACCACCTCTCCACCACTTCAATCTCTCCCACTCTCTCCTATTCTATCCGGCCATGGTGAAAGGGTGTGCAATGCACACTCCATTGCATGCACATGCCACCTAGTGTCCCCTATTCACAAATTTGTTCATGTGACAAAAATTAACTGTCCCTAAAAAGAGTCTACACTACAAGTTAAACCATTTTAAAAGAGAATTAAGTTAAATGGGCTCACCAATGGGCCAATTTAACCATAGGCTTTAAATAATTAAATTAATTAATTAATAGAGTGGGCTTAAAAGAGACAATTAGGCTTAGATTTTAATTAGGCTTTTAAAGAGAATAATTTTTGGAAAATAAAGAGAACAAATATTATATAAGAAATATTTTATACGAGAAATTATACAAGTGAAATTATACGTGCAAAATACGTAAAATCACAAAATCTCATAAATCAAATCTAGGGTGTTACACGCAATCTCCCCCACAGTTCAAAAATATGTGAATTCCAGGTGCGAAACGACCGTTCGAACTACTCCTGAAACTTGTTAAAACTCTTAATAGCTCCTCAATGGCAATGCTTATTTTCTTAAGCCCCCTGGATACAGAGACAATGCATGCCAGTTTTGACCCCGAAAATGGAAGAATTCTCAATCAATTTCTAAACATAACTTGTATAACTTTGAGTCCTCGTCAAAACGATAGGTCATATACCCTAATCGAAGCTCTATAGCACCAAGAATAGGCGTTACACTGCATCAACGCTGGAAGCATGCAAGCATGCAGGTTCGGAGTTTGAAGCAACCATTCGAATCGCTTCCAAAATGCATCAAATCACCGACAAGCAAGCCTAGAAAGCAACCCTTCCCCAAGACTATCTATGTGGCTTGCTCCAAATGGCCACAAACAATACAAAGGTAGACATACAAAGTTCAACATTCAACACAAAAGAAAAACAGGTTTAAGACTTAACACAAAAGTTCCCAAATTTTCATAAGTTATGCATTCAAATACAAAGATACAACAAGCAATAGCCAGTCTACTATTAGGCTACTACAAAATGTCAAAGTAAATGCAAAAGAAAAAGCCCTAAAACTACAAGATTAAGGGTCTCCATCGTTAGACGAAGCCAAAGGGGTAGGAACCCCGGTCGCTCTTTCCTCTCCTCTTCACCTGGCAAGTCATCCCAAGTCCCATCTTCGTCGACTGCCTCTACTAATGGCTTCATCCCAAGAAGGAGCTCCAGGAGATACCCCTTCCCATCGAAGTCAGGGACGCACTTCATCACATCCACAATGTCCTTGGCGTACTGGTCCATTATATCATTGAGATGAATCAGCACCTTCACCTCAGCCTCAGCCTCAGCCTCAGCCAGCGTGGCTACTACCGCTGCTTCCAGATCATTCACTGCCTCTTCCTTCAACCCCCTTCACTCCGCCTCAAAGCCTGCTAGGAGAGCAGTCTCCTTACCCTTCACCGTCGCCAACTCTTGAACGACCATCTTCCTTAGCCTTTCAGCCCTGATGGCTGGATCCTTCCAAGCCTTCTACTCGGCGTGAATGAGTTTGATCAAGTTCACAGTCCGACAAGCCATCTGCAAAAGAAAAATAAATAAATAAATAAGTAAATAAATAATGGGAGGCTTACAAAAGCTTGAAATTCAAACGAAAATTTTAAGAAAATAGGAGTAGAACAACTTGCAGAGATAGCACCTTGGGAAAACTCCTTGATGGAACTATCGATCGTCACATTCTCTAGAACCTTTTGGTCCAGAAGAGGGGGAAGATTCTGCACCACATCGAGGTACTTCAGCGAGTCCCCTATGATGGCATCACACTGCTTCACTTCCCAGTCCAGACTGTATACTTATTTTCCATCTCGGTTAATACCTTATTGGCTGTGAGGGTTAAGGGGGCCTGTTGGAGGGCCAAGACAACATCCAAACAGAAGATCTTCTCAGCATAGCTCATCGATACTCCCACTGACTGACACTCCACCCCTGTCGGAGTAGAAGCGAAAGAGCCCCTAGCAACCTTCGAAATCCCAAGATGGCTCGATGTCCCTTTCCTCTTCCTATCCTTCAGGCCCTCGTTGTGGATAGGAGACCCTGAGTACCGAGGAGAGTCCGAAAGTCCATATCGATCATCTCTGCAAGGAAGAAAACAAGAAGTATTAGAACATGACATATCAAAAAATAAAAGGAGACAAGAAGCCAAAAGTGCTGAAATTAAGATGCAAAAGTTAAATATAAGGATTAGAAAGCCATATTATGGTTTATCGAACACATTTCCCCCGAATGAAGAACTTCCTTCGTAATATCCCTCCACTTCATCCCCCCACCGACAAGAAGAGTGTCGCTAATCATCTCCTCCACTTTCATTAATTCCTGCTCTAGTGTCAACCTCCTCGATGCATAACCCCCACATCTAGTAGGAAACCCCCATGGCTTGGAACTCCTGAGGGAGTGATGATCACCCCTCTTTTTGAGCATGGATAGACGTAGTACCAATCGTCACATGACCGCTACTTATGGAGCTTAAAATGCCTCCTCTACAACCTCAAGCTCGGTTTGGTGCCAGTTTCCCAGCACTGCTAGACAAAACCCGTAAGATTCCTCCAGAAGTTGGGCACGAACTTGAGCGGACTAAGCCCGTACCAGTTGAGAACAGCTACAAATAAGGGGTGCATGGGAAGATGCAACCCAGCATATAATGCATCAAAAAGAAACATACAATACTCTCCCGACATCCTAGAGAATACCCTAACTCCGGGACCGGGAAAAAAGAGCTCATACTCAATAGGGATCCCAGAACAAACCCTAATCGCCCCGATCTCCTCCTTCGTGAGAATGGTTTTGACATGGTCACTCTAAACATGGGGTAATTGATGGGTTCATCATATATGACCCCGTACTGTATTAGCTCCGCTACTTCTTCAGGGTACTAGCGAACTAAGAAGGGAATGAGGGAAGGATGGAATCTGGAGAGAGAACACCCCCTATCTTCTCTAGTTTGGTTAATCACCACTACTATTCCGGAGGGACCGATCACTTTTTTGGGAGAGTGAGAATCATACAACAGTTCTACCCCACCGCTACGAGAAGAAGAAGAAGAGGCGATATCCAACTCGATCCTATGCATGGCTCCCTAAATGAAATACAACTTAGATAATACATGTTTGTTGAAAATCGGCAAAAAACACTGCTTGAACCAATGTTTTGGAGGATGAGAAGTGATTTGGAGGTGAAAGATGAATCGTGAAGTGTGAAAAATGAGCCAAAATGAGGTGAATTTAAATGGGTCAGCAAATTGGTCAAAACACTGTACAAAATGTGTAAAATATGCTAAAACAAGTATAATGCGCGTTGCCGCATAAAAATACATGTTCACACGTATAAATACGCGTTTCTCAGTCAACACTCGCTATCCATGAGTCACAAGCCCACAGCCCGCCAGCATGGGCCCTCACATGTGCTTGCAATGCCCACGTAGCCCCCGCTCTCTCTGCCACGCATCCTAGCCCACAGCCCGCACCCTACGCTCGCTTGCAGCACCCACGTGGCCCCCACTCTCTCTCTCTGCCACACATCGGCACACCCTCTTCTCGCCCTCTCCTCACAGCATACCCATGGTCTGTTTCCGCTTGAGGATTCTATTGAGACTGTTCGCTAGTAATGTGAATATTAGGGGGGGGAGGTCCCATTTGCCTAACTCCTCAGAATTGTTTCTCTCATCCTTCCTCCCCATTGGCGAGTATTTTCACCTTAGCGGATATTAGCCACAGCTTAATCCATCCTATCCAGCGATGCCCAAACCCTCGTTGTTGAACTACCTCTGACAGGCTACCCCACTCTACCTTGTTGTATGCCTTCTCGAAATTGAACTTAAGGAGGTAGCCATGGACGTTTCTCCTTTTTCTATCCTGAATTACCTCTTTTAGTGTTGCCATACCGTCCAAGATATCTCTACATGCGATGAAGCCAGTCTGGTAGTCTTCGATGATCAGGCCCTTAGTGTCCTTAACTGTTGGCGAGCACTTTATAAATGATTTTGAGGGAGCAGTTGATGAGACTAATGGGTCTAAAGCCAGCGATCTTCCTTGCCTTGTTCTTCTTTTGAATAAGCATGACTAGTGCATAGTTAAGTTGCTCTAGCTGAAGCTCCCCAGCATGAAAACCTGTCAGGATCCTCAGGAGATTCATTTTCATGAGCTCCCAATAGTGTTTGTAAAAGAGAATGGGGAACGCATCTGGTCCAAGGGCTTATCTGCTCCTAGATCCTAGACTGCCCTTTTCACTTCTTCATCACGGAATAGGTCTTCTACGGCGAGAATTGTTGTTTGAGCTTCAGAATTCAAGGCCTCGCAGACCATTGTCGGTGGAGCAAGTTCTCTATGTAGTATCTCCAAATAGATGTGTTGAACAATGAATTTATTTGATCATTCATATTTCATGAAACAATTATCTGTTATTTTTCTATCATCATCATGACACTACAAAATGCATAGGCTGTCGCGGCACTTTTATAAGGCTATAGCGGCATTTTTTGGCGCCGTTATTGCCCATAACGGTGCTTCTGAAATCACCGCCAAAAACGCCGTTACAGCGTGCATCGTTATAACTATATGGGCTATCGGGGCGTTTACCAAGCGCACTGCTATAGGGTGTCCACCTATAATGGCGTTGCCAAGCCGCCGTTATAGGAGCATTTCCGTTTCAAATTTTTCAAAAAAGTACAGCTATAGCAGCATTTTGCCAAGCGCCGTGATTGCTTTACGGAATAATAGCTAGTGGTTCAAATTAGTACCCTACAGCGGCGCGTGTAAAGCACCGCAATAGAGGGTACTACTTTCTATATCAGTATTATCTACTGCAGCGTTTCTTGGTAAACGCCACGATTGAGCTGATTTTTTTTGCATTTTTTAAAATTTTGAATTGAAAAAACCAGTAATTAATCGCATATTACAAATACATGTAATCATATTAAATTAAAATGCTTAAATCTTAAAATCAATAATAACATCATAATCAACAAGCAAAAAGTCACACATCACAAAAAACAACACTCAATAGAAAACAAAATATGTAACACATATAAACTGTCATACAACAAGTGTCAAATGTATATGTTATACAACACTTAGTTATTACAAAATATAGATATAATTCCTACAAAACATTTTAAAAAAAGTCCAAGTCTGACAAACTACAGCGGGGGAGTCTCCTCGTGTGGCCCGCTGTTGCTTCCAATTCCATCGTTATTTTGCCCTAGTGTATGTGCGTGACTGGAAACCAATGGAATACACTGGCCCTGTAGAAAAACATAAATATTTCATCATCAATTTGTCAAACAAAAGAAGAAAAAGAGCACAAATACAATATTATCACAGATAGCAACAGAAAAAGCTAGATCCTAGATCTACTTCAGCATTATTTTTCCCTTTCTAAAATGCAATACAATAGTATCACAAATTCTTTAATAAAACAACTGAATAATGCAAATCCAGTAAGAGCCCTTCATACTAACAATCCAGAACAACTCAATCAATTTTCACACTATCAATCCAGAACAACTCAATCAATTTTCACAGTGCTTCTTGAACATCACAAAAGTTGACAATCTACATTCACTGCATCCATAGAATTATCAAGCCCATACCCAATGTACTTAAGAATTAAATTCACTCAAATTCCTACTTCATGGTTACTGAGACTGATAATTCATGGTTACTCAATTTGATGCAACAACAGTTGCACTACAGTTGTTACTGATACTGATCATAAGTATTTAGTGAAGTTATTTAGTGAATTTATTGTGAAAGTACTTACACAGTTGTTACTGTGAAAGTACTTACACAGATTTATAGGGTCAAAGTATAAAGCTCGGTTAACCGATACTGAAACAAAGTACACTCTACTGCTCAAAAGACTCTTTGCACAATACTGGCACCAATTAAAGCATGAATTCTCCTACAAAACAAAAAAAAATGCATCTTGAATGCAAGATTACCAACGTCTCACCTTTAAATTTGTTGTAGAAGATTTCCAATGAACCCAAAAATAACTGTAGCTAGCACTGACAATAATCATATCCGAACTTCCAAGGATATCATATATCACTGTAACAGAATAATTTGATCTAGTTTATAATTCAATAAACAATTGAATTGAGTGTTTTTTAAAGATCTGAATAGTTTATCCACCTTTAAATTATTTACTTAATTTTAGACACTCAAGAACAAGGTTCTAAATATCGGGTATTGGGACAAATATAGGAAGACAACTTTTACATATGGGATATCAGATATTAGGGATATACCGAACATATTCACTAAATGTCAGGTTTTCCAATGAGAAGAAAACAATATCCAAATTCCTGAATGTGATTTAATTTTGTACATGAAATCACAAGCAATCTAATACATTAATGAAACATACTTAGTTCTGTAAATGAAATCACAAACAACCTAATACATTAATAAAACATACTTAGATAGTAAAGATCCTAAATTACATAATAAGGGTATATTTATGATAAAAACATTACCATTTTCTACTCTGCTAGAACCTCTAAAGTGGGTCTTACTTATGTAAGTACTTTCACAATTGTTACTTTCAACAAGGGCTCAAGTGGATATTTAGTGAAGTTATTTAATATTGGTGAATTCCAAAAACATGTTGCTAAGCCTAGAATTAAAAACTCCAGTATCTTGATTGCTACCAGAGTTGACAACCTCCCCAATCACCCAAAGACAAGAAACAAAAATGAATGAATCAGAAATAACGAATAACTTCTGATACTAAAATGATTTGTACTACTACGAACTTATACTGTTGTACTACTAAGACAATATGTAATCCAAAGCAACAATAAAAGTGTATTTTTAATTGACTACATTCTTATGTATATACTAGTATTGATTTAGTACTATAAAAAAATCACATTGGGTATGCATTGTATATGATATTGGCATATCTTGCGATACTTCCTCGTAGATACTTCATTTAAAATATCAAAACTGATGCAGGATCTCACCAACAATGGTAGCATAATGGAGATGTCGTAGACATTTAGTAAAGACAGTCATAACCCAACATCTCTCACTATATTCTGTGACATACAAAGACATCAGTATCGTGTCAATTGATATATAGTTGTTCTTCATTGTGTGATTGACAAGAAGAGGGAACTAACACAAAATCAAAGTGTTTGTAATATATTCCATAAATAGAATGAAATGCCAAGCAAAGGAATTTTTTCAGATCGACTAGCTCAAGTTTTGGCAGATGACGACTGCAATCCTGAAACTGACCCAAGGGAGACTTATCATTAGTAAATATGTACTTCGAAACAAATTAAGAATTTAATTATTAAAAAATTTTAATAAATGAACTTGGTTCAATGTTGAATCCTAACCCTAGCTTTCTGAAGAAATGATGGTCGTAAGTGCTCCTAACATATGGATACTTAAAAGTGCATAAAGCAGTCATACATGATCTTATTGGATATCAATTTGCTGACTTTATGCACTAAATTAGTCTTCTGTATGAATTGTTTCTTTGCCGGGCATTCTCTGGAAATATCCTACACTCAATCTTCTGGTCATAGTTATAACATACTAGTGTATAATATCAGGAGATTGTAGCCTTGGTCAATCTGTTATTAATAATTATACATCAATGAAAATATATCATACTTGAATTGACAAATAGTTTCAATCTGTACAATACTAACATTGACTCTTATTTAATTTAAATTAGTTAAAAGTGGGTATTTAGTTGTAGAATACTAACCGATGCTTGAGTTGGAATTCCTTGTGATTGTTGCCCGATTAATGTCACCATTTGAGCCATTTGAGCCTCCAGACGTGCCACTGTTGCCTTCAGCTGACATCGTCCTGTGTGGGCCCGGCCCCACTGGAAGAACATGTACGAGAACCGAAGATGCTGGTAGGTGTTGGTCCTGGCCCCATCCCACGAACACGACCGGGACGCTCGCGTCCCCTCAATTCAGAGAGAACTTGACACTGTAGCGTCGATGGATGGACGGAAGAAGAAGAAAACATTTTCGCAATCTTCTTTCTGGCATCCTTATGCAAAAGATACCAAAGACAAATTTAATGTTCAAAATTATTTTATTTAAAGAATTAAATACGAGTTGAGATAGCAAGGTTGTGGATGGTGAATTCTAGTCTAGCGGAAAATTACGTAATTTTAAGATATCGATCGATTGTGCACTTTTCAATTGTGCCGCTTACTTTTAGTTATACTGTTTAAAATATTGACCGAGTTACATGTGATACATGATCGTATATTGCAAATCGCGAGGCAAAACTCACTTCTTCAAGTTGTGTTAGCAAATGTATGGAAAATCCTATCGTATCGCAATATATATCAAGCTTATTCTCTATTTGGTAGATAATACTAACATGATGACTACTACAAACGTACTGTAACTAATTGTAAAACATTACAATTACATAATGAGATTTTTTATAAATGTATGCATGACAAATATTTCATTAGTAATGAGATTAGGTATAAAATATTTAATAAAAAAGGAACAATATATATATATATTTGATAAATTATGCACGTAATATTGTGTATAGTAATGATAATCCTATTCATTAATATTAACCACTTCATAAATATAGAATCAAAATTCTTTCATGCATTCTTCATGATAATATTCGATAACCAAATTTCGTGATATGTACATGTAAAATATTGTTTAAATATATATATATTAAAATATAAAAATAGATTTAAGAAAGTTGGACCAATTAGTTTACAAAATCTATCCTAGCATTTGTCACGTAAACACCAGGATAGGTATTTATTTTATTTTTTAAATGATGCTATCCCAGCGTATATAGCATCCACGCCATTATAGATATTTTATTTATTTAAAATATTAAATTAAACTAGTGTTCGCACGATAGAGAGGAGTTGTCCCGATGTTTATATGTAACACGTCGCTACTGTTTGGACCTGTAACGCCCCGGATCCCCGTTACCGGATATCCGTGACGTAACCAGAATCTTTGCCTTCAAATGCATCTCAACACAGTAATAACACGGAAATTTAAAAACTTTTTTATTGCCAAATAAAGGCATTACATCATTGATTACAACCAATGTCTTATTCTTGAACAAGAATACAAATTACATTAACTCATTACAACTTACTACAAACATACATCAACTCCTTTTGTAAAGTTAACAACTGTCTCTCGGAATGGCAGTCGACGTTACTACCGAAGCTCCGCTGAGCAGTCAATCTGCTTCCCTGGAACTTGCTCCTCGGCTTGAGTCTTCTACTGCACGACTCAGATATCTCTGCACCTGCTCGAAAGGTAGAACCGGTACCGAAAAGGTGGGGAACGTCAGTACTTCGACTGACGCAATACCGATAATTACAGCGATGCTCCAAACTGGCAACCACAAACCATCTTGAATGGAAAGAAAAACGTGCATCCTAAATTATGTAGTGCTCGTGTATGCCATGATCTAACAACTAAATGCACCAATCACAAGCCTATTCTAAAGCAAGCAAGACTTGGGAATTTGGATCCGCATGCATCCCATACTACATGCGTTCCAACCCAAGCATGGCCTAATCTAGTGCGCAAAACAAGAATGCACACGATGCACCTACTCTAATGCAATTCATTCGGGAACGTATGCATCCCATACTACATACTTCCCCAAAATCAACTTCGATGGAAATGTATGCATCCCACTACATACTTTCCAAAGAGTTCGCCTCTCCTGATTGTAGGGTTCAACCCCTCGCCATGCATCCGACCCTTGTACTCATCCTGTTCCCAATTGATTGTCAGTGCCCAAGGAGGTTGCAGTTGGACGGTCTAGTTCCGCCACTACAGTGCCTAAGTGGTGGTCGTGTTTGCCACTCGGTACCCACGTACGGACCTCTTCAGAAAGCCACGTTAAATTTGGTCGTAAGACCGTGTAATTCGTGTGTCCACCCCTAACCCGGCTGTGGACTGACGCATGCGTGTTCACCCCTAACCCGACTGTGAACTGATATATATAAACAAAACGCACGTACATAGGAACGTGATGGCCTCGAGGGTCAAATCTCCCTAGCCTCCCGTTCCTTACTTCGGCAAAACTTTGGGAATTAACAGATCGAGATACGAGCTGAGTACTCACTCATGAGTGCCGAAATATATTCATATGACAGGAAGGTACAACACCGACTATGGTCTGCTAGTACTAATACAATTACCAAAAACTCCTAATGCATCACTCTAATCCCCGCCTGACTCTAATCACTTTGGGTAAAGGATAAGATTGCTTCCAAAAACTTGCCTATCGACCTCTGGCCCTGGCGATACCAGTCGGTTCGCCACTTCCCTAGGTTTGGATTTGTCCAGCACCATGGCCTACATTCACCTCTAACCCGGCTGTGAATGTATGTGTTCACCCCTAACTCGGCTGTGAACTGGTATGTTTAGCCCTAATGAGCTCAATTTGACGTCATGGCTTGGACGTCCTACGCTTCAGTAGAAGTCATAACTTAGGGTCGACAGATGCAGGGTATCCCTTATCCTAGTGACTAACTCGAGTCACACACCCACTATGGGATTCAATAAAACCAACAACAGATGCCAAACGTCCCCAGACAAGAGTTATGAACTCCAATAGTACACAGGGAAAAAGTCCTCACAAAACCTAGTCAAAACCCAAGACTCAGCAACCTATGGGGTTTCTGTCCGAAACTTAAAAAGATCATAACTCCCTCGATACAACTCCGATTGGGGTGTACAAGCCCAATCCGGAAAGGTAAGAACCTAGGATACAACTTCCTAGTTGACCATAACCTCAAATTCTATCATCTAAGTTCTCAAAATGGTCTCTCAAGCCTCAACATGTGTATTTCCTATACACGGTCTGCACCTTACCGGTAGCATAAAACACTGCTCACTCATCAGAATGCTACAAACTCAAGTTCTATGGAAAGGTATGTATGTCCTAAACAATCCTATAGTTGTTCATAAGTCCAAAATATGCCAATAGATCACCCTAACACACATTACTCACACGTGTACCAAGTCATGCACTAAGACTTTCTCAATCAGAGCACTCAGCTCAAATCTTGGTCTCTGTCCAATATTACAAAAATCATAATAAATCAACCTCTTACTAGAAACACCTAAAATAGGTCTTGTTAGAAAGGTCTTGATGTCTACTACAATCCTCTAAGGAAACACTTCCTCAAAATTTACTCTTAAGGAGCATCAATTGTGTCATCTCTACAGGGTGTCTAATCTGACTGAAAACAGCACAGTACATGCTAATAAAATCATCATAAATCCTATGATCATCCAATAGACACAAAATTTACAGTAAAGAAACTAGATATCATAATGAACAATATGCAGAAGGTTTAATGTCCAAAATCCCAGGCTACACTGAGTTCTTCATGTTTCAATTAAGCACAAAAATCATCACGTTCTTCAGTTACAGTTCTAGATACTGTTGATAGATCAATTTTTAGCATGCCTGTAACTTCACCAAAATATTTTCCTAATTTTTTTGTAGAATCTAAATACAAGTGGGAAAATAAGGTAAAAATTTCAGATTAGGATCTTGCTCCAATTAATTATGAAAAATTCACCAATCTCAGATATCACAGTAACCAATTTCTGCTGCTGCCTTACGACACAGTTCCACAAATAGATTTTATTAAATATCAAAAAATCTCAGAAAAAATTGAAATAATTCATGAATCATTTAGACATATAAAGGAACATTCTGTAAAAATTTCATGATCAGATTCTGTTTGGTTTGCTCTCAGGAAAACCTAGAAAATAGCATACAGATCAGATTCCAGTTCTAGTTTCTGATTTCAACTTCCAATCTCTTAAACTTTCATTCTAACACTTACTACTACACATGCATGCAAGAAATCAATCAAGAAACAAAAAGAAGGGTTTAGAGAAACTCCCCACCCTGAGATGATTGTAAAGTAGTTGATATCCTTGAGCTTCCCTTCCTCAAGAATCACTCCACGAGCTCCTTCTTCAATCTTTCTTCTTTTCTCTCTTTTCTTCTTTTCTTTGGTTTGAGTTCTGAAATTTTCAAAACATGGGAAAAGAATGAAGGGGTTTTTAATGAAAAAATGAGTGAGGAAAGAGGGAGGAAGGTGGGGCCGGATTCTATGGGTAGTAGGGTGTAGGTTTAGGGTGGTTTTGTGTGGAAACCATGGTCTACCCAATGGTTTTGCGGTACAATAGGTTGGCTTCCCAATTTAGCTCTTAAATGGGTTCTTTGATGCGAGACGAGGGGTTTATCGAGTCTACGCAAGATACACCCATCGTAGTATCATACAATATTATATTTGCATAGGTGTCGTACCAAAAACTAGTGTTTATGCCAGTATCGGTCCTCCTCATTCTCGTGCATCTTCTAGAACGCAACCATCCTCATGAACCGCCCTGCAAACCTAACCGCACACCAACGATAGCAAAATCAACCAAAACACTACAATAATGTGCACACATACAGATAATATACTTACATACATATATATATTTAGGTATCGTACAATCCGGGTTGTTACATCACTCCCTCCTTAGAGTCGTTCTGTTCCCAGAACAACGCTAGTGGCACAAATAGCAGATAATCATCAATGATCAGAAGATACTTTTCTGGACCATCTCCAATTCCTCTAGGAACACCCTCGAAACTGATTCTTAAAGTGCTCAATACTGGCTCCCAAGCCTCAAGTGCTCAACGCACTCTTCCATCCTGGAGATTCATCTCATCATGTGGATAATTTTTGGGCATACCGCATCTCGTATCCACCGTACTGGGAATGAATCACCTTGGGGTGTGTTGCTCTCGTTCTGGACTACTAGAGATCAATCCCTCTCCATCGAACTTTCTGGGGTCTATTGCGTCCCACATTCCGAAAATACTGAGGAATATCTCGCTCTACGGATTATTCTGGAGTCCTCACCATACAAACTCTTCATGAGTTTTGCTCTCGTCCTGAACTACAAGAGAACATTCCCACTCCACAGAATGCTTTGGGGCCTATTTCGTCCCTCGTCTGGAATGCTGGGGAATATCTCTCTTTGCATATCGTTCTGGAGCCCCCTATTCATCCTGGAATTTCTTCGTGGGTACTACTCTCGTCCTCGGACTACTGGAGACCAATTCCTACTTCACAGATCATTCTGGGATATATGTCATACCTCATTCGGAACACTGAGGAATGTCTCGCTCCTTGGATCGTTCTGGAGTAAACGTCCCACTAACCTATTTGTGTATGTTGCTCTCGTCCCTGGAATACTGGAGACCAATTCCTACTCCACAGATCATTCTGAGACATATTTCATCCCTCGTCTGAAATACTGAGGAATTTCTCACTCCATGGATCATTCTGGAGTCAACGTCATACACGACCTTCCCGTGCGCATCGCTCTCGTCCTCGGAATACTGGAGACCAATTCCTACTCCACAGATCATTCTGGGGCATATTTCATCCCTCGTCTGGAATACTGAGAAATTTCTCACTCCGTGGATCGTTTTGGAGCCAACGTCATTATTCGAATTTCCCGTGAATATTGCTCTCATCCCAAAATACTGGAGATCATTCCCACTCCACAGAATGCTCTGCGGCCTATTTCATCCCTCGTCTGGAATGCTGGGGAACATCTCACTCCGTGGATCATGCTGGAGCCTTTCTAGTCACGATCGTTCTCGCTTCATCGTATCTCCTTTCTAGTGCCTAAGTCAAGTTCTCAGTATATCTTCCAGCTCTCGCTTCATCGTATCCTAAATTATGTAGTGCTCGTGTATGCCATGATCTAACAACTAAATGCACCAATCACAAGCCTATTCTAAAGCAAGCAAGAATTGGGAATCTAGATCCGTATGCATCCCATACTACATGCATTCCAGACCCAAGCATGGCCTAATCTAATGCGCAAAACAAGAATGCACATGATGCACCTACTCTAATGCAATTCATTCAGGAACGTATGCATCCCATACTACATACTTTCCTAAAATCAACTTCGATGAAAACGTATGCATCCTATACTACATACTTTCTAAAGAGTTCGCCTCTCCTGATTGTAGGGTTCAACCCCTCGCCATGCATCCTACCCTTGTACTCATCCTGTTCCCAATAGATTGTCCTTGCCCAAGGAGGTTGCAGTTGGTCGGTCTAGTTCCGCCACTGCAGTGCCTAAGTGGTGGTCGTGTTTGCCACTCGGTACCCGCGCAAGGACCTCATCAGAAAGCCACGTTGAATTCGGTCGCAAGACCGTGTAATTCGTGTGTCCACCCCTAACCCGGTTGTGGACTGATGCATGCGTGTTCACCCCTAACCCGACTGTGAACTGATATATATAAACAAAACCCACGTGCATAGGAACGTGATGGCCTCGAGGGTCAAATCTCCTAGCCTCCCGTTCCTTACTCCGGCAAAACTTTGGGAATTAACAGATCGAGATACGAGCCAAGGACTCACTTATGAGTACCGAAAACGTATCCATACGACAAAAAGATACAATACCGACTTTGGTCTGCTAGTACTAATGCAATTACCAAACCCCTAATGCATCACTCTAATCCCTGCTTCACTCTAATCACTTTGGGTAAAGGATAAGATTGCTTCCAAAAACTTGCCTATCGACCTCTGAACCTGGCAATACCAGTCCGGTTCGCCACTTCCCCGGGCTTAGATTTGTCCAGCACCATGGCCTACATTCACCTCTAACCCGGCTGTGAACTGGTGCGTTTAGCCCTAATGAGCTTAATTTGACGGGATAGCTTGGACGTCCTACGCTGTGGTAGAAGTCATAACTTAGGGTCAACAGATGCAGGGTATCCCTTATCCTAGTGACTAACTCGAGTCACACACCCACTATGGGAGTCAACAAAACCAACAATAAATGCCAAACGTCCCCAGACAAGAGTTATGAACTCCAATAGTACACAGGAGTAAAGTCCTCACAATACCTAGTCAAAACCCAAGACTAAGCAACCTACGGGGTTTCTATCAGAAACTTGAAAAGATCATAACTCCCTCGATACAACTCCGATTGGGGTGTACAAGCCCAATCCGGAAAGGTAAGAACCTAGGCTACAACTTCCTAGTTGACCATAACCTCAAATTCTATCATCTAAGTTCTCAAAATGGTCTCTCAAGTCTAAGCCTGTGTATTTCCTGTACACGGGCTGCACCTTACTGGTAGCATAAAATACTGCCCACTCATCAGAATTCTACAAACCCAAGTTCTATGGAAAGGTGTGTATGTCCTAAACAATCCTCTAGTTGGTCATAAGTCCAAAATATGCCAGTAGATCACCCTAACACACACATTACTCACACGTGTACCAAGTCATACACTAAGACTTTCTCAATCAGAGCACTCAGCTCAAATCTTGGTCTCTGTCCAGTATTGCAAAAATCATAATAAATCAACCACTTACTGGAAACACCTCAACTAGGTCTTGTTAGAAAGGTCTTGATGTCTACTACAATCCTCTAAGGAAACACTTCCTCAAAATGTGCTCTTAAGGAGCATCAATTGTGTCATCTATACAGGGTGTCTAATCTGACTGAAAACAGCACAGTATATGCTAATAAAATCATCATAATTCCTAGGCTCACCCAATAGACACAAAATTTACAGTAAAGAAACTAGATATCATAATGAACAACATGCAAAAAGTTTCATGTCCAAACTCCAAGTCTACACTGAGTTCTTCATGTTTCAATTAAGCACAAAAATCATCATGTTCTTCAGTTACAGTTCTAGATATTGTTGATAGATCAATTTTTAACATGCCTATGAATTCATTAAAATATTTTCCTAATTTTTCTGTAGAATCTAGATACAAGTGAGAAAATAAGGTAAAAATTTCAGATTAAGATCTTGCTCCAATTAATTATAAAAATCCAACAATCTCAGGTATCACAGTAACCAATTTCTGTTGCTGCCTTACGGCACAGTTCCACAAATGAATTTTATTAAAATATCAAACAATCTCAGAAAAATCCGAAATAATTCATGAATCATTTAGACATATAAATAAACAGTCTGTAAAAATTTCATGATCAGGTTTCCTTTGGTTTGCTTTCAGGAAAACCTAGAAAATAGCATACAGATCAAGATTCCAGTTCTAGTTTCTGATTTCAACTTCCAATCTCTTAAACATTTATTCTAACACTTACTACTACACATGCATGCAAGAAATCAATCAAGAAACAAAAAAAAGGTTTAGAGAAACTCCCCACCCTGAGTTGATTGTAGATTAGTTGATATCCTCGAGCTTCCCTTCCTCAAAAATCACTCCAAAAGCTCCTTCTTCAATCTTTCTTCTTTTCTCTCTTTCTGTTTTCTTTGGTTTGAGTTCTGAAATTTTCAGAACATGGGAGAAGAATGAAGGATTTTTTAATGAAAAAATGAGTGAGGAAAGAGGGAGGAAGGTGGGGCCGGATTCTATGGGTAGTAGGGTGTAGGTTTATGGTGGTTTTGTGTGGAAACCATGGTCTAGCCAATGGTTTTGGGGTACAATAGGTTGGCTGCCCAATTTAGCTCTTAAATGGGTTCTTTGATGCGAGATGAGGGGTTTATCGAGTGTACGCAAGATATACCCATCGTAGTATCATACAATGTTATATTTGCATAGGTGTCGTACAAAAAAACTAGTGTTTATGCCAGTATCGGTCATTCTCATTCTCGTGCATCTTCTATAACGCAACCATCCTCAGGAACCGCCCCGCAAACCTAACCGCACACCAACTATTGCAAAATCAACCAAAACACTGCAATCATGTGCACGCATACAGACAATACACATACATACATATATATATATTTAGGTATCGTACAATTTGGAGTGTTACAGGGCCTATTGCGGCGTTTAAACACTAGATATATCCATTATCTATAAATATAATAGAAATCTATAGAAGGCTATGTTCATTAATTTATCAAGTATTTTAATAACACACACATTGATCAGACAGTCCATATTGGCTAGCAAATAGCAACAACTCTATGTTAATCCGGGGTTGATGATGTACATAATCTCTAACAATGCTTTTGGTTGTGCATTCTGTTTTTTTCTATTTGGCACTATGTTAATCCGGGGTGTTACAGGGCCTATTACTCTCTTCAGAATGATAGCCTTAATCGGAGTTGGGATAATGATCACCTTGGAGATCAACCTTCGACAGTCATTACTCTCTTCAGAATCAATATGAGCATCTTTACTGACCACTCCAACCTCCCCTCTTGGAATAGCCGAAGCTGTCTTATATCCCCCTTCCTTACTCTGATCGACCTTGGCTCCCCTGATTCTTGGACAGCTCTTCAAAATGTGCCCGCAGTTCTTGCACGCATAGCAAAACCAATCGTTTGGGCATTCGTGGATAGTGTGCCCTCTTCCCGCACACTTGTGGCACAACGGGAGCTTCTGTGACCGGGAGTGGTTTGATGCCGATGAGGAACTATTACTCTCTGCCATTCTCTCAGCCTTCTTAATCCTCTTGGGCTTATAGAGAATCCACTCCCCTTCTTCATCCTCTTTCTTCTTCACCAGCTCTTTCTCCGACGTTGGAGTCGCCCTCCGAGCCTCTCCACCTCCATGGACTCCCATCGATCTTTTCGTAGCCTCTAGATATGACCCTCTATGGGTTTTTGACTCTCGTAGGCCGCCTCTTTCCCCTGTAGGAGTCGCCCTACCTCCGTGGATCTTCAGCGGTGCTCTAAGTCTATCCTCTTCATCGCTTCTAAGTGCCGGACCTCTATGGTCCCGGCTGTTGTCTCTGGGTCTCGAAAACCTACCCACCCATGCTTCCTCCCCTTTGGAAGAGTTCCTTCCTCTCAGCTCATCTCTCTTCTCCTCTGCTTCTTCTCTGCCTCTTTTCGCCATAGGACGGATCTCTGCGACGTGAGCAGAGCGGATCTTGGAGCCTGGGAGAAGAGTTTGTTTGGCGTGTAGATGGAGTGGCTTTTGGTTGTGCATTCTGTTTTTTTCTATTTGGAACTATGTGAATCCGGGGTGTTACAGGGCCTATTGCGGCGTTTCGTCTAAACACCGCTATAGAGTGTGTGTTTTCTTTTAAAAAAATTCTTCCAAGTCTATCGCGGCGTTTATCAGAAATGCCGCGAGAAGTATGCCGCTATAGGCCTTGCAGTTGTAGTGTGACATCAACTCACTCAGTATCCGCATGTTTTCCTACTATCGAACAATATCTTATTCGACAATCAAAATTTTCTTCTCTTGCTGATCTGGTCGCAACTTCTAGAGAATGAAACTTTATTGAACAAAGACTCAGAAATGAAAGACTGTCATCCGCAAGTGGGAAAATAAGATGCAAACATTTAAATATACCACCTACTCTTATGGACACTTCTTCTACTTGAACAAGGGCCTGACCATTTCAAAGCACTTAAAACGACAATCTAAAACTTCTTACATCACACTGCCAACTATATATACCCATCTTATCCTCTATTAGAAACCATCATCTAGTCCTGAACTCAAACTACAAATCTCCTTACAGAAATGGCTGCGTGTATTCTGTTCCTTGCGCTCCTTGCACTCACCTCCTCTCTTGCAATTGCTTCTGATCCCAGCTCTCTGCAAGACTTCTGCGTCGCAGATACTACTTCCTCTGGTATTTTACACGCTTTTTTTTACAACATGCTTTCTATAAAGATAATTTTTTGCTAATTAATACCTTAAGTACTTTCTAATTCTTGTATTACTGCAGTACTTGTCAACGGACTAGTGTGCAAGGACCCAAAGCTTGCATCAGCTAATGATTTCTTCATGTCTGGCCTTGACAAGCCGGCCAACACAGCTAATCCACTCGGGGCTGGCGTTACTCTAGTCAGTGCAGCTCAAATTCCAGGCCTCAACACTCTTGGCATCTCTTTGGCTCGAATTGACTTTTTACCTTATGGGTTGATCGCACCTCATTACCACCCACGAGCAACAGAAATCCTAACTGTGTTAGAAGGCTCGATATATGTAGGCTTTGTGTCGTCAAACTCTAAGCTCTTCACTAAGGTCCTTAACAAGGGTGATGTGTTTGTGTTCCCACAAGGACTGATTCACTTCCAATATAACCCTGGTCATGTGAATGCAGTAACGCTTTCCGGGCTCAGTAGTCAAAATCCAGGAGTTGTCATGATAGCCAGTACTGTATTTGGATCGATGCCTCCTATTTCAGATGATGTTCTTGCTAAGGCCTTCCAGCTGAATAAGACGACAGTGGACTGGCTTCAGGCACAGTTCTCAATGGGCAACAACTAGAAACAGTATTCTGTAACTCATTATATATGTATTGTTTGATTCCATTAAGAAAACACGCACGTATTTGTATGTTTTGGTAACCCATCTCTTATGTACTTCGTTCACTCTTTAAAAGGTTGGTTTGATTCACTACGGTTCCATTTTCCTCAGCAAACATTCATCATTTAACACTGTTCATTCAACCATAATAAAAAGACTCGTTTATCCCAAAAAAAAAAAATGCCAAGAAACCTTTACCTAAGGAAGATATAATATTTTCATAAATGTATGTAATTCTGCTTACGAATGGTTTTGAATGATAATCGTCCTTTGATAACCAGGTGTTCACTTGGTCGTTTTCTAGCCACTAGATAAATAGTTCAGAATTCTCATCCTTACGTGTTTCAAGGTGTCAGCAACCTAGTTCATGAGGAAACTATGCACAAATACATTTATAAATACATCAAAAATAAATAAATAAATAAATAAAAACTATATCTGTCATTGCAGCAGAGTAAAAGCAAACAAATCTGAAAGTAAAATATTAACAAGAGGGCTAATCGAAAAATCTTATACAACAAATAAACTAGGTATATCCATCAATCAATATTAAATCCATACATCCATTATTATTAGATAGCAACTACAATACACATTGATCAGACAGTCCATATATATTGGCTAGCAAATAGCAACAACTCTAAAATTATAGATCAGTTTAGTTATACTTGTCATATGATCCAGTTATCCAATAATTTTAGTAACATACACATTGAGCAGAGAGTCAATATCGGCTAGCAAATAGCAATTACTCTAGAATTATATAGATCACTTTTGTTTCGTTAATTAATCGTTAATGAAGCGATGACAGTAGTCATCTTTTATCCAAAAAAAAAGAATTATACAGATCAGTTTAGTTACTTTTCACTAGTAATTTACACGTGCGATGCACGTTTTAATAATTTCAAAAAATAAAAATAAAAAACTCTGCTGTAGGGAGGATTCGAACCGGAAACCTCCTTTATATTAGTTATGTACATGCGTTAAGCATGTTGGTAGAATGACAAAATGACAAATGACACTAAGGCTTTCTCCCATTATAATATTAGAGATAGAGATATGATTCAATTTACCCAAACGGATGCTAGTAAAGTTAGACTTTATGTAAAGGGTACTGCACGGATTTTTTTTCTTTCCCCCTTCATCAGGATGATAGAATGATGGAGGGGTAAAAATGTTTGTAATTAAAGGGCCTAGATTAGCACATGCACTTCATGCACAAGCTTATTCCTTAGTCCTTGAGCATTGATGGAAAGCATGTTCAAAAAACATGTGAGGAGAAAATTATCCACCTTACACAAAGCCACAACCTAACTCTCTTGCCCCAACGGGAAGAAAGTGTCAAAACTTAGAGTTGATGATCGATGTACATAATCTCTAAGCAGACTATGTCTAATTTGATCAACTCAATATAATTTGGATCAACCTTCTTTAAAATTTTGTTGTACGCAGCTAAAAGTGACAGACTATGTAACAAAATCTACAACAAGACAATTTTGGCAAAATACAAAATAACGATAACGAACAAGACTGGAACCGGGACCGACTAGTATCTTTTCTAGTTAGGCGGTGCCTTCTCACGGTGGGATGAACTTGACCATCCTAAAAGATCTTCAACAATGAGTTCACCTCTCACCATCCTGACTTCTCTCTATCACTCTCAAATGGTGCCCTATAATTGTTGGAAAAAAATAGGATCGATAATAGTAGAATGAAAATACCAACTCAAATCACAAATTGAAATATGCAAGGAAATAAAAGAGCAAGGGATAGAGAACACCAAATATAACGTGGTTCGTTAAGGTGCCTACGTCCACAGGACAACAAGACCATCCACTATGAAAGTAATGGATACAAATTAAGAGATCCAACTTCAATAATATTACTTGACAATTGTGTTGCTACTATAACACTCAACACTCTCAACTTAGAGTGGACACTCTTTTCTCTCTACTTGGGTGAAGATGATTCTCTCACAATGTGTTGTTAGAATGAGCAAATGACCTCTCCTTATATAAGCCAAGGAGGAAACCTCTATATTCATTCATTAATGTTCATTCATGAATCTTCATACTTCCTTTATGAACCTTCCACATTGATCTAAGTTTACGCACTTGATGATGAATTTAGAACCACTAACATGTTCTAGAAAAACCCAATACTTATTGAAGCTCAAAATATTTTTTATGGATTACTTGATGTTAGGCCTGGATATTTTACAATAATCACAATTTAATTTTCTTTCCTTAATTGTTTCCAGCTTCTTGTGTTATCCCCTGCCTTTTCTTTAAATCATATTTACTGAAATTATTTGGTCAGGTTCATAATCATATTTCATGATACAAACACCTTGTTGTTTTTCCAATATCATCCCTCGTCAATCTGACTCAGTATCTGCATGTTTTCCTACTAAAAGATTTTCTTATTGCATTATTAATTCTTTCTTATATTACTATTCTCATCGTCACTTCCAGAAAATGAGAATTTATGAAACCAAGATTAAGTAGACGTAGACTTTTTCTCCCCTAAGCAGCCAACAACTAAAGAAGAAAGCGTGGAACATATATAAGATGTAAGCAATTACAGATAATACCTAACCTGTTCTACTACCATTTCAAACTTCTAACGTTACACCTGCAAACTATATATACCCAAGCTATATATCCTCCATTCAAAACCATAAAAGTCCTCTCTTCACTCAAACTACTTTCTCCAAAATGGCTGCTTGTATCCTCTTTCTTGCTCTCCTTGCACTCACCTCCTCTCTTGCAACTGCATCCGATCCCAGCCCTCTACAAGACTTCTGTGTAGCTGATAATACATCCTCTGGTAGCATAATACATACTTTCTAATACAACATGCATTCTATAAAGATAGATTTTTCCTATTACTATCACGGTCATATGTTCTTCAAAATTATAAGACATGATGCAATATTCAGAACCTAATTTTCTTTTTTTTCTTGTACTTCTGCAGTATTTGTCAATGGTCTAGTGTGCAAGGACCCAAAGCTTGCAACAGCTGATGATTTCTTCATTTCTGGCCTCGACAAGCCAGCCAACACATCCAATCCACTTGGTGCTGGTGTAACTCTAGTCAGCGCAGCCCAAATTCCAGGCCTCAACACTCTTGGCATCTCTTTGGCTCGAATTGACTTTTTACCTTACGGGTTGATCCCACCTCATTACCATCCACGAGCGACCGAGATCCTAACTGTGTTAGAAGGCTCAATATATGTAGGCTTTGTGTCATCCAACTCTAAGCTCTTCAGCAAGGTCCTTAACAAGGGTGATGTGTTTGTCTTCCCAAAAGGACTCATTCATTTCCAATATAATCCTGGTCATATAAATGCAGTGACAATTTCAGGTCTCAGTAGTCAAAATCCAGGTGTGGTCACCATAGCCAATACTGTGTTTGGATCAACACCTCCTATTTCTGATGATGTTCTTGCTAAGGCCTTCCAGTTGGACAAGAAGACAGTGGATATGCTCCAGTCTCAGTTCTCGATGGGAAACAACTAGAGACAGGGAATGCATGTTGAATATAATATATAGATCGATTTGAATAAAGCAAGCATACATATATTTCATGCTTTGCTAATAAATTGCTTGTGTACTTCACTTACACTTTAATGCAAACGACCATTTGATTCACTACTTTTCATATTTTCTGAATAGAATTCACTATTTAGAAACTGTCAGACCAAAAAGAAACCACTTTCCTCAAAAAAATTTAAAGAAATAGCTGTAGATATATAAAATAGATAGATTGTTTAGAAATATAGAACTGGAATGAAAAGGAAGAACTGTGCCAATAGAACTAAATGATATGAATATAATTTAGTATCAAGTGATTAGAATATTTTCTTTTTGAGAATGCTTGTAGTAATTCTTCGCAAGAATTTTTGCAAGATGGACGAATTCTGATAACCCAGGTGTAATGAATGGTCATTATCATATATAGTTCTGACTCCTCAATACATAGCGGAGTTCAGAGACTAAATTCTGAACGGAATTCATGCAAGAATAATTCGTTTAACAAAATTACCATTAAGCACTACCATTTTTATTTTTCTTTTGATAAAAATCCTTGGGCTAAAAGCCCCCCCAGTTGCATTAATAAGAAATTAACAAAATAAAATAACAAAATTACAATGGAGAATACAATCCTAGACTTAGTTCTGTAGAATAAACTAAGCGCAAACACTAATATATAGTTGACACATGGAAATGTACAAGTGATTTGTAGCCACACCCATATTTAATCTATCAAGATTTAGTCATCAACCGTCCTTGGTTATGCCAACACCTCGAATGATTGAATGTCATGCTCAAACTAAAACTTAAAATATGGGGTGAATCATATCCTACTTAACAAAGACTCACTTGAGAAACACTGATTGCTAGCATCATCTGTGATCTTCATGCCACTCCTACAAACTCAATAAAAATTGCTACAACCACCAGACACGAGTTGAACACATATCTACCATGGTTGCATGTCAACTAATCCACCAAGATCGAAAAGTTGCCCTCAACTCAGTGCCCTAATTGTTGGGTTTTATGTCTTGCATACTTATTCGGTATGAAGAGAATATGGTGATACAAGTAGAGAGTTCGAAGCGAAGGATCGAAGAGAAGAAGAAACGGTCAGCAGCAGTAGCAGCCAACAGAGAAAGGGACAGTCGACCGTGCGGTCGACTGTCACCTTCTTAGGTCGATGGTCTGGGAGTTGAGGTCGACCGCAACTATGTGCGGTTGACCGTCCGCGGCACTGATGAATTTTTAGGTGCGGGTTTGTTGATTCGATTGAAGCCCACTTCGTCTTCTGATTAGATCGTACGACTCTAATTGTATGTTTATCTCTTCAGTATACATCAAGTGGCTATTGTATCAAGATATCTAAACTAGGATTTCTCTAGATCTATAAATACAATGTAAATGGCTCCTAGAACAATATGATTCTATTGAGTGCTAAATAGAAGAAGAGAATACTTCATATGAGAGGGTGAAGGATTTTCTCCATTGTAAGCAGCAATCAAGTTCCAACTAGGTTTTAGAAAGGGTCATGGTGAGAATTGTAATATTCTTGTATCTTCTCTAGTTAAAATAATATCTCGGTTCTTCCTCCTTCGGATTATGGCGAAAGCTCCAACCGGGACAATTCTTGTGTGCTTTGTGTAATTGATGTGATCTAATTTTGCTTGGTGGTTTGTATTGATTGTGTCGAAGACTCAATAAGATCCTCAGTTTTCCTAACACAAACCTTCCTTAGCTGCACCAAAATCGATCAAGTTGTCACAATTTAGTGCCTAAACCCCATGAGCTGCACCAAAATCACCCAATTTAATATAATTCAGAGCCCTTACCTCCACGGCTACACTGACATTGACCAAAAACCCCGATTTAGTGCCAGAGCCATCCTTTGGTTCAGCTAACATTGAAAAATTCGACTCCTGCTAGTGGCGCATCTCTCCTTAGTTGCACCAACATCAACGACCAATATTCGAATCAAGATAGAAAGAGACAATCCATGCCCCCACACCTTTGGAACTCTTGGTGAATACCATGATCCCCCAAACCTTTAGAATCCATGGTGAATATCATGGTCTCCCCAACCTTTGGATTCTGTGGTGAATACCATGATCCCATCCAAGATATACCAAAACATGTAGATTTATGGTAAGAACCACAATCAACACCCTTAAATACTCATTCTTGCAAGATCCATCCACCATGACTAAAGATCTGCTTGGCCATCCCTACCACGGCAACAAATTCGGCTGGTCATCCCCCCATTGGCATCAAATCCAGCAAGCATCCCAAAATTCCGCTTCCAAAACTTTCCATTCGAATGAATGGAAGCACCACCAAGATCAAAACTCAACAATCCTAATTTTGAATTTGGAAATAGATTTCAAAGACAAACCCAACAAATTTGAGATAGGAAAGCGATCACCCATCATCAGAGGTCGTCACCGACTCAGACAATCACCATGAGGGTGGTCGGACCCGACAATAGCCCACCAGATCTGACCGGAGTCCAGATCTATTGCTTCTCCAAAATCAACCCTGTCTCTCACTTATTCACTTTAGATTATAGGGCAAAAAGAAGAAAAAATGAAAGAAAACTACAGGCGGAAGCGAGGAGCTAGAAGTCGTCGCCGGCGAGCTCCTCTCCTCCCCGACCTATTCTCTCAAAAGTCATAGGGAAGATACGAGAGTTAGCCAGCACAGGGAAGCAAAGGAAGGAAGAAGGTTGGAGGACTAAGAATGGAGGAGGGGGAAAGGGAGGGGATTGTTGGATTTGGAAGAGGGAGAAGAGAAGAGGGGAGCTTCTCTCCATATAATTTCGAGAGGTCGAAAGGGTTTTTTTAAAAGAAAAGTCTTACAACACAGTAACATCCCGAATTCCAAAATACAACTGAATTCGAAGTTCCACAGAATCTTTACACTTCTTTCGTACAATTTTACAAGGAAATAAAACTTTACTTTACATCAGAGTTACATTATACATTAACATTTGTACAGCGGAAGCAAATTTATAGTAATTACATGAAACACCATTTAAATCAATCTTTGAGCAGCATGTATACTTCAATTTGTCAAGCATCTTTACCCTGCATGTAAAACTGTGGGTGCGTCAATTCATTCAACTGACAAAATATTATACACAGCTATCCTCTTTATGCCAGAAACAGTATAACGATTCTCAATACTTAGCAAACCACAAACTTATTCACAAACAAAGCTAAAGGGACTATCCTATTGATGTCGTGTTGTGAATGTGCACTTAGTCTTTAATGCAATTATTTATATTACATGACACTAATGCGCACTTGTTCAGAGTCTATGCAGCCCATACTACATAGGTCAAAGGGCAAGCCCTTAACCGTTTTTCATCTTGTAGGGTTCAATCCCTCGTCATGACTTAATCTACTATTGTAACTACGGTAAGTATCCTAGATGTTTTACTTTTTCATACCTCCTCTGGTAATTTACTTTTTCATACCAAATTCTTGCTTGCTTAACTTATATGATGCACAGTAGTCATAAATATCTTACCTTTGTCGTTCTTGTATTACTGCAGTATTTATCAATGGATTGGTATGCAAGGATCCAAAGCTCGTGACAGTTGATGATTTCTTTATTTCTGGCCTTGATAAGCCGGCCAGTACTTCCAATCCACTTGGGGCTGGTGTAACTCTAGTAAGTGCAGCTCAAATACCAGGCCTAAACACCCTTGGCATTTCTTTGGCTCGAATTGACTTCGCACCTTATGGACTGATCCCACCCCACTACCACCCACGAGCAACTGAGATCCTGACCGTGTTAGAAGGCTCAATTTACGTAGGCTTTGTTTCATCAACCTCTAAGCTTTTCACCAAGGTCCTTAACAAGGGTGATGTGTTTGTGTTCCCACAAGGGCTCATTCACTTCCAGTACAATCCTCATCATATAAATGCGGTGACAATTTCAGGTCTCAGTAGCCAAAACCCAGGTGTTGTCACCAAAGCAAATACTGTGTTTGGGTCGATGCCTCCCATTTCTGATGATGTTCTTGCTAAGGCCTTACAGTTGGACAAGAAAACAGTGGACTGGCTCCAATCTCAGTTCTCAATGGGCCACAACTAGAAACACTGATAATTTCTTGACACACTGTGTCATATGTATTCTTTGGTTTACTTGCATGTTTCCAAACAAGTCGCTCACTCTTTTATAAAAAAAAGTTAATTTTATCCACAAAAGTTTCCATTTCCCTGGGTGAGAATTTGTGTCCGACTACTTTAATATTCATTTGATGATTATCAAATTCCTCTTTCGGCAAGTTACTCACAATGGAAAAAATGTTCAGATGTTTAAAATTGGTATTTAAAAGAACAAGAATCTATAATGGAAAGATGTAAAACTTTCAAACTTAAAAAATTATTAAAATTATTAAAAATAAAATTGTAAAGCTCCACTTGTCACAAAAGAAGAAACAAGAAACTAAAGACTATAGCAGGATAAAAATAATTTGATATCATGTTTTGAAGTATTTTGCTTGTGATTCTTGTAAATCACCCCCCGCGTGGGGGGTGTAACACCCCGAATTCCAAATAAGACCGAATTCGAAGTTCCACATGATCTTTACACTTCTCTTCGTACAATTTTACAAGGAATTAAAAACTTTTATTACAATAGAGTTTACATCAATGCAGCGGAATTATAAATTACAACATTTATACATGAATTGAATAATAACTTGAACATTTCTTTAAGCAGCAATCAATCTTTAATCTTGTCAATCACTTTATCTTGCATAGAAACTGTGGGTACGTCAGTTGCATACAACTGATGCTAGGATATAATACATCAATTTCTCTTACTTAGAAAGCACACACTTGTCACAAAACAAACTAAGGGGGACTACCCTATTGATGTCGTGTGTGAATGTGCACTTAGTCCTTAATGCAGTTGTTAATATTTACATGAAACTAATGGGCACTTGTTCGGAATCTATGCATCCCATACTATATAGGTCCGAGGGCAAACCCTTAATCGTACTTCATCTTATAGGGTTCGATTCCTCGCCATGACTTAAACTACTACAGTAACTACGGTAAGTATCCTAAGTATTTTATGAGTTACGAGCCCACGTCCAGACATCCTGGAGAGAATCCCACGCACTGACACATGACTCATCATGCAGGCATCCTGTGATCAATTTACCTCCGCCATGAACCATGGCACCACCCGTACGTAGTCACCAAATACCCCACAAGCGTCGCCACCGAGACGGTATCCTAGAGTAGTATCCATGCCCTAATCATGACGCATCATAAGGACATCATGTGAACACTCTCACACCGCCAATCCAATGGCCCTCATACTCATGTTTTTCTCTTACTTTCATCACATCTCCACTATGTATCTAAATCCTTAGGTAATTGAATCCTGAATAAAAATCAACACTCTAGAATTCAGCATTACCCCCACATCGGTCTTAAAAATATCAATCATTATCCATGACCCAAACTTGGTCACAATTTATCACATTTCTCTTTTCAAAACTTTCATTCTTGCCGATGTGAGGACTTAGCTAAAATTCTTGTTTAAATTCTCTTTTCATGTTCATTATACTTGTTCACAAATTTCACAGTTCATCATGTTTCTTTTCAATCAATTTTCCATGCACAACTTGCATATTCTTAGACAATTTCACATTAAATTCTACTCAATAATTTATAAGTCAAAATCTCATTTTTGAGCTCTTCACAATTTTCTCTATGTTCAACAAGTATTTGTATCTTTAATTACAGAAAGAATCATATCCAAAAAAAAATCTTATTAATTCTTCTTCTCAAAATTCTAATCATAATAACTCAAACATTATGAAAACACTTTTCATGAATAATTGAAAACTCAAAAATCAACAATCAGCACAGTTCAGTCGACTGTGGAAAAATGGCCAGTCGACTGTCCCGTGAAACATCAAAACTCAAGAACAAACAGACAGTTCAGTTGACTGTGGAAAAATGGCCAGTCGACTCTCCCGTGAAACTTCAAAACTCAAGGACAAACAGTCAGTTCAATCGACTGTGAAAAAATGGTCAGTCGACTATCCCGTGAAACTTCAAAACTCAAGAACAGACAATCAATTCAGTCGACTGTGGAAAAATGGCCAGTCGAGTGTCTTGTGAAACTTCAAAACTCAAGGACAGACAGTCAGTTCAGTCGACTGTGGAAAAATTGCCAATCGACTTTCCCGTGAAACTTCAGTTCACAGACGAAAGTCTACTGTTAAACAAAATTCAAAATTTAACACTTGACAGTCGACTGTCGACTCTAGTTCGGTCGACTGTCAATTGTAACAGGTTGCAGTTAAAGTGGATCAAAAATACATTTTTGATTTCGACATAGAAAATTTCTTTTTAGAAGAATCATTAAGCAACATATTCCCCTTTTATTCACAAGGTGTTCAAACTCTTTTTATTTTTCCATTCTTTAACAAAATCAAGTTCTTAATTTAGTTCTATTTTACAAATTATTTATTTTCTTATGTTTCAAAAGACAATCTAGATAATAAATCAAATGACTACATCACTACTTGCATATGGCAAAAGAAACACACTTTTATCACAATTCAATCTACTAATATTCCATGAATACTAATTTAAATAGTCAAAACTGCACATGGTCGGTCGACCGCTTTGTTGAGCAGTCAACCGTTCATCTTTTAACTCGAAAGTCGAGCGATGACCAGTCGACTGATTCATCTTTTCCACTATGATGAGCGATCGACTGTTACGACGGTCAACCGACATATTGTACGGTCGACCACCATCATGCAGACTTAACTTTTATTTGGCGAGTCCACTTTATATTCTTTCCATATACTAATCAATCAATCAATGACTCTTTAAATAGTATTTTTTCTCACAATAACATAAATAAATAATTGATTATTACTGACTTTCTTGAGAATTTTAAGCACATGTTTCTTGCATTGAAATCTTCTTGATATTTGCAATTTTCTTTGATACATTCCTCTTTTTCTTGATTGCTAATCTTTTTGGCTCTTTGTTCTGAATTACATTTTTCTGTAAATCCTGTAAATCTCAACTAAAAATATTAGTTGTAAATGATATGTTTTGTGCACACCAAACTTAAGGTCAACAATCTCTCCCTTTTGGAGTGAACAAAACATACCTTAGAATTTTACAAATATATTAAAAGAAATTCAAGTGCTCCTCCTTAAACCAATACTGCCCCCAAATTCATGCACATTAGAATTTAATAAGTGTGTGCTCACAGTGCATCCTATATGGATAAAACAGAAACATGTACTCATATATGTGATTTTCTCCCCCGTTTTGGAACACATCAAAAGGAACAAAAAAATACAAGCGTTAAAAACATGTGTGGTTTAAAATAAGTAGTTCAGGAAATAAAGAAGCAGAATGGGGGACGGTCGACCGAGCGGTTGACCGACCACAAAATAGACCTAGAAAACCCTGTAATCCAAAAGTGACAAGACGTGGGATGGTCGACTGTTCCAGCTTCGAGTAAGTGAATTGAGCAAATCACATGACTGCTACCTATACAACCATGAGATAAGTGTAATTAAATCTTTTTAATGATCTGTATAATGGGGAAAAAATTTTAATAGTGTGAAGATGACAAAAGACATCAGAGATGGAAAAGGTCATCGTATCTTGAAAAACAAATTCTAATGTCAACTATTAACTACAAATATGCTAGACAGAAAGTTGAGAAATTTTTATCTTCGTTAAAAAATATTACTTCTGTAGTTTTTAAGAGATTACAGACTCACAGCGGAACTTTTTCTTATACTTTGCATTGGAAAATGGTATCAAAAAGAGCACATAGGAAGAGTTACAGGATAAATGTGGGATCATTCTCTTACTCTAGCAAAATATTTTCATTAGTCGAACAAAATGTAACATAAATTTTATTTCATTTATTAGAAAGCAATGAACAGAAGTGATTATTGTCCAGTGCATGCATTTTTACAACATTTATTGTTTAGTTGAAAGAAATGAAATATGTTTTAAGTTACTTACCAAATGTTCATCATTAATACACAAAAAGAAGAACTAAAATTGGGTTACCTTTACACTACAAGGAATTTGCTATATACCAACGGACACCTATAGTGATGGATCACTAAAATCGTGGGTATAGGCATTATATACCTACAGACGTATAGTAAACTGTGGGTATAGGTATCCTATAGCTTTACAGCTTTTAATCCGTAACTATAAGTTTTACTAATGGGATTAAACACTGTAGGTATATTCCATAATTTATTTTTCCCCCAACTTTTTCATTTTCCCCCCAAATTCCAAATCCCCCAATTTGTACACTCTCTCTCTCACCCATCTCTCTCTCTCTCTCTCTCTCTCTCTCTCTCTCTCTCTCTCTCTCCTCCCTCTCTCACACCTGAATCCCCGACTCACCACATCGCCATCGTCATCCATCCACGTCTCCGTCGTCGTTCCCCTCCCACCATCGTTGTTGCTCGTCCATCGCCACCGCCGCCGCCGTCTTCCTTTCAACCGTCGCCGTCTTCCTTCGCCGCCACCCACCACCGTCGCCCACCCCTCCACCGTCGTTTTTCGTTATCCGCCGTCACCCACCGCTTCCACCATCACCCGCGGTCATCTATTTTTGATTAATTTTGCAAACCCTATGTATGAATTTGATGTTGGGTCCATATCTTGAAACTACAAAATTATTTTTGCCATTATATCTAATATTATAATGGTGGAAATGTGGTTTCTAAGAAAAAAAACCCCATTCAAGTGATAGTTCAAATTCAGATAGTAGCTCGGACGAGGAGCCGGTAAGTAAAATAATTGTACAATCTTTTATTGAATATGTATATTGTAGAGATATTGAGCATTGTCTGGTTTGTTTACAGAAAATCACTGTTGCCAGTAAGAAACTTTTAGCATGTGCCACTAAAAATAAGCCAGAGTCAAGTGATAGTTCTTCAGATAGTGATTCTGATGAAGAAGATGAGGTCACCTGTTAAATTTCTAGAATGTGTATGCTAGAGTTTGTTCAAAAGCATGAAAAAGTTCTTAGCATCAGTTCCTTTTTTGCAGAAAATTACGAAGAGCAATCTTGCTGCAACAGTTTCTGCAAAGAAGCCAATTTCGAGTGATAGCTCTTCTGAGAGTGATTCAAATGAGGATGAGGTATGCTTTTTTTTATTTTTTAGTAGGTCCTGTGCCTTATTTTTTCTATGAAGGGTTTCCCGCTGTTTTTGAGAAACAGCCAGAGTCAAGTTATAGGTCTTTGTAGAGAAAATTCTCTAGTGAACATAGTTGTACATACACTACTGTTCTTTAAGATGACGCTCACAATTTTCTTATGAAAACAATTTTCAGAAGAAAACCTCTGCAGCTGTTCAAAAGATGAATGCTGAGTCCAGTGATAGATCTTCTTCAGAGAGTGATTCTGATGGGGAAGACAAAGTGAGCATGCTTTACCATTCATCCTTCTAGCAGATTCCTTATTTTAAGTAGACTAATTTGGAAAAAAATGTTTTTAGAAAGTTGCAGTGAAAGGGAAGCCTCCAATCAAGGAGTCAAAAAAGAAAGAAGAATCAAGTGATAGCTCAACGAGTGAGTCTGATTCTGACTCCGATGTGGAGAAGGTGACACTAAGCAATGGGTCAAAAAAGAAAGAAGTCAGTGATAGCTCAGAAAGTGATTCTGATTCAGACTCTGATGTTAAGGTAGATACAATTTATTGAATCTTGAACACATCTCCAAACAGTTGCATTATTCAAATATGTTAAAAAGTAACCTGGTACAGAGCGGTAGTTTGCATGTTTTGTGTGCTATTTTTTTAAATTAAGGATGATAATTCCGATTTAGATTCTGATTTGAAAAGGTAGATACAATTTATTGACTGTAGAGTACATTTCCAAATAGTTCTTGCATTATTTGAATAGGTTAAAATATAGCCTGGTACACAGGCGTGGTATGCATGTTTCATGTGCTAAATTTTATACTTTAAAATCTAATTTTTAATATAATGTGTTTTTACATGGCTTTTATTATATATATATGTTGAATCTTTTTTGCTTATTTACTAGGATTTTGTCTAGATAATAACAAATGGTTGTTAGAAGGAATTCTGTTAAGATAGCAAGTTTAAAACTGATGAGCAGGTGCTCAACTGTTATTTCATTTCTGTATTCTCTTTTACCCTGGTCACCTATTTGCTACAAATTTTGCTATCTACCTCTAATATATTTGGATAAACTTGGTAGAGAATGGATAGTATTGGTATTTTTAGAATATTCTATACATTGTGATAAGAGATTATATTACTTCAACTTTTTGCATATTGGTCAAGTTCTATTTTAAAGTTCCTTAGACACTGAAAATTCTATACATTGTGATAGGAGATTATATTACTTCAACTTTTTGCGCATTGGTATTTTTAGAATATTCTATACATTGTGATGGGAGATTAAATTACTTCAAATTTTTGCATATTGGTCAAGTTCTATTTTAAAGGTCCTTAGACACGAAAAATCTTGAAGAAATTTTGGTATCTACCTCTGATATATTTGGATAAATTCTTGAATGAATAGTGTTGGGATTTGGGACTTGGGAGCTTCATTATGTTGAATATACAGAATAGGAGTGCGTAATTGTGTTTCTTTTTGCATATTGCTCTTGGAGAAGATGTGAATGACATTATACAGGCTGCAAGACAGGTATATTATATTTTACTCTTGGAGTTCATATTTCAATGTTATGTTTTGTATGAGATATTTTTGTATTTATTACTGATTTTCCACATGTTTAATTCTAATGTATTGCATTTGTAATGTCTTTTTTTTTATGTTGCTCTATCTGTTTTTGTTTGAGAGATACATTTTTTTCTCTAATGATGGAAATATCTATTAAGAAGAGTCTATAAGTTGTATTTTATTTTTAATAGGTTACAGATGCTTTAAGAGCCCCTGACCACACGAATTCTCTAAATCCAGACACTAATGAAGATACTGAAGATGGTATCTAATTAGTTTTAACTAATTCTTACTAAAATTATTAATATTTCTTATGTTGAGTTATGCTATTATTCATTTGTTCTTTTTGTTACTTGCAGGTGAAGATTAGAAGCTAATTTTCACTTGATGGAGAAAACTTAGAAATTGAGTGGATGAGATGGTTATAAGACTTTATGTTTATTATATGTCAGTATGGTACTCTTAGGTTGACTTTTCAACTATTTTGTAATTGACACGCTTGTAATACTTTATTTATTTTTAATATGATTGAAGTTTAATTTTATTTAATTTTGTTTCATAAACACATTTATTTATTTTATTGCGTACTTAGTTATAATTGGATTAATATTATAAAAGAATATATTAAATTATCATAAGCGTAATTAATAAGAAAAAATTGTGTATAGAGCAAATTATGACCTATCCATAAAATTCGTGGGTGTATATGTGTAAAAAATGTCGCTAAAATCTATACCAACGGACCGCACAAAAAGAACTATACTAACGGAATAAACACGGTGGGTATATATTCAAATATTTGGATGCGAAAATCATCGCTAAAACCTATAGCAATGGAGTTTCAACCGTGGGTTTAGGAAAGCAAAAGGTGTCTTTAAAACCTATACCAACGGATATGAAACCGTGGGTATAACACCAAGGTTTTGTCCAACGGGTGAAAAAACCGTCGCTATAGGCTATAGTGACGGCATTCTGCTGTGGGTATAGCTCATTATTGACAACGGAAAAATATGTCCGTCGGTATAGGTTTTACGGGTTATACCTACGGTTTTTCGCCTTTTACCCACCGATTTTTGTTTTCACTATATGTCAAATTCCTTGTAGTGTTAGTGTTAAAAGTATGCAAAAAAATGTGTTCATCCATTTTTCACTTGATAGTGATGCAGAACATTTTGTTGTCACAGTCATATGAGTTGAGCATCCATTATCAAGATAACACCGATCTTTGAGGTTTGACCCATTGATGTACCGACATTAATATTAATAGATATCCAAGTAGGTAATGTTTCTGCACTTGTATTCTTCTTTACCAAAACAAAGGTTGTATTCCTTTTTAAAGCAAACTGTAAGAAATATGCCCTAATCTACAACAAGAGTAACAAGTAATGCGACTATACCTTGGATCATGCACATGTGCGTAGTTATGTGTTGGTTTCTAACTATTTTGATGGCTATGCATATGTGTATGACAAGATTGTTTAGAATTTTGACGTTGTATTGGCTTATTATAACCAAGTCCTCAATTATCATGATATGTCCTTGAATTATTTGTCATAATATTATTGGGCTCTTCATATTTTGCAACCATTTTTCGAGCTCAATTATTCTATTATAAAGTCTTTTTCTAGTTTTCTCATCGTCATTGGTATTCCAACAAAAAGTATCTAGAGTAGCATCAAGTATCATGTTATGTTCGAGTGCTTCCTTACAACCTTTCACTACGTCATTAAATTTTCTTTTGCATTCATTTAGATCATCAGTGAGTTTAGAAATATAAACTGATTTCTCATGAATTTCCTTCAGGTTTTCATTATGTATTGCCAGAAATTTTTGAATTTGTTGTTTCAAACATTCATTTTCTTCTATCAACACATCATGACCCTTCCTAAATGACTCAAATATTTCAATAATCAAGGAATTATTATTTTTCAACTTTTGGTTTTTAGCAATGCAATAGTCATGTGGTTCATTAGACATTTGCTTATATTGTTTCAACTCACAACTTAATTTTTTTTGCATAATCTCTTAATTCATTACACATATCAACTGAATCATCATAAGTGGGTTCTTCGATTACCTCTTCTTGGAGTGATGATTGCACCTTACCATTCCCAAGAGCCATGAATCTGAAGTTGTTATGTCCTTACTCTTCATTAATCGAGTCTAAATCAAGCCATGTTGCCTTTACTGCTTTCTTTTTTAGTCCTGAATTGGAGTAATAAGCTTTGTTTCTATCTTGAAATAGTGGAAAGTTTGGGCGGATATGTCCTGCCTTCTTGCATTTGTAGCACACATCATCTTTGTCTTTGTGTCTTCCTCCTTATGACCTGCCATATTTTTTGCGTTTGAGATAATTACATAATTGTTTAGTTAGTCGCACGATATCTTCATATAATTCTTAATAGTCTGATTCTGATTTTAATGGTCGTGAAATTTCTACTTTCAAGACAATGGTCTTCTCTTCAGTTTTGGGTACAATTTCAATATTCTTTCGATACCTTTTTTGTTTCTTCCATTTCATCTTATAAGTTTTCAATTTTTCTTGGAATGTGTAGTGGTCGAATCTTTTTTTCTTCAGGTGTCTCCTTCATTGCAGCAGCTTGTATGTCTCATTCTGGTGTGAGACATCTTATGAGTTTTTCGACTTTCGGTCATCATCCAACCCCATACCTAAACTCTCAAGCTCATGTGTAATTATATCAAAGCGGGCTAGCATATGATCTACAGTCTTCCTGGAAGCATACGAAAAACATCAAAATTTTAAAAACATAAAGTAACTTTGATCTTCACCTCAGATACAGTTCCTTCATGACGTTTTAACATGTTGTTTCCAGATTTCATAGGTTGTTTTGCGGCTGCGTCCACATCGCATTAGTTCTTCATTATTCAGACATGCATAAAGTGTTGTCATGGGTTTGGAGTTTGTAGTTTTCAATGATAGTTCAGCTGTGTGAAGGTCCTCTTTCCATCACTGACAGGGATCTCTATTTTATTGACATAAATGTTTCATACTTCTTCTCCCAACATCTGCAAAAAGTGTGACATACGAACTTTCCAAACATCATAGCATTTTCCATCAAAATAAGGTGAACATGTTAGACTTGTTCCATTGGAGATGAATGACTCCGATGTGTACAAGTTTTCAGGAGGAGGGATTTCGGCCATTGGATCTTTTGCTCTAGATTTTAACCTGTTTAGGAGTCCATAAAATATTTTTAATAAATTTTATTACGAGTTATTGCGGATTCTAAAAATAAAATAACATGATGTCGAATTTCTACCTGAACATGAAATTTGTAAAGAACATTGTGATTGACCTAGCAACTGTTGTTAGATTTCGAACTTTAAATATGTGTTGGAACCGTGTGGAAGTCTAGTTTCTAGAACTTCTGATGGATTCACTTTTCGATTTCTGAAACAGCGGGAAACTGTACTTTTGTACAGACTACTCTTGCTATCCAGAATTTTATCTTCTAGATTTTAATAGATTAATTATCCTATATCGTACTATTGCATGAATTAAAGTGTGTATGTTACATTGCATGATCCTAGTGTCCTTTTTTCATTATTCTAATTGCCCTACTTCATGTTATCACCTTATTGTCTCCCTATTGTTATTATTGTTTATCCAATGTCTCGAATTGCATAATGAATTGTTGCATTGATAAAATAATTAACAAGCCGGGATTTAAGGATTGACTCCAGTAGTGGACAATATAGGAACTGTACTCGGATAAGGGGCTCGTGGTTCCCTGTACTGTTATCTTGTTATCTTGTGATCTTGTGATATTGTGATCTTGTGATCTTGTAGCATCTTATTGATAAATTACCGTTATGGATGGAACATTGTTATTGTGCCGAGTACATGAACTATAGAGCCCACCACTAAAGTCTAAACGTAACTTGTTTGTATATAGTAACCATGTGATAAATAGATGGGACACATGAAGTGCTACATTAATTAGGATTAAAATGATTAATAGACTTAAGGATCACACCACATCGACACTGCATATTGTTCATCATTGTTCCTATTGATATCGAATATTGGCTAAGTGTTATTGTTATTGATCATTGATATTGTTACCGAATATTGAATCATTGTTTATAGCCATTGTATCGATTACCGTGATCTTGATTATTGATTATCGTGCCATGTTATTGATTCATATTGATCCATTGATTCATTGTTATACCGTTACTCCATTGTTACTATTTTCTCTACTTGTTGTCCTTGACTTGCTCTGAGGACAATTTTTCTCCTGTTTTTAGATGAAGTGTTCACAGGTGTTAATGGAGAATTGCCTGCTGGGATTAGAGAGCAAACTTTCTGAAGATCTAATGCTGTCTAGTTGCTTATTATTTTATTGAGCTTAATGTATTGAGACTTGTTATTATTTTGGATTGGATTATTATTGTTTTGGGTTTATGTCCCGGATTTTATTATTATTTCCAGACGTTGGATTATTATTGTATTTGGATATTTTTATTGCTTCATTCCAAGTATTATTGTTCATGAGATTATTATTTTTGCCTGTGCAATTGTTCTGTATTGCTTATATTGTTGAGTTGATCGGTTAAACAGCTTATGGGTGACGTTAGTTATTCGCTGGGCCAATGTAACGTGCTTATATTCTGTATTTTTGGAAAGCGGGGCGTGAAAGATCAATTATCTAGCAAATGTCATAAAGCTAATAGCTGTGTTCCAAAAGACAAAGGTCACTCGCATCCCCCGCAAAGAAAATAGGCAAGCAAATGCCCTCTCCAAGTTAGCATCCTCCTCCTCCATCGAACGACTTGATCACACTTTTCTTATTGAGGTCCAACTTAGGCCCAGCATCGGAGAGGAAGTCTCAGAGCTCATGGTAATCACCCCTCCAGTACTTGAGAACAATTGGATGAAACGTTTGCATGACTTTCTTGACAAGGAAATCCTCCTCCCTAATCCCAAGGAGTCCAGAAAGATTCGAGTGAGGGCAGAGCGATACACTCATCAAATGAGTCATGTATAAATGCTCTACCACTTCGGTGGACGACAGACCCTACCTACAAACCCAGTTTGCTTTGAAAGAAGTTCATGAAAGGATTGGAGGCGGTCACATGGGAGCTAGATCTCTCACCTGCAAGATCCTCAATCATTTATATTTTTGACCTACCCTCCTCAACGATGCTTAGGAGTACGTCCGCCAATGTGCGTCTTGTCAGAGATTCTCATCAATCAAACGAACACCCCGGGCTGAGCTCATTTCCATGTCAAGCCCAATCCCCTTGCCATGTGGGGGATGGATATACTCGGACCGTCCCCCCCAGCAACCGGACAAAGAAGCTTCCTCGTGATAGCCATCGATTACTTCTCTAAGTAGATCGAGGCAGAACCACTAGCAACCATCAAGGAGCACAGATTACAGCAGTTCTTTTGGTATAACTTCGTCTGTCGATTCGGCATCCCCTGGGTCCTAGTAACTGACAATGGAACTCAATTTTCCACTAAGGCATTTTGTAACATCTGCACCGACCTAGGGATCTAGCAACAATTCTCCTCTATATCCCACCCTCAGTCCAACAATCAAGCAGAGAATGCCAACAAACATATCCTCGACGGCTCAAGAAGAGACTCGATGAATCCTCCAAGGGGTTATGGGTGGAAGAGCTCCCCTGTATACTATGGTCCTACAGGACCACTGAAAGAACCCCGATGGGAGAATCCCCTTTCTGATTCACTTACGGCTCCGAAGCTCTAATTCCCCTCAAAGTCGGACTACCCTCTCCTCGCCTGCTCTCCTTCCACAAAGAACAGAACTCCACTTATCTCATGGGCAACCTTGACATCGTCAAGAAAGTCTGCGAGAAATCCACCTTAAGAAGACATTTATCAACAAATGGTAGAAAAATTCTATAATAAGAAATTCCGCCCGGCAAACCTAAATGAAGGATACATAGTCCTTCAGAAACTAGAAATCTTCGATCCTCCCAGGAAAGGCAAGCTCGCTCCCAACTAGATGGGGCCTACAGGATCTCCTAAGTAGACCACCCAAGGGCATACCAACTTGAAGACCCTGGGGAGAAGAAGATATCGAGGACCTGGAATGCTGAACACCTGATGGAGTACCACGATGGTGCTTAACACCCTCTAGTAGAACTAGTTTTTCAAATTTTCAATTTTCAATAAGGCCGACACTTGTGAAGCAGCCAAATTATGTAATAAAGGCCACTACTATTGAGGCAACCACTTAGTTTTTATTTCAATAAAAATTAGATGATTTTTCTTATAAAGATCATTGCACTGGCATCATATCTACCAACTTGAGTCACGACTATGACTCGACAAAATAACAAGTTCGAGGTCCAGCTTCTCCCCAAGGGATACTCCGACAACTTGCTAGCATCAAAACAACAAGTTCGAAGTCCAACACTTGGTTCATCACCACTTTCGTTGCTTGCGAACGAGCAAGCGCGGAGTAGCTCATCATTTAGAATTGCTCCTACAACTCGCTGCAACTCTCAAACAACAAGTTCGGAGTCCAACAATTGGTTCGATGCCTCTTTAGTCGCTTGCGCACAAGTAGGTGTGAAGTAGCTCGTCATTTGGAATTGCTCCTAAAACTCATTGAAACTCTTGGAAAACAAGTTCAGAGTTCATAATCCTGGCTCGCAATCTCCCCAACAGTTCAAAAATATGTGAATTCTAGGCGCGAAATGACTGTTCGAACTACTCCTGAAACTTGTTAAAACTCTTCAATAGCTCCTTAATGGCAATGCTCATCTTCTTTAGCCCCCTGGATACAAAGACATTGCATGCCAGTTTTGACCTAAAAAATGGAAGAATTCTCAATCAATTTCTAAACATAACTTGTATACCTTCGAGTTCTCGTCAAAACGATAGGTCATATGCCCCAATCGGGGCTCTATAGCACCGGGAATAGGCGTTACACTGCATCAATGCTAGAAGCATGCAAGCATGCAGGTTCGGAGTTTGAAGCAACCATTCGAATCGCTCCCAAAATGCATCAAATCACCAACAAGCAAGCCTAGAAAGCAGCCCTTCCCCAAGACTATCTATGTGGCTTGCTCCATGTTGCCGCTAAATTTGGTGTGGGGGCAAACAGACGAATTTGTGGATTCTTAGGGAAACTGAATAGTAAACCTGTATACCTGTTCCGTCGAGGTTTGACCGTCGCTCCCGCCGTACACCTGCAAAAAGTGCGAGACACCGGGGTTGTTCCCGGCGACGCACCCTCCGACGCTCAAGTCAGTAATCAGAGAGATTATGAAAGAGCGCAAAAACTGGTGAAAGATTGATTACCTCCCAATGGAGATGGATGGGGGGTATTTATAGGCATCTCAGGGAACAGATTAGGAATGTGATCCCCGTGATCTGATAAGGAATATTCTCCTCATAAACAGATTAGGAATGTAATCCTTAATCCCCAGTAGGGGGATAGGCATGAATCAGGGCCGTTGATTAGGATCTAATCAGGGGCCTTAATTCTATCCCTCTGATCGGGCTTTACTGCTGGTTGAGACCCGCGCCCGATTGGACCGGGTCCGTTTGTGGGTTATTGGGTCTTTATCGGGGAGACCCAGTACCCATCTCAGACCCTATCTGTGGGTGGAATTACCGTCTTACCCATAGGCTTCAAGATTCGTGCCCGATTTGGACGGTTCCGATTAACCCCCATTTTTAGCCATATCACGAGCCCCCCACTCCTAAAGGCTGAGCTTGATCGGCCTTTGAGGAGTAGTTTAACTGTTTTAATGGCCAGCGGAGTTGTATCGGAGCCCAACATGGAAGGTTTTGAATCTTGAAGGAGGTATTTCGGCGATCTTTCAAGTGGGTTGAGCTCCGAGTAGCCCCTGAGCTTTCTTGGTCATGTGGTACTCTTGCAGGGATATCCTTTTAGCTTTACGAAGTGCCAATTCGACGTTTGGGGGTCTTAGAGTATGGTTTTTGGCACTAATCGCTCGCCTGGGGGCGGGAAGGCGCTCCTCATTGCCTTTTCGGAGTTCTTTCTTGATTTCCTAAATTTTTAATTATTTTTTCGCGATCTCTTGGTGGATGGTCCGACCTTTTCCCTTTGTTGAGGGGCGCCTGTGCTCTTATCATGCTTCCGGCTCCTTCTAGAGCTCGCTTACTAGGAGGCCGGGGTCTGCACGCAGTTCGGCCCATCTTTCCGAAGAGGGGGGAGAGTTCGGCACGGTTATAAGTGCTGAGAAGGTGTTCGGCACGATTCGTGGTCCAATCTTTCCCCGTAACGAGGTCGGTTCCGAGAACGCTCGGCAGCTGGTGCCGAACTCGGATTTTTCCCCCGTAACGAGGTCAGTTACGAGAACGCTCGGCTCATGGTGCCGAACTCGGATTTTTCCCCGTAACAGGGTCGGTTCCGAGAACGCTCGGCTCATGGTGCCGAACTCGGATTTTTCCCCGTAATAGGGTCAGTTCCGAGAACGCTCGGCTCATGGTGCCGAACTCGGATTTTTCCCCGTAACAGGGAAGGTTCCGAGAACGCTCGGCTCATGGTGCCGAACTCAGATTTTTCCCCATAACAGGGTCGGTTCCGAGAACGCTCGGCTCATGGTGCCGAACTCGGATTTTTCTCCGTAACAGGGTCGGTTCTGAGAACGCTCGGCTCATGGTGCCGAACTCGGATTTTTCCCCGTAACAGGGTCGGTTCCGAGAATGCTCGGCTCATGGTGCCGAACTCGGATTTTCCCTCGTAACAGGGTCGGTTCCGAGAACGCTGGGCTCATGGTGCCGAACTCGGATTTTTCCCCGTAACAGGGTCGGTTCCGAGAACGCTCGGCTCATGGTGCCGAACTCGGATTTTCCCCCGTAACAGGGTCGGTTCCGAGAATGCTCGGCTCATGGTGCCGAACTCGGATTTTTCCCCGCAACAGGGTCGGTTCCGAGAACGCTCGGCTCATGGTGCCGAACTCGGATTTTTCCCCGTAACAGGGTCGGTTCCGAGAACGCTCGGCTCATGGTGCCGAACTCGGATTTTTCCCCGTAACAGGGTCGGTTCCGAGAACGCTCGGCTCATGGTGCCGAACTCGGATTTTTCCCCGTAACAGGGTCGGTTCCGAGAACGCTCGGCTCGTGATGCCAAGGCCCTTGACTTGTCGTTTTTCGTCATGGAAGTTTGTAGCTACTGTACGTTTTCTGAACTTCCAACAACTTCTGACAATTCTGACATGTGGGACGTGTATTTATTGCGGCGACCTCTGGGCTTCCATCGGATGAGACGCGCATTAAATGCAACGCATTATTAGGCGTGGTAAACAATGCGACGATTGGGGTCGCTTTGTCGTTTTGTGTATATGGGCCGGTCGTACAGGCCCATTATCCTCGTTTGGCGCGCATCTCTCTATAAATCCCCACCCCCTTGCTCATTTCTCATTTCTTCACCCTTTTGCTCAGGCGATCTTTTGTGCTTAGGCGATTTCCTCTGGCAATCGACGTTTGCTTCCGGCGAAGTTTTCCAGCTGCCATTCTCGTTAAGGTAACTTCTAAATTATGTCTGTAGCTTCTGTGTCCGAAGAGATATCTTGGTCCGAGCCCTCCCTTGAGGTCGAGGAGTCGACTCCGACGAAGAGCAAGGTATTCGGCAAGGATTCGATTGTCGTGGATCCGAAGAGGATGGGTGAGTTCGGACAGTTGCCAGGGCCGCTGACGGGGCTCCATAGAGTTAGGCACTCCCAGAGGATCAGGCCGAGCGAATTGTTCATGGGAGGGGGAGATCCTTCGAGGAGAATGCCGCGAGGGAGACTACGGAGGCGGATGCTGTGGCGTCGATTCTGTGCGAGGAGGATTTAGCAGTGCTCCGGGACTCTTTCCACATCCCGGGGGAGTTCGAGCTCATGTTGCCAGGTCCTGGGGTTAGGGCCAATTTGCCGTTGCCAGTGAACATGTGTTGTTGGCCGGTCGATGCCTTTATCGCCGGGGCTCGGCTACCTCTCCACGCGTTCGCCGTTACAGTGGTGAGTTGGTTCGGGGTCAGCCCCATCCAACTCATGCCGAACGCGTGGCGAGTGATAAATGGCTTTGTTCTTCACTGCCAGGCTGCAGGGATCGAGCCGCAGCTGAACGTGCTTCGGACGTTATACCGGCTCCACCAAGGGAATAAGTCGGAGTACCGGTATTACTTGACTCCGAGGCACGGTGGCAGGCTCGGGATATGCCCTGACTCCATTAAGCACTGGCAAGAGAAGTGGGTCGTTGTGCGGAGTCGAGAGGCCTGGCCGATCCCCTCGGACTGGGTAGAAGGGGTGCCGAAGAGGGCGATGGCGCTCACGAAGCTCTCTGTAGAAGAAGAAGAGGCGGTCCGACTTCTCCTAGATCGGCCGAAGCTCGATTGGAGGGAGCTCACGGAGGACATCCTCTACAAGGGAGGGCTCTTCCGCGTAGATCCCAGTACGCGGCTCTCGTCAAGTTCTTATTTTCCGTACTATCTTCCTTGTTGTTTCTAATGTGTTAACCAATTTTTGCTCTTGACGCAGAAACCATGGATTACGACGAGTGTTGGCGCTTAGGGCGGGACTCGCGAGCAAGGCGCCTAAGAAGCGCAAGAGGGTCGTGACCAAGCTGCCATCGACCTCGAAGGCCCCGAGGATCACGGCCCCAGTCGAGGAGGTGGAGATCCTCGACAGTCCTGACGCTGCCGTGGTGGGGACCTCGGCTCCGACTGCTCCGAGTGAGTTCCCTATCGCCGCAGCACTGGGGATGGCGATGCCGCCCCTGACGACAGTTGCCGAGGAGCTCCTGACGGAGGAGCACAAAAGAATCCACGTTCCGGACTGGCAAGTCCGGAAGCATGACGGGTTCCTCGGCAACTCGTTGGCCAGCATGCAGGCCATCAAACACCTCGCCACTCCGAAGGACCGAGCCGCAATGGAGGCCGGGCGAGAGGGCGATGACGTGATCGAGATCGCTCGTTCGGCGGTGTCGGTAAGCTTCGAACTTCTTTCATTCGTTGTGCTCCTTTAATCCATAAAAACTCTTCCTAACTCCTTGTGTTCTTCCTTGCTTCAGATCATCGTCCACTTTGGTCACCTCACCGAGAGGTTGACGACTCTGGAGAAGGAGCTCAAGCAAGAATCCGACCAAGCTCGGAATGAAAAAGCTCGGCTGTCGAACGAGCTCGACAAGCTCCGAGTCGAGCAGAGGGCAGGTCGGCGAGGATGGCCCACCTCGAGGCCGAGGTGACGAGGTTGGAGGACGAGCTCCTTCGTCAGAAGGAGGGGTCGGTGAAGCAGCTGGCCGATGCAGAGGCAGCCAAGGCGGCGGCTGTCAAGGCGGCGGAGGATGCAACCCTAGAGAAGGCGCAGGGGTTGCCCAAAACATGGCGAAGGCCTTCGCCGCTGCCATCGACCGGGTGTCGAAGGAGTTCCCCGAGGTGAACGTCTCGGGGTGGAGGCTCTTCCCCGGCCATGTTGAAGGCTTCGACCCTGAGTCTGAGGGGGAGGAGGAGGAAGGGGATGACGAAGCCGACGCCGAGGTCGAGGTGACCGAGGAGGTCCCCGGTACTGTGGTCACTCCGCTGGCGGTGGAGACCCCTTCGGAGAAGTCGACCCCCACCCAAACTCGTCGCCCGGGGAAAGAGGTCGCGCCTTGACTCCGCTCCTCATTTTTTTTTGTTTTGTTTTTCGTTATGTTTCTTTTCACTCATTGTAACGCCTAATAGCGGACTAGCCACCGCTACTTTTTGAAATGAATGAAAAGAAAACTTTTTGAAGTATTGGTGTTCGGATCTCCGTCTTTTGCCCCTTTTTCGCCAAACATTCTCTTCTTGTTTCGAGAGTTTCTTGTTTTTAGATTTTTTTTTTTTTTCAAGTGTGGTGCTCCGGCGGTGTTCGATCTTTTTGCTGATTACTTCGATCTCTTTGCAGCTTATGGTGGTTGCCCAAGATGTCGAGCCTACGTGCTCAGACGAGGAAGCTCGAGCCGAGGCTGGCCTAGGGGCGACGAGGCTGTGTCTGGCGAGGTGTCGAGGGCGGCTCTACGAAGTCGAGCTCGGATTGCGCCGAGCTGAAAGCGAGAGGAACCATCTCCAGCTCGTCCTCGGCCGGCGAGATGTCGAGATTCGCCGTTTGGAAAGCAGGATTGCCGAGCTTACCCCCGCGGGTGAAGGTGAATATTCGCCAACTGATTTCAGTAATGAGATTCGGATTCAGTGCATCCGTCATAACTTGTCCAAAATAACAGCGGAGAGGGATGACTTGCTTTCCGAGATACAGCATCTGCAGTCCGTAGAGGCGAAGCTTCGGAGTGAGGGCGAGGGGCTGACAGCCGAAGTGGCCAAGTTGACGACCGAACGGGTCCAGTTGACTGCCGAGGTTGAAGCGCTGAAGAGAGCGACGGTGGATAAAAGCATCGAGGTCACCCATCTTCGGCGCCTCATTGCCAGCCGATCAAGAGTTCCGGACTCCGTGATACCCCCTCGTTTCGAAGTCAATGTCAAAGACGACTCGTTGCGGGATCGGATCTCGGAGTTGGAGGCGGAAGTGGCCCGTCTTAAGCCGCATTCAGGACCAATCAACGTTCGAAGCACGTCGTGCACTCGCGCGGAGAGTGAGCAGGGCATTAGTTTTTACGAGATGGCGACCCGTCAGCGGGTCGGCCATCCTAGTCTGGGAGACGCGCAGAGCTCGATGGCGATTTCGTCGAGCGAAGCATCCGTCGGAGTGGCTGCCAGAAGTGGTGCCGAGGATACGTCTCAATTTGCCGGCTTGGGGTCGCGCTCCGGAGACAAGCGTCGCCACTCTCGAGTGTCTTTGAAGCGGAACGCCCCGGCTCCAAAAAAGTGCTGAAGACGTCGACTGCGAGAGCTTTCGTATATATTTTTTTTTCTAAGTGTAATAAGTCGGCCTTGTAACTTTCTCTTTAACGACTTGTAATTCTGCTATGTCCGTCATTGTAACGCGTCCGGTTCATTAATAAAATGTTGTTGCCGACCTTGTGTGTTTTTTACTTCGCGACTATTGTTGGTTGTGCCTAGGCTTCTAAGTTGGCTGCATGCTTGTTTGTCGACTGGTGAGGTAAATGTTCGGCCAATGGTGTCGAACTTTGTCTCTGGTATCCGATCTCGTGGCATTGTGAGGAAAGTTGGGCGGCGAGCCCTCAAAAGCGCGTACAGGCGCAAGTATCGGGCCTCGGATCGTCGCTTGTGGTTCGGCAATAGTGGGAGCGATGGCGGGTGGCAAACTACCCCTAGTTTGCTTAGAAGCGAACTTGCGGAGTGGAATCGAACCAAGCGTTGGACTCCGAACCATCGTTAGATTAGTTTAAGGGTTGTGGGAGCAGTTCCGAATGGCGAGCTACTTCTAGCTCGCTTAGGGGCGAACTCGCGAAGTAGAATCGAGCCAAGTGTTGGACTCCGAACCATTCAACGGCTGTGGGAGCAATTCCGAATGGCGAACTACTTTTAGCTCGCTTAGGAGCAAACTTGTGGAGTAGAATCGAGCCAAGTGTTGGACTCCGAACCATCGTTAGATTAGTTTAAGGGTTGTGGGAGCAGTTCCGAATGGCGAGCTACTTCTAGCTCGCTTAGGAGCGAACTTGTGAAGTAGAATCGAGCCAAGTGTTGGACTCCGAACCATTCAACAGCTGTGGGAGCAATTCCGAATGGCGAACTACTTCTAGCTCGCTTAGGAGCGAACTTGTAAAGTAGAATCGAGCCAAGTGTTGGACTCCGAACCATCGTGAGATTAGTTTAAGGGTTGTGGGAGCAGTTCCGAATGGCGAGCTACTTCTAGCTCGCTTAGGAGCGAACTTGTGAAGTAGAATCGAGCCAAGTGTTGGACTCCGAACCATTCAACGGCTGTGGGAGCAATTCCGAATGGCGAACTACTTCTAGCTCGCTTAGGAGCGAACTTGTGAAGTAGAATCGAGCCAAGTGTTGGACTCCGAACCATCGTGAGATTAGTTTAAAGGTTGTGGGAGCAGTTCCGAATGGCGAGCTACTTCTAGCTCGCTTAGGAGCGAACTTGTGAAGTAGAATCGAGCCAAGTGTTGGACTCCGAACCATCGTGAGATTAGAAAGTTAAAAGCAGAGAGATGTAATAGCAGCAAAAATATGAAAAACTTTATTTATTAATACCCAATGATCGGCTGCTTCTAAAGTTGCTAGCCGTTATTACAATGAAAAATAAAAGAAAATTACTACTAGAGACAGGAAATGAATGGCTCGACATCTCAGATTACTTAGAGAGGCGTTACCGCTTTCTCTTGGTATTTTAAGAGATGGTCGGCATTCCAAGCCCTGGGGATCTCCCTGCCTTCGAGATCTTCTAGTCGGAATGTGCCGGGGCGGATTACTTTTGAGTTCTTGTAAGGTCCCTCCCAGTTCGGGGCCAATTTGCTTTTCTGACCCGGGAACGAGATAGCCAACTTTCGAAGGACCAGGTCCCCTTTCTTGAGGTCCGTTGGGCGGACTCTTTTGTTGTACGCTAGCTCGATCCTCCTTCGGTAAGCTTGCTGGCGTATGGCAGCTCTCTCTCGGATTTCATCTATCAGATCTAGGCTTGCTCTGAGCTCTCTAGCGTTCTGCTCTTCTTCATAAGCTATCAGACGAGGAGAGGGTATCCCGACTTCTAGGGGGTGATGGCTTCGGATCCATAGGTGAGATTAAATGGGCTCTTGCCTGTTGGGGTTCGTTTGGTGGTGCGGTGATTCCAGAGCACGTTAGGCAGCTGATCGACCCACAGTCCCTTGGAACATTTGTCTAACCTCTTCTTGATGCCTGAAAGGATCTGTCGGTTGGCATTCTCGGCCTGGCCATTCGACTGAGGATGGGAGACGGAGGAGAATCAGTGTTGTATGGCAAGGTCTTCACATAAAGCTCGGAAGGCGGCCCTGGTGAATTGCGTTCCGTTGTCCGTAACCAGGACCCTGGGAACGCCAAATCGGCAGATCACACTTTTCCAAAAGAACTGAACGACCTTATGTTCGGTGATTGTGGCCAGGGGCTCGTCCTCTATCCACTTCGAGAAATAGTCGACTGCCACGATTAGGAACTTAAGCTATCCGGGGGCTGGTGGAAATGACCCTAGTAAATCCATCCCCCACATGGCGAAGGGAAATGGACTTGATAGGGAGGTGAGCGGTGCTTGCGGAAGGCGTCGGATGTCGGAATACTTCTGACAGGAGCTGCATTGCCGAACGTGTCGTTCGGCGTCCCGTAGGAGAGTGGGCCAGAAATACCCGTAGTTCAATACTTTGCGCGCCAGGGCTCTGGAGCCAGAATGGGCCCCGCCAATGCCCTCATGAAGTTCTTGCAGGGCGTAGTCTGCTTGCCCGGGGGAAAGGCACCTCAGGTAAGGCCGACCATCCACCTGGGTGAAAGAGCGCTTATATAGGATACCTTCGATTAATGTATAATGCTCGGCTCGGGTTCTGATTCTTCTCGCTTCCCTCGGATCCTTGGGGAGGAGTCCGTCCCTTAAGAATTCAACGAGGGGTTTCATCCAGTTGTCTTCGAGGAGGACGGGCAATGTTTCAACGGAGTCAGGTGTTTCGTCCTCTATGCTCGGCTTCAGGAGGACTTCTATCAATACGGTCTGTTCAAGACCTTGAAGGGAAGAGGAGACTAGTTTGGATAGGGCGTCGGCCTGAGCATTTTCTTCTCGGGGGATCCTTTGGATGAGGGCCTCTTCAAACAGCGCCATGAGGCTCTTAACTTTGGCCAAGTATTTGATCATCCTATCATCGCGGGCTTCATACTCGCCGGGGACTTGATTGACGACCAACTGAGAGTCGCTGAAGATCTGCAGTCATTGTGCCCCTGCATTTCGGGCCATTCCAAGACTGGCTATTAGTGCCTCGTATTCGGCTTCGTTGTTCGAGGCTTTGAAGTTTATACGGAGGGAGTATTGGAGGATGAAGTCATCTGGGCCTGCCAGAATGACTCCTGCCCCGCTTCCCTCGTTACAAGAGGACCCGTCGACATAGACCGACCAAACTGGTGGTCCCTTTACTGTTTGGCTGGGCTCGGGGATGGTGCTCTCAACTATGAATTCGGCCAGCGCCTGAGCCTTAATCGCGGTCCGAGGCTGATATGATATGTCATGTTGGCTCAGTTCGATCGACCATTTCATAAGGCGTCCTGATGTCTCGGGTTTGTGAAGAACCTGTTTCAGCGGCTGGTCGGTAAGAACGACCACCGAATGTGACTGGAAGTACGGGCGAAGCTTTCTCGCGGCCGTTACCAGGGCATAGGCCATTTTCTCAATCTTCGGGTAGCGGAGCTCGGGGTTCCGAAGCACCTTGCTGACGTAGTAGATGGGCTTCTGAGCCCTTTCTTCTTCTCTGACTAAGACCGCACTAAGCGTCTGTTCGGAAGCTGCCAGGTAGAGGTAGAGCGGTTCACCAGGTATTGGTTTGCTGAGAAGAGGTGGATTGACGAGGTAAGCTTTAAGCTGGTCGAAGGAGTCTTGTTGCTGCTGTCCCCACTCAAATCCTTTAGCCCCCCTGAAGGCTTTGAAGAACGGGAGGCACTTCTCCCCGGACTTCGACAGAAAGCACCCTATGGCGGCTAGGCGACCAGTCAACCTCTGAACTTCCTTGACATTTCTAGGAGGGGCCATGTCCAATATGGCCTTGATCTTCTCCGGATTTGCTTCAATTCCTTGCTGGCTAACCATGAAGCCGAGGAACTTCCCTGATGAGACGCCGAACGCACACTTGTTCGGATTGAGTCTTATATTATGCTTTCTCAAAACGTCAAATGCTTCTTGGAGGTCAGCCACATGGTCAACACCTTGTATGCTTTTCACAAGCATGTCATCGACGTACACTTCCATGTTCCGGCCGATCTGGGCCTGGAAAACCTTGTTGACGAGGCATTGGTATGTCGCCCCTGCATTCTTTAGGCCGAATGGCATGACTCTGTAGCAATAGAGGCCTTGATCGGTCACAAAAGATGTCTTCGGGATATCCGGGGGGAACATTCTTATCTGATTGTAACCTGAGAAAGCATCCATGAAGCTGAGGAGCTCATGTCCCGAGGTTGCGTCAATCAGAGTGTCAATGCTCGGCAGAGGGAAGGGATCTTTGGGGCAGGCCTTGTTGAGGTCGGTGAAATCAATACAAATTCTCCAAGTCCCGTTGGACTTCTTCACCATTACTACGTTTGACAACCACTCAGGGTAGTTTACCTCCTGTATGAATCGGGCCTTCAACAGCTTGTCTACCTCCTCTTTTATAGCGAGCTGACGCTCGGGGGCGAACTTGCGCCTCTTCTGCTGGACCGGTCTGGACCCCGGATCAACGCTCAGGCGGTGGACCAAGAGTTCTTCGGAGATGCCGGGCATGTCTGCAGCTGACCATGCGAAGAGGTCTTGATTGTTTAGGATGCATTTTACAATATCTGAGTATAGGGCGGACGGCAGGGTCTTGCTAACAAAGAACTTGTGGGTCGGCTCCTGCTCAGAGAAGAGTACTTCCTCCAATTCGTCCACCGGCTCGGAAGTCGGCCGAGCAGCATCTTGGGGGATTTCCAGTGTTTCTAAAGAGAGGACGGGTCCGAGGGTAGAGGTCATATAACACTTGCGGGCCTGCTCCTGATTGCCCCTTACTTCCCCTACTCCGGCCCGAGTAGGGAATTTCATTTTGAGATGATAGGCAGAAGGGACGGCTTCAAGGGCGGCCAGACCGGGCCGACCCAAAATGACATTGTAGGCTGCTGGGACATCCACGACCATGAAGTCCATCGACTCCGTTCGGGTAGTAGGAGTTTTGCCAGCGGTTACATCGAGGGTAATCACCTCTTCAATAGTCACTGGCACTCCCGTGAATCCGTGGAGCGTGTAACCGGCGGGCTTGAGTCTGTCCCGCGAAAGCTTCAGGCCTTTAAAAGCGTCGAGGAAGAGGATGTTGACGGAGCTGCCGTTGTCTACTAAGATCCTCTCCACTTTGAAGTTGGCCATGTGAAGACTGATGACGAGTGCGTCACAATGAGGGGTGCGGACACCTTCAAGATCTTCGTCGGAGAATGTGACGGGCACTCCGAGGCCTTTGGGAGGAGGGGTGGTTCGGACCGAATTGACTTCCCTTATGAATGCCCTCCGAGAGGAGTTGGAGGAGCCCCCCATTGGGCCCCCGTGGATGAGGTGGAGGACTCGTTCTTCCTCAAAGTCAGGCGTCTCTTCTCGTTCCGGACGCTTGTTAGCCCCCCGAGGCGGGGGAGGAAGTTCGGCTCGGTCCTTTCTTACAAACCTGGTCAGCTGCCCTCTCTGAATAAGGGCTTCGATCTCGTTTTTCAGGGCACGGCAATCGTTGGTGTCATGCCCATGGTCCCGGTGATAACGGCACCATTTTTCTTTATCTCTTCTCTTGGCGGGGGTGTTCATCCTCGGAGCAGGGGGTAAGACCCCTTCTTTCTCGACTTCCATCAGAATAGTCGAGACGTTGGTTGTGAGGGGAGTGAACTTCTCGAATCTGGGGGGAGGTCGGCGCTGGCCGGCATTATCCTTTTGGAGCTTCTTAGCTCCTTCCTCTTCTGTCCCTTTTCTCTTAAACCCGGAGGAAGAGCTCTCCCAGTTGGGAGGCTGCTCGGCCTCTTCGGCCCGGATGTACTTTTCACTGCGAAGGAGGAGGTCGGAAAAGTTCTGTGGTGGCTTCTTGGCGAGGGAGGAGCGGAGATTGGAGTTTAGGACATTAGATTGAAATGCTGCTGCAGCGACCGACTGGTCGAGGGATGCTATGGATCTGGCTTCGGCTGTGAACCTCTTCACATAGTCTCTCAATTTTTCCCCCTTCTTCTGGTGGAGGTGCAATAGGGAGATGCTGGTCTTCTCAGCCCTTCGGCTGCTTACGAAATGGGTGACGAAAAGGGTCTCGAACTGTTCGAAGGAGAATATTGAGGAGGGGGCAAGACGAGAGTACCATTCTCGAGCTGGGCCCTTAAGAGTCGCGGGGAAGGTTTTGCAGAGGAGGGCATCGGAAGCTTGATGGAGGAGCATCAAGGTCTTAAAGCTTTCGATGTGATCAACTGGGTCGGTCTCCCCGGTGTAATTCTCAAATTGGGGAGGTTTGAAGCCGAAAGGCACAGGTGCATCCACTATGGTTCGGGAGAAAGGGGGTCGGCTAGGACGTAGGGTCCTCCCCCTGAGCTCTTCTTCTCGGTTTATCTGACCCAGGCGCCTCTCTACTTCATGAAGACGGCGGTGCATGGTGTCGTCTCTTCGACGGTAATCAGCCGAGCCTCTAGACTCGTCTTCGTATGAGGGGGAGCGGGGGCTGTGGCGACGGTGACTCCTGGACAGAAGAGGACTTGGGGTGCGTCGGGAGTTGCTAGGAGCAGGACGAGGAGATGGGGACCGTCGACGAGGGCTTCGGACCGGAGGGGGAGATGGTGATCGTCGGCGAGGACTTCGGACTGGAGGAGGAGATGGGGCCTTGGGCTCATTAGGGTTTCGACGGAGGTTGAGAGCCTGCAGGACGGTCGCTTGGAACTGCTGGAACTCGGCACGGGTGATTGGTGCCTCATTGTTCCTGGGCTGTTGTCGACCCGTGGGGGAGTGCCTTCTTCGGTAATGCTCGGGCGACTCTTTTCTCCCTCTGCGGACGGGGGACCTGTAGTACCGGTGGCGAGGAGACCGCTCGCCCGGATGGTATTGGCGGGAGGTTCCCTCTCGGGCCCGCTTTTCATCCAGATGGCGGCGGAAGTCATCATCTTTCTGGCGGTTGAGGGCAGCATTGTGATGACCAGAGGCTCGGGGATGATGGGAGGCCATAGAGTCTGTGGAGGCGTTGTGGATGGAGACGTGTTCTTGATGAAGAGGCTGTTTTTTAGGGTTAGGGCCCTTAGGAGGTGGCTGATTAGGAGGAGGAAGGTCCTGTTGGAGCGGTTCTTCCGCTGCAAGGGGGAGTTGCCCTTGCTGTTGAGCGGGATTAGAGGGGACTTCTTGCTGCTGATCAGGGTTGGGTCCTCGGTTGGACCCCCTTGACCTGACTTTCCGAGGTGGCATGGCTGGAGAAGATCTGTTCGCCGGGAAGAGGAGAGGTCTCTATTCGTTAGTTTCCCACAGACGGCGCCAATCTGTTGCCGCTAAATTTGGTGTGGGGGCAAACAGACGAATTTGTGGATTCTTAGGGAAACTGAATAGTAAACCTGTATACCTGTTCCGTCGAGGTTTGACCGTCGCTCCCGCCGTACACCTGCAAAAAGTGCGAGACACCGGGGTTGTTCCCGGCGACGCACCCTCCGACGCTCAAGTCAGTAATCAGAGAGATTATGAAAGACCGCAAAAGCTGGTGAAAGATTGATTACCTCCCAATGGAGATGGATGGGGGGTACTTATAGGCGTCTCAGGGAACAGATTAGGAATGTGATCCCCGTGATCTGATAAGGAATATTCTCCTCGTAAACAAATTAGGAATGTAATCCCTAATCCCCAGTGGGGGGATAGGCATGAATCAGGGCCGTTGATTAGGATCTAATCAGGGGCCTTAATTCTATCCCTCTGATCGGGCTTTACTGCTGGTTGAGACCCGCCCCCGATTGGACCGGGTTCGTTTGTGGGTTATTGGGTCTTTATCGGGGAGACCCAGTACCCATCTCAGACCCTATCTGTGGGTGGAATTACCGTCTTACCCCTAGGCTTCAAGATTCGTGCCCGATTTGGACGGTTCCGATTAACCCCCATTTTTAGCCATATCACTCCAAATGGCCACAAACAATACAAAGGAAGATATACAAAGTTCAACATTCAACACATAAGAAAAACGGGTATAAAACTTAACACAAAAGATCCCAAATTTTCATAAGTTATGCATTCAAATACAAAGACACAACAAGCGATAGCCAGTCCACTATTAGGCTACTACAAAATATATCAAAGTAAATGCAAAAGGAAAAGCCCTAAAACTACAAGATTAAGGCTCTCCATCGTTAGACGAAGCCAAAGGGGTAGGAACCCCGGTCGCTCTTTCCTCTCCTCTTCACCTGGCAAGTCATCCCGAGTCCCATCTTCGTCGACAGCACCTATGGCTTCATCCCAGGAAGGAGCTCCAGGCGATACCCCTTCCCATCGAAGTTGGGAACACACTTCATCACATCCACAATGGCCTTGGCATACTGATCCATTATATCGTTGAGATGAATCAGTGCCTTCGCCTCAGCCTCAGCCTCAGCCACCGCGGCTACTACCGCTGCTTCCAGATCGTTCACTGCCTCTTCCTTCAACCCCCTTCGCTCTGCCTCAAAGCCGGCTAGGAAAGCAGTCTCCTTACCCTTCACCGCTGCAGCTCTTGAACGACCATCTTCCTTAGCCTTTCAGCCCTGACGGCTGGATCCTTCCAAGCCTTCTCCTCAGTGCGAATGAGTTTGATCAAGTTTACAGTCTGACAAGCCATCTGCAAAAGAAAAATAAATAAATAGATAAATAAATAAATAATGGGAGGCTTACAAAAGCTTGAAATTCAAAGGAAAATTTTAAGAAACTAAGAGTAGAACAACTTACAGAGAAAGCACCTCGGGAAAACTCCTTGATGGAACTATCGATCGTCTCATTCTCTAGAACCTTCTGGCCCAGAAGAGGGGGAAGATTCTGCACCACATCAAGGTACTTCACCGAGTCCCCTATGATGGCATCACACTGCTTCACTTCCCAGTCCAGACTGTATACTAATTTTCCTTCTCAGTTAATACCTCATTGGCTGTGAAGGTTAAGGGGGCCTGTTGGAAGGCCAAGACAACATCAAAACAGAAGCTCCTCTCAACACAGATCATCGATACTCCCACTGACTGACACTCCACCCCTGTCAGAGTAGAAACAAAAGAGCCCCTAGCAACCTTCGGAATCCCAAGATGGCTCGATGTCCCCTTCCTCTTCCTATCCTTCAGGCCCTCGTTGTGGATAGGAGACCCCGAGTACCGAGGAGAGTCCGAAAGTCCATACCGATCGTCTCTGCAAGGAAGAAAACAAGAAGAAGTATTAGAACAGGACATATCAAAAAATAAAAGGAGACAAGAAGCCAAAAGTGCTGAAATTAAGATGGAAAAGTTAAATATAAGGATTAGAAAGCCACATTATGGTTTATCGGACACATTTCCCCCGAATGAAGAACTTCCTTCCTAATATCCCTCCACTTCATCTCCCCGCCGACAAGAAGAGTGTCGCTAATCATCTCCTCCACTTTCGTTAATTCCTGCTCTAGTGTCAACCTCCTCAATGCATAACCCCCACATCTGGTAGGAAAACCCATCGGCTTGGAACTCCTGAGGGAGTGATGATCACCCCTCTTTTGGAGCATGGAGAGACATAGTACCAATTGTCACACGACCGTTATTTATCTTATGGAGCATAAAATGCCTCCTCTACAACCTCAAGCTCGGTTTGGTGCCAGTTTCCCAACACCGCAAGACAAAACCCATAAGATTCCTCCAGAGTTGGGCACGAACTTGAGCGGACTAAGCCCGTACCAGTTGAGAATAGCTACAAAGAAGGGGTGCGTGGGAAGATGCAACCCAGCATATAATGCATCAAAAAGAAATATACAATACCCTAACATCCTAGAGAATACCCTAACTCCGGGACCGGGAAAAAAGAGCTCATACTCAATAGGGATCCCAAAACAAACCCTAATCGCCTCGATCTCCTCCTTTGTGAGAATGGTTTTGATATGGTCACTCTAAAAATGGGGTAATTGACGGGCTCATCATATATGACCCCGTACGTATTAGCTCCGCTTGTTCTTCACGGTACTAGCGAACTAAGAAGGGAATGAGGAGAGGATGGAATCTAGAGAGAGAACACCCCCTATCATCTCTAGTTTGGTTAATCTCCACTACTATTGCGGAGGGACCGATCACTTTTTTGGGAGAGTGAGAATCATACAACAGTTCTACCCCACCGCTACGAGAAGAAGAAGAGGAGGGGATATCCAACTCAATCCTATGCATGGCTCCCTAAATGAAATACAACTTACATAATACATGTTCGTTGAAAAAAGGCAAAAAACACTGCTTGAACCAAAGTTTTGGAGGATGAGAGGTGATTTGGAGGTGAAAGATGAAGCGGGAAGTGTGAAAAATGAGCCAAAATGAGGTGAATTTAAATGGGGCAGCAAATTGGTCAAAACAGTGTACAAAATGCACAAAATATGCTAAAACAAGTATAATGAGCGTTGCCACATAAAAATACGTGTACACGCGTATAAATACGCATTTCTTAGTCAACACTCGCCCATGAGTCACAAGCCCGTGGCCCGCCAGCATGGGCCCTCACACGTGCCTGCAATGCCCACATAGCCCCCGCTCTCTCTGCCACGCGTCCTAGCCCACAACCGGCACCCTACGCACACTTGCAGCACCCACGTGGCCCCCGCTCTCTCTCTCTCTCTGCCATACATCGGCACGCCCTCTTCTCGCCCTCTCCTCATAGCATACCCATGGTCTGTTCCCGCTTGAGGATTCTATTGAGACCGTCCACCAGTAATGTGAATATAGGGGGGGAGGGAGGTCCCATTTGCCTAACTCCGCAGAATTGTTTCTCTCGTCCTTCCTCCCCATTGGTGAGTATTTTCACCTTAGCGGATATCATCCACAGCTTAATCCATCCTATCCAGCGATGCCCAAACCCTCGTTGTTGAACAACCTTCAATAGGTTACTCCACTCTACCTTGTTGTATGCCTCCTCGAAGTTCAACTTAAGGAGGTAGCCATGGACGTTTCTCCTTTTTCTATCCTGAATCACCGCTTTTAGTGTTGTAATACCGTACAGGATATCTCTACCTGCGATGAAGCCAGTCTGGTAATCTTCGATGATTAGGCCCTTAGTGTCCTTAACTATTGGAAAGCACCTTATAAATGATTTTGAGGGAGCAGTTGATGAGACTAATGGGTCTGAAGCCAGTGATCTTCCTTGCCTTGTTCTTCTTTTGAATAAGCGTGACTAGTGCATAGTTAAGTTTCTCTAGCTGAAGCTCCCCAGCATGAAAATCTGTTAGGATCCTCAGGAGATTCGTTTTCATGAGCTCCCAATAGTGCTTGTAAAAGTGAATGGGGAACCCGTCTGGTCCAGGGGCTTATCTACTCCTAGATCCCAGACAGCACTTTTCACTTCGTCATCACGCAACAGGTCTTCTACAGTGAGAATTGTTGTTTGAGCTTCAGAATTCAAGGCCTCGCAGACCATTGTCGGTGGAGCAAGTTCTCTGTGCAGTATCTCCAAATAGACGTGTTGAACAATGAATTTATTTGATCATTCATATTTCATGAAACAATTATCTGTTATTTTTCTGTCATCATCATGACACTACAAAACACATAGGCTGTCGTGGCGCTTTTACAAGGCTATAGCAGTATTTTTTGGCGTCGTTATAGCCCATAACGGCGCTTCTGAAATCTCTGCCGAAAACGCCGTTACAGCGTGCGTTGTTATAGCTATATGGGCTGTCGCGGCGTTTACCAAGCACGCCGCTATAGGTTGTCCACCTATAACGGCGTTGCCAAGCCGCCGTTATAGAAGCATTTCCGTTTCAAATTTTTCAAAAAAGTAGAGCTATAGTGGCATTTTGACAAGCGCCGAGATTGCTTTACTGAATAATAGCTAGTGGTGCAATTTAGTACCCTACAACGGCGCATGTAAAGCGCCGCAATAGAGGGTACTACTTTCTATATTAGTAGTATCTACTGCTGCGTTTCTTGGTAAACGCCGCGATTGGACTGTTTTTTTTTTTTTTTTTGCATATTTTAATTTTGAATTGAAAAAACCAGTAATTAATTGCATATTACAAATACATGTAATCATATTAAATTTAAATGCTTAAATCTTAAAATCAATAATAACATCATAATCAACAAGCAAAAGTCACACATCACAAAAAACAACTCAATAGAAAACAAAATATATAACACATATAAACTGTCATACAACGAGTGTCAAATGTATATGTTGTACAACACTTAGTTTTTACAAAACATAGATATAATTCCTACAAAACATTTTTAAAAAAATCCAAGTCCGACAAACTACAGCGGGGGAGTCTCCTCGTGTAGCCCGCTGTTGCTTCCAATTCATCGTTATTTTGCCCTGGTGTATGTGCGTGACTAAAAACTGATGGAATACGCTGGCCCTGTAGAAAAATATAAATATTTCATCATCAATTTGTCAAACAAAAGAAGAAAAAGAGCACAAATACAATATTATCAAAGATAGCAACAAAAAAAGCTAGATCCTAGATATACTTCAGCATTATTTTTCCCTTTCTAAAATGCAATACAATAGTATCACAGATTCTTTAATAGAACAACTGAATAATGCAAATCCAATAAGAGCCCTTCAAACTAACAATCTTTAACAACTCAATCAATTTTCACACTAACAATCCAGAACAATTCAATCAATTTTCACAGTGCTTCTTAAACATCACAAAAGTTGACAATCTACATTCACTGCTTCCATAGAATTATCAAGCCCATACCCAATGTACTTCAGAATTAAATTCACTCAAATTCCTACTTCATGGTTACTCAGACTGATACTTCATGGTTACACAATTTGATGCAACAACAGTTGCACTACAGTTGTTACTGAGACTGATCATAAGTATTTAGTGAAGTTATTTAGTGAAGTTATTGTGAAAGTACTTACACAGTTGTTACTGTGAAAGTACTTACACAACTTTATAGGGTCAAAGTATAAAGCTCGGTTAACCGATACTGAAACAAAGTGCACTCTACTGCTCAAAAGACTCTTTGTAGAATACTGGCACCAATTAAAGCATGAATCCTCCAACAAAACAAAACAAAAATGCATCTTGAATGCAAGATTACCAACGTCTCACCTTTAAATTTGTTGTAGAAGATTTCCAATGAACCCAAAAATAACTGTAGCTAGCACTGACAATAATCAAATCCGAACTTCCAAGGATATCATATATGACTGTAACAGAATAATTTGATCTAGTTTATAATTCAATAAACAATTGAATTGAGTGTTTTTTTAAAGATCTGAATAGTATATCCACCTTTGAATTATTTACTTAATTTTAGTCACTCAAGAACAAGGTTCTAAATATCGGGTATTGGGACAAATATAAGAAGACAACTTTTACATGTGGAATATCAGATATTAGGGATATACCAAACATATTCACTAAATGTCCGGTTTTCAAATGAGAAGAAAACAATATCCAAATTCCTGAATGTGATTTAATTCTGTACATGAAATCACAAGCAATCTAATACATTAATGAAACATACTTAATTCTGTAAATGAAATCACAAACAATCTAATACATTAATAAAACATACTTAGATAGTAAAGATCCTAAATTACATAATAAAGGTATATTTATGATAAAAACATTACCATTTTCTACTCTGCTAAAGCCTCTAAAGGGGGTCTTACTTATGTAAGTACTTCCATAGTTGTTACTTTCAACAGGGGCTCAAGTGGATATTTAGTGAAGTTATTTAATATTGGTAAATTCCAAAAACATGTGGCTAAGCCTAGAATTAAAAACTCCAGTATCTTGATTCCTACCAGAGTTGACAACCTCCCCAATCACCCAAAGACAAGAAACAAAATTGAATTAATCAGAAATAACGAATAATTTGTTATACTAAAATGATTTGTACTACTAAGAACTTATACTGTTGTACTACTAAGGCAATATGTAATCCAAAGCAACAATAAAAGTGTATTTTTAATTGACTACATTCTTATGTATATACTAGTATTGAATTTGTACTAAAAAAAATTCCCACTGGGTAAGCATTGTATATGATATTGGCATATCTTGCGATACTTCCTCGTAGATACTTCATTTAAAATATCAAAACTGATGCAGGATCTCACCAACAATGGTAGCATAATGGAGATGTCGTAGACATTTTGTAAAGACAGTCATAACCCAACATCTCTCACTATATTCTGTGACATGCAAAGACATTAGTATCGTGTCAATTGATATATAGTTGTTCTTCATTGTGTGATTGACAAGAAGAGGGAACTAACACAAAATCAAAGTGTTTGTAATATATTCCACAAATAGAATGAAATACCAAGCAAAGGAATTTTTTCAGATCGACTAGCTCAAGTTCTAGGAGATGACGACTGCAATCCTGAAACTGACTCAAGGGAGACTTATCATCAGTAAATATGTACTTTGAAACAAATTAAGAATTTAATTATTTAAAAAATAATAATAAATGAAATTGGTTCAATGCTGAATCCTAACCCTAGCTTTTTGAAGAAATGATGGTCGTAAGTGCATCCCTCACATATGGATACTTAAAAGTGCATAAAGCAATCATACATGATCCTATTGGATATCAATTTGCTGACTTTATGCACTAAATTAGTCTGCTGTATGAATTGTTTCTTTGTCGGGCATTCGCTGGAAATATCCTACACTCAATCTTCTGGTCATAGTTATAACATACTAGTGTATAATACCAGAAGACTGTAGCCTTGGTCAATCTGTTATTAATAATTATACATCAATGAAAATATATCATACATGAATTGACAAATAGTTCCAATCTGTACAATACTAACGTTGACTCTTATTTAATTTAAATTAGTTAAAAGTGGGCATTTAGTTATAGAATACTAACCGGTGCTTGAGTTGGAATTCCTTGTGACCGTTGCCCGATTAACGTCGCCATTTGAGCCATTTGAGCCTCCAGACATGCCATTGTTGCCTTCAGCTGATCAACATCGTCCTGTGTGGGCCTGACCCCACTGGAAGAACATGTACGAGAACCGAAGACGCTAGTAGGTGTTGGTCCTAGCCCCATCCCACGGACACGACCGGGACGCTCGTGTCCTCTCAATTCGGAGAGAACTTGACATTGTAGCGTCAATGGATCTACGGAAGAAGAAGATGACATTTCCTCAATCTTCTTTCTAGCATCCTTTGCAAAAGATACCAAAGACAAATTTAATGTTCAAAATTATTTTATTTAAAGAATTAAATACAAGTTGAGACAGCTAGGTTGTGTGTGGTGAATTCTAGTCTAGCGGAAAGTTACGTAATTTTAAGATATCGATCGATTGTGCACTTTTCAATTGTTGTCACGCCCCGCTTCCCAAAAATATGGAATACGAGTGCGGGACGAAGCCCAGTGAATGATTTTAACATCATCCATAAGCTTTAGGATCGACTCAGCATCACAACAAGAATATAACAAGATATATATACAACCTAGCATGCATGAATAATTTATTAAGCAACAGAAAACACTTGAAACAAATAATAATATCCCAAATAGTTTTTAAGTCTGGATCAAAAGATAAAACTCGGGGACATAAGCCCGCTACAAGTTTTGATTAGCAAAGAAATAAATAACTCAAAGAAAACAAATAATTTAAGCGAGTCCTTGCTCCAAGCAAAGCCTAAAATATCTGTTCATCAATTCCAGTAGGCAACTCATCTCCAAAGTCTGCTTGTAAAAATATAAAAAGGAAAAGAAGAGAGAAAACAAGACAATGCCCTTAGTGCAAGTTAGGGTCGCAATAGTAAAACAAGTACAAGAATATGGAACAAGATTTGGAATCAAGAATGTAATAGGGATGCAACATGTAGTGGGGATTCAAGAAACTAGCTAGCAAGAACGACAACTCAAGTGACAAGGTTGGGTAACAAGTACTAGTAGAAAAACAAGTGGCTAGTGAACATGTAATGGTATCAAGCATCAAGTAATAAGTATCACGTACAAGTGTCGAGTAACAAGTAACAAGTCTAATGTGTCAAGTTGTCAAGTACAAGTATCCAGTAGCCAGTATCAAGTATTATGCTCAAGTATCAAGTCTCATGAATCATGTAATCAAGTATCAAGTAAGCATGTATCATGTTCAAGTATCATGTATCAAGTCTTGTAGTTATTACTATCTAAGTAGCACTTCATGCATCCATACTTTTACTACATGGTTGCTACAGTCAATGCAATTTCGTTTAGGCCTAGTGGTGAATTTTATAGGGCGGTGTACTCAGGCAATAATATTCGATAATGACCGATGACCGATTCAATCGAGATACTGTAGTCAGTAATCTACAATTAAACAATAACCAATATGACAGATAGACCGATAGACCGATAGACCGATAGACCAATAGACTGATAAACAGGGAAACACGGGCCCCACCTTCAAATACACTTACCTATATTGTCCACTACTATGGTCTTTCCTTTAAACCCCGGCTTATTATTTATTATTATCATCAAGCAAGCATGAAAGTGTGCGAAACAAGTCAAGTAAACATAATCATGAACATGAAACAAGTTTGAGATATTTATATAGCATATTCGAGGGTCAACACGAATCAAAATATCAAGAACAACGAAAATCTCAATTCTGGACAGCATGAGGTTGCTGCACCAAAACTGCGATTTCCGTTGCTACAAGATAACAAAAGTGGATCCGTTAGAAGATCTAAAAACTAGACTCCTGCCCGGTTCCAATGTATATAATTAAGGTACATAAAAGTTGTGGTAACATGTGTCAAAACAGCAAACTATACAGCTTTTGTGTTCAGCCAGAATTTGTGAATCTGAGTTTATGCATAAGAAACAAGGTTGAAACAATACTGATTAATTCTGAGAAAATTTAGGAATGTTCTATAGGGTGTCTAGCAACAGCATGCAAAATTTCAAGTCAATTACTTACTGGTAGCATAGTTAAAATAATTTGTAAACTAAATAGGTGCAGCAGTTTTGTGAATCTGCGACTACCGACACAGCAGCAGTAAAACTGCGATATCTCCTAGACCGTAACTCGGAATTCAAAATTCTGTATGCTATCGACAACTAGACATTTATAGCTACATTTCATATTCAGGGCTCAAGTTTAAATTTTGAATTTTAAGGGGTCGAAACAGCAAGTAAAGTTCAGGACAGCAACAAGTGTGAATATCTTTCATATATAAGTTGCATGATAATTGTTTATTATGAGTCTAGATTAATGTGTGATACAAATACAGATGTAGTGGTTATCAAATCAGCAAACAACATCTATTTCTCAACCCAAGGAATGCAAGATCACCACATACATGATACAACACACATCTACAAGTCTAGGATTTCTTAGTTTCATGTGCTCAAGTGACTAGGAGATAAATGAGTCCAACTAGTTTGTAAATATAACAGCGAAAGGGTTGTGACTCTTAAGATTATGGAATCGACGGTGAATAATTCAAGATCAATAAATGATGAGATAAGAAGGAGTCACATCTACAACCTATTTGCGGTATTTTCAATTAAATGCTTGTACTAGGACAATAAATTGTACAGGAGAATACTTGCCTTAGGGGAGTAGCCGACGAATCCGATGGAGGAATAACGGAAGTGGATCCCAGGCGACGAGCATGATCAGCACGGATCTCGATGATGATCAAGATCAAGCAAATCCAACGGTCGAGATCGAACGTAAATAAAACATATAAGAATTAGAAGGGTACCAAAAAAGTAAATTTACCATGATTGACAATTGATGAATGAGTACAAAAAGCGGATCAAATGTTTAACTCACCAAGTAGAAGACGAACGAGACGATCGAGACGATCAAGGGCCGAGATCAAGCGGATCAAGAAGACGATGATCATGATTGTGATGGACGATGATCGGACGACTGAGAAGCGATCGGATGGTGATGATCTTGATGATCAAATCAACGGCCAGAATTCAACAGATCACAACTCCATGATGATGATGATCACGACGATCGACGGTCGAGATTCGATGATCAAGAATCCACAGCAAAATAACAATCAGATCTGATCCCTCCACAAATAGCAAATGCCAAAGTCGCAATCCCAATCACAATGGAATCGGGCTGCCCAGATTCAACATGATCAACTTTCACTATGATCAAAACTCCCCACTAATGGCTTCGAATTTGGTTCTCAACGACGACGGATGGCAGACATGGGCGGCACGACAGCGGGACCAGGGCAGCACGACGGCGGTGGGAGGACAGGCTGGAAGGGTGTGCTGTTGTCGCTCGCTGGACGTTGTTTCTGTTTGGCTTCGGCTGAGATCAGGAGGGAGATCGTGACACTGCTGGCATCGCGACTGCAGGCGACAGGGTGAAACACTGCGGCAGAGGAGCATAGCGATAGGGAGTCGCAGTCGGCCTCGGAGTGCACCGCCGAGGTGCAGGGGCTGGCTGTCGGGGGTGTTCTGCGTCGCTACGGAGGGTTGTCGAGGGGGTCGCATGGAGGCGGCACTACAGTCGTGCAACGCGGTGGGGCACGATGCAGGAGGGGACAGCGGTGCTGTCACAGTGGCAGGCGGAGGCTGGCGCACGACGGGTGAGGGAGAGAAGGAGAGGATGAAAGGTCGATGCTGTGGTTTGGGGGTTGAGCAGTAGAAGATGAAGGGGTTAGAAGGTAGGGTTACACAGGGAAGGGGTTGGCGGCTGCTGTGCTTAGTAGGAGATTAGGATTAGGTTTACACAGGGTATTAGGTTTAGTTTAGGGTATTTATATAGTGGGTTATTGGGTTTGGGTATTTGGGTAGATAATCCAATAGGTGAATGGGTAATGGGTTTGGATTAATACAATCTATAGGGTTTAAAATCCAATAAAATAAGTAATAGGATTTGGGGTTTAATTAAAAGATCCAACAGGAGAACAGAAATAATTAGCATTATAGAGTTTTTAAAATGTACATATAAACATACATCAAATCACACAATAAAATACAATTAAATAAGCATATTCGTGCTTTACAAAAATAATACTAATAATAATAATAATAATAATAATAATATTTATATAACAAAATATACATTTATCAAAATAACACAACAACAACACATTTAAATTTAAATTGAGTAAAAATACTAATAACCGATCAAATAGAAATAGAAATTAAAATATGCCATTATTCGAACAAAATAAAATTTTCAATTAGAAAATGCTTTAATAAAATATCCGAAACAAATTTCAAAACAAAGTGAATTTATAATTAGTCAAAATACAGGAAATATTAAGAAAATATGTATTTGGAAAAACAGGGCTTACAATTGTGTCGCTTACTTTTAGTTATACTGTTTAAAATATTGATCGAGTTACAAGTGATACATGACCGTATATTACAAATCGCGAGTCAAAACCCACTTCTTCAAGTTGTGTTAGCAAATGTATGGAAAATCCTATTATATCGCAATATATATCAAATTTATTCTCTGTTTGGTAGATAATACTAACATGATGACTACTACGTACGTACTGTAACTGATTGTAAAAAATTACAATTACATAATGAGATTTTTGATAAATGTATGCATGACAAATATTTTATTAGTAATGAGCTTACGTATTAAATATTTAATAAAAAAGGAACAATATATATATATTTGATAAATTATGTACTATAGAGTAATATTGAGTATAGTAATGATAATCCTATTCATTAATGTTAACCACTTCATAAATATAAAATCAAAATTCTTTCATGCATTCTTCATGATAATATTCGATAACCAAATTTCGTGATATGTACATGTAAAATATTATTTAAATAAATATATTAAAAAATAAAAATATATATAAGAAAGTTAGACCAATTATATTACAAAATCTATCCCGGCATTTGTCACGTAAACGCCGGGATAGGTATTTATTTTATTTTTTAAATGATGTTATCCCGGCGGATATAGCGTCCACCCCGTTATAGCAATTTTATTTATTTAGAAAATTAAATTAAATTAGTGTTCGCACGATAAAGATGAGTTGTCCCGACGTTTATATGTAACACGCCACTACTGTTTGGACCTATTGCGGCGTTTCGTCTAAACACCGCTATAGAGTGTGTGTTTTCTTTTAAAAAAATTCTTCCAAGTCTATCACGGCGTTTATCAGAAACGCCGTGAGAAGTATGCCACTATAAGCCTTGCAGTTTGTAGTGGGACATCAACTCACTCAGTATCCGCATGTTTTACTACTATCGAACAATATCTTTTTCGACAATCAAAATTTTCTTCTCTTACTGATCTCGTCGCAACTTCTAGAGAATGAAACTTTACTGAACAAAGACTCAGAAATGAAAGACTCTGTCATCCCCAAGTGGGAAAATAAGATGCAAACATTTAAATATTCCACCTACTCTTATGGACACTTCTTCTACTTGAACAAGGGCCTGACCGTTTCAAAGCACTTAAAACGACAATCTAAAACTTCTAACATCACACTGCCAACTATATATACCCATCTTATCCTCTATTGGAAACCATCATCTAGTCCTGAACTCAAACTACAAATCTCCTTACAGAAATGGCTGCCTGTATTCTGTTCCTTGCGCTCCTTGCACTCACCAGCTCTATCGCAATTGCTTCTGATCCCAGCTCTCTGCAAGACTTCTGCGTCGCAGATACTACTTCCTCTGGTATTTTACATGCTTTTTTTTACAACATGCTTTCTATAAAGATAATTTTTTGCTAATTAATACCTTAAGTGCTCTTTAATTCTTGTATTACTGCAGTAATTGTCAACGGACTAGTGTGCAAGGACCCAAAGCTTGCAACAGCTAATGATTTCTTCATGTCTGGCCTTGACAAGCCGGCCAACACAGCCAATCCACTCGGGGCTGGCGTTACTCTAGTCAGTGCAGCTCAAATTCCAGGCCTCAACACTCTTGGCATCTCTTTGGCTCGAATTGACTTTTTACCTTATGGGTTGATCGCACCTCATTACCACCCACGAGCAACAGAAATCCTAACTGTGTTAGAAGGCTCGATATATGTAGGCTTTGTGTCGTCAAACTCTAAGCTCTTCACTAAGGTCCTTAACAAGGGTGATGTGTTTGTGTTCCCACAAGGACTGATTCACTTCCAATATAACCCTGGTCATGTGAATGCAGTAACGCTTTCCGGGCTCAGTAGTCAAAATCCAGGAGTTGTCATGGTAGCCAGTACTGTATTTGGATCGATGCCTCCTATTTCGGATGATGTTCTTGCTAAGGCCTTCCAGCTGAATAAGCCGACAGTGGACTGGCTTCAGGCACAGTTCTCAATGGGCAACAACTAGAAACAGTATTCTGTAACTCATTATATATGTATTGTTTGATTCCATTAAGAAAACACGCACGTATTTGTATGTTTTGGTAACCCATCTCTGATGTACTTCGTTCACTCTTTAAAAGGTTGGTTTGATTCACTACGGTTCCATTTTCCTCAGCAAACATTCATCATTTAACACTGTTCATTCAACCATAATAAAAAGACTCGTTTATCCCAAAAAAAAAATGCCAAGAAACCTTTACCTAAGGAAGATATAATATTTTCATAAATGTAGGAGAATGTTGTTAGATGTAATTCTGCTTACGAATGGTTTTGAATGATAATCGTCCGTTGATAACCAGGTGTTCACTTGGTCGTTTTCTAGCCACTAGATAAATAGTTCAGAATTCTCATCCTTACGTGTTTCAAGGTGTCAGCAACCTACTTCATGAGGAAACTATGCACAAACACATTTATAAATAAATCAAAAATAAATAAATAAAAACTATATCTGTCATTGCAGCAGAGTAAAAGCAAACAAATCTGAAAGTAAAATATTAACAAGAGGGCTAATCGAAAAATCTTATACAACAAATAAACTAGGTATATCCATCAATCAATATTAAATCCATACATCCATTATTATTAGATAGCAACTACAAGACTAACGGAAAAATCACATCAAACAAATAAACACTAGATATATCCATTATCTATAAATATAATAGAAATCTATAGAAGGCTATGTTCATTAATTTATCAAGTATTTTAATTACACACACATTGATCAGACAGTCCATATTGGCTAGCAAATAGCAACAACTCTAAAATTATAGATCGGTTTAGTTATACTTGTCATATGATCCAGTTATCCAATAATTTTAATAACATACACATTGAGCAGAGAGTCAATATTGGCTAGCAAATAGCAATGACTCTAGAATTATATAGATCAGTTTAGTTACTTTTCACTAGTAATTTACACGTTCGATGCACGTTTTAATAATTTCATAAAATAAAAATAAAAAACTCTGCTGTAGGGAGGATTCGAACCGGAAACCTCCTTTATATTAGTTATGTACGTGCGTTAAGCATGTTGGTAGAATGACAAAATGACAAATGACACTAAGGCTTTCTCCCATTATAATATTAGAGATTAGAGATAGAGATATGATTCAATTTACCCAAACTATTTAGGATGCTAGTAAAGTTAGACTTTATGCAAAGGGTATTGCACGGATTTTTTCTCTTTCCCCTTTCATCAGGATGATAGAATGATGGAGGGGTAAAAATGTTTGTAACTAAAGGGCCTAGATTAGCACATGCACCTCATGCACAAGCTTATTCCTTAGTCCTTGAGCATAGATGGAAAGCATGTTCAAAAAACATGTGAGGAGATCGAAAATTATCCACCTTACACATAGCCACAACCTAACTCTCTTGCCCCAACCGGAAGAAAGTGTCAAAACTTAGAGTTGATGATGTACATAATCTCTAAGCAGATTATGTCTAATTTGATCAACTCAACATAATTTGGATCAACCTTCTTTAAAATTTTGTTGTACACAGCTAAAAGTGACAGACTATGTAACAAAATCTACGACAAGACAGTTTTGGCAAAATAAAAAATAACGATAACGAACAGGACTGGAACCAGGACCGACTAGTATCTTTTCTAGGTAGGCGGTGCCTTCTCACGGTGGGATGAACTTGACCATCCTAAAAGATCTTCAACAATGAGTTCACCTCTCACCATCCTGACTTCTCTCTATCACTCTCAAATGGTGCCCTATAATTGTTGGAAAAAAATAGGATCGATAATAGTAGAATGAAAATACCAACTCAAATCACAAATTGAAATATGCAAGGAAATAAAAGAGCAAGGGATAGAGAACACCAAATATAACGTGGTTCGTCAAGGTGCCTACGTCCACAGGACAACAAGACCATCCACTATGAAAGTAATGGGTACAAATTAAGAGATCCAACTTCAATAATATTACTTGACAATTGTGTGGCTACTATAACACTCAACACTCTCAACTTAGAGTGGACACTCTTTTCTCTCTACTAGGGTGAAGATGATTCTCTCACAATGTGTTGTTGGAATGAGCAAATGACCTCTCCTTATATAAGCCAAGGAGGAAACCTCTATATACATTCATTAATGCTCATTCATGAATCTTCATACTTCCTTCATGAACCTTCCACATTGATCTAAGTTTACGCACTTGATGATGAATTTAGAACCACTAACATGTTCTAGAAAAACCCAATACTTATTGAAGCTCAAAATATTTTTTATGGATTACTTGATGTTAGGCCTGGATATTTTACAATAATCACAATTTAATTTTCTTTCCTTAATTGTTTCCAGCTTCTTGTGTTATCCCCTGCCTTTTCTTTAAATCATATTTACTGAAATTATTTGGTCAGGTTCATAATCATATTTCATGATACAAACACCTTGTTGTTTTTCCAATATCATCCCTCGTCAATCTGACTCAGTATCTGCATGTTTTCCTACTAAAAGATTTTCTTATTGCATTATTAATTCTTTCTTATATTACTATTCTCATCGTCACTTCCAGAAAATGAGAATTTATGAAACCAAGATTAAGTAGACGTAGACTTTTTCTCCTCTAAGCAGCCAACAACTAAAGAAGAAAGCGTGGAACATATATAAGATGTAAGCAATTACAGATAATACCTAACCTGTTCTACTACCATTTCAAACTTCTAACGTTACACCTGCAAACTATATATACCCAAGCTATATATCCTCCATTCAAAACCATAAAAGTCCTATCTTCACTCAAACTACATTCTCCAAAATGGCTGCTTGTATCCTCTTTCTTGCTCTCCTTGCACTCACCTCCTCTCTTGCAACTGCATCCGATCCCAGCCCTCTACAAGACTTCTGTGTAGCTGATAATACATCCTCTGGTAGCATAATACATACTTTCTAATACAACATGCATTCTATAAAGATAGATTTTTCCTATTACTATCACGGTCATATGTTCTTCAAAATTATAAGACATGATGCAATATTCAGAACCTAATTTTCTTTTTTTTCTTGTACTTCTGCAGTATTTGTCAATGGTCTAGTGTGCAAGGACCCAAAGCTTGCAACAGCTGATGATTTCTTCATTTCTGGCCTCGACAAGCCAGCCAACACATCCAATCCACTTGGTGCTGGTGTAACTCTAGTCAGCGCAGCCCAAATTCCAGGCCTCAACACTCTTGGCATCTCTTTGGCTCGAATTGACTTTTTACCTTACGGGTTGATCCCACCTCATTACCATCCACGAGCGACCGAGATCCTAACTGTGTTAGAAGGCTCAATATATGTAGGCTTTGTGTCATCCAACTCTAAGCTCTTCAGCAAGGTCCTTAACAAGGGTGATGTGTTTGTCTTCCCAAAAGGACTCATTCATTTCCAATATAATCCTGGTCATATAAATGCAGTGACAATTTCAGGTCTCAGTAGTCAAAATCCAGGTGTGGTCACCATAGCCAATACTGTGTTTGGATCAACACCCCCTATTTCTGATGATGTTCTTGCTAAGGCCTTCCAGTTGGACAAGAAGACAGTGGATATGCTCCAGTCTCAGTTCTCGATGGGAAACAACTAGAGACAGGGAATGCATGCATGTTGAATATAATATATAGATCGATTTAAATAAAGCAAGCATACATATATTTCATGCTTTGCTAATAAATTGCTTGTGTGCTTCACTTACACTTTAATGCAAACGACCATTTGATTCACTACTTTTCATATTTTCTGAATAGAATTCACTATTTAGAAACTGTCAGACCAAAAGAAACCACTTTCCTCAAAAAAATTTAAAGAAATAGCTGTAGATATATAAAATAGATAGATTGTTTAGAAATATAGAACTGGAATGAAAAGGAAGAACTGTGCCAATAGAACTAAATGATATGAATATATTAATGAACCATTAAATTCTGAACGGAATTCATGCAAGAATAAAAATACTCCTGAAACTTGTTAAAACTACTCCTGAAACTTGTTAAAACTCTTCAATAGCTCCTCAATGGCAATGCTTATCTTCTTAAGCCCCCTGGATACAGAGACATTGCATGCCAGTTTTGACCCCGAAAATGGAAGAATTCTCAATCAATTTCTAAACATAACTTGTATACCTTCGAGTCCTCATCAAAACGATAGGTCATATACCCTAATCGGAGCTCTATAGCACCGGGAATAGGCGTTACACTGCATCAATGCTGGAAGCATGCAAGCATGCAGGTTCAGAGTTTGAAGCAACCATTCGAATCGCTCCCAAAATGCGTCTAATCACCGACAAGCAAGCCTAGAAAGCAACCCTTCCCCAAGACTATCTTCCATTTTTTTTTGCGTTTGAGATAATTACAGAATTGGTTAGTTAGTCGCACGATATCTTCGTATAATTCCTAATAGTCTGATTCTGATTTTAATGGTCGTGAAATTTCTACTTTCAAGACAATGGTCTTCTCTTCAGTTTTGGGTATAATTTCAATATATTCTGTCGATACCTTTTTTGTTTCTTCCATCTCATCTTATACGTTTTCAATTTTTCTTGGAATGTGTAGTGGTCGAATCTTTTTTCTTCAAGTGTCTCCCTCATTGCAGCAGCTTTTATGTCTCATTCTGGTGTGAGACATCTTATGAGTTTTCCGACTTTCGGTCATCATCCAACCCCATACCTAAACTCTCAAGCTCATGTGCAATTATATCAAAGCGGGCTAGCATATGATCTACAGTCTTCCTGGAAGCATACGAAAAACATCAAAATTTTAAAAACATAAAGTAACTTTGATCTTTACCTCAGATACAGTTCCTTCATGATGTTTTAACATGTTGTTTCCAGATTTCATAGGTTGTTTTGCAGCTGCGTCCACATCGCATCAGTTCTTCATTATTAGACCTGCATAAAGTGTGGTCATGGGTTTGGAGTTTGCAGTTTTCAATGATAGTTCAGCTGTGTGAAGGTCCTCTTTCCATCACTGACAGGGATCTCTATTTTATTGACATAAAATTTTCATACTTCTTCTCCCAACATCTGCAAAAAGTGAGATATATGAACTTTCCAAACATCATAGCATTTTCCATCAAAATAAGGTGAACATGTTAGACTTGTTCCATTGGAGTACAAGTTTTCAGGAGGAGGGATTTCGGCCATTGGACCTTTTGCTCTAGATTTTAACCTGTTTAGGAGTCCATAAAATATTTTTAATGAATCTTATTTCGAGTTATTGTGGATTCTAAAAATAAAATAACATGATGTCGAATTTTTGCCTGAACATAAAATCTGTAAAGAACATTGTGATTGACCTAGCTACTATTGTTGGATTTCAAACTTTAAATATGCGTTGGAACCGTGTGGAAGTCTAGTTTCTAGAACTTCTGACGGATTCACTTTTCGATTTCTGAAACAGCGGGAAACTGCACTTTTGTACAGACTACTTTTGCTATCCAGAATTTTAGCTTCTAGATTTTAATAGATTAATCATCCTATATCGTACTATTGCATGAATTAAAGTGTGTATGTTGCATTGCATGATCCTAGTGTCCTATTTTCATCATTCTATTTGCCCTACTTCATGTTATCACCTTATTGTCTCTCTATTGTTATTATTGTTCATCCAATGTCTCGAATTGCATAATGAATCTTTGCATTGATAAAATAATTAACAAGCCGGGGTTTAAGGGTTGACTCCAGTAGTGGACAATATAGGAACTGTACTCGGATAAGTGACTCGTGGTTCCCTATACTGTTATCTTGTTATCTAGTGATCTTGTGATCTTGTGATCTTGTGATCTTGTAGCATCTTATTGATAAATTACCGTTATGGATGGAACATTGTTGTCGTGCTGAGTACATGAACTATAGAGCCCACCACTAAAGTCTAAACGTAACTTGTTTGTATATAGCAACCATGTGGTAAATAGATGGGACGCATGAAGTGCTACATTAGTTAGGATTAAAATGATTAATAGACTTAAGGATCACACCACATCGACACTGCATATTGTTCATCATTGTTCCTATTCATATCGAATATTGGCTAAGTGTTATGGTTATTGATCATTGATATTGTTACCGAATATTGAATCATTGTTTATAGCCATTGTATCGATTACCGTGATCTTGATTATTGATTATCGTGCCATGTTATTGATTCATATTGATCTATTGATTCATTGTTATACCGTTACTCCATTGTTCACTGTTTTCTCTACTTGTTGTCCATGACTTGCTCTAAGGACAATTTTTCTCCTGTTTTTAGATGAAGTGTTCACAAGTGTTAATGGAGAATTGCCTGCTGGGATTGGAGAGCAAACTTTCTGAAGATCTAATGCTGTCTAGTTGCTTATTATTTTATTGAGCTTAATGTATTGAGACTTGTTATTATTTTGGATTGGATTATTATTGTTTTGGGCTTATATCCCGGATTTTATTATTGTTTCCATACGTTGGATTATTATTGTATTTAGATATTTTTATTGCTTCATTCCAAGTATTATTGTTCATAAGATTATTATTTTTGCCTGCACAATTGTTCTGTATTGGTTATATTGTTAAGTTGATCGGTTAAACAGCTTATGGGTGACGTTAGTCATTCGCTGGGCCAATGTTACGTGCTCGTATTATGTATTTTTGGAAAGCGGGGCGTGAAAGGTCAAGTATCTAGCATATGCATAAAGCTAATAGCCGTATTCCAAAAGACAAAGGTCACTCACATCCCCCGCAATAAAAATAGGCAAGCAAATGCCCTCTCCAAGTTAGCATCCTCCTCCTCCATCGAACGACTTATTGAGGTCTTACTCAGGCCCAGCATCGGAGAGGAAGTCTCAGAGCTTGAGAACAATTGGATGAAACGTTTGCATGACTTTCTTGACAAGGAAATCCTCCCCCCTGATCCCAAGGAGTCCAGAAAGATTCGAGTGAGGGCAGAGCGATACACTCATCGAATGAGTCATGTATAAATGCTCTTCCACTCCGGTGGACGACAGACCCTACCTACGAACCCAGTTTTCTTTTAAAGAAGTTCATGAAAGGATTGGAGGCGGTCAGATGGGAGCTAGATCTCTCACCTGCAAGATCCTCAATCATTTATATTTTTGACCTACCCTCCTCAACGATGCTCAGGAGTACGTCCGCCAATGCGCATCTTGTCAGAGATTCTCATCAATCAAACGAACACCCCAGGCTGAGCTCATTTCCATGTCAAGCCCAATCCCCTTGCCATGTGGGGGATGGATTTACTCGGACCGTTCCCCCAGCAACTGGACAAAGAAGCTTCCTCGTGATAGCCATTGATTACTTCTCTAAGTAGATCGACGCGAAACCACTAGCAACCATCACGGAGCACAGATTACAGCAGTTCTTTTGGTATAACTTCGTCTGTCAATTTGGCATCCCCTGGGTCCTAGTAACTGAGAATGGAACTCAATTTGCCACTAAGGCGTTCTGTAACATCTGCACCAACCTAGGGATCTAGCAACAATTCTCCTCTATATCCCACCCTCAGTCCAACAATCAAGCAGAGAATGCCAACAAACATATCCTCGACGGCTTAAGAAAAGACTCGATGAATCCCCTAAGGGGTTATGGGTCGAAGAGCTCCCCTGTATACTATGGTCCTACAGGACCACTGAAAGAACCCCGATGGGAGAATCCCCTTTCTGATTCACTTACAGCTCCGAAGCTCTAATTCCCCTCAAAGTCGGACTACCCTCTCCTCGCCTGCTCTCCTTCCACGAAGAACTGCACTCCACTTATCTCAGGGGCAACCTTGACATCGTTAAGAAAGTCCACGAGAAATCCACCTTAAGAAGACATTTATCAGCAAATGGTAGAAAAGTTCTATAATAAGAAATTCCGCCTGGCAAACCTAAATGAAGGATACATAGTCCTTCAGAAACTAGAAATCTTCGATCCTCCCAGGAAAGGCATGCTCGCTCCCAACTGGGAGGGGCCTACAGGATCTCCTAAGTAGACCACCCAAGGGCATACCAACTTAAAGACCCTGGTGAGAAGAAGATATCGAGGACCTGGAACGCTGAACACCTGATGAAGTACCACGAGGGTGCTTAACACCCTCTAGTAGAACTAGTTTTTCAATTTTTCAATTTTCAATAAAGCCGACACTTGTGAAGCAGCCAAATCATGTAATAAAGGCCACTACTATTGAGGCAACCACTTAGTTTTTATTTCAATAAAAATTAGATGATTTTTCTTATAAAGATCATAGCACTGGCATCATATCTACCCACTTGAGTCACGACTATGACTCGACAAAATAACAAGTTTGGGGTCCAGCTTCTCCCCAAGGGATACTCCGACAACTTGCTAGCATCAAAACAACAAGTTCGAAGTCCAACACTTGGTTCATCGCCACTTTCGTTGCTTGCGAACAAGCAAGCGCGGAGTAGCTCACCATTCAGAATTGCTCCTACAACTTGTTGCAACTCTCAAACAACAAGTTCGGAGTCCAACAATTGGTTCGACACCTCTTTAGTCGCTTGCGCACAAGTAGGTGTGAAGTAGCTTGTCATTTGGAATTGCTCCTAAAAATCATTGAAACTCTTCGAAAACAAGTTCAGCGTTCATAATCCTGGCTCGCAATCTCCCCCACAGTTCAAAAATATGTGAATTCCAGGCGCGAAATGACTGTTCGAACTACTCCTGAAACTTGTTAAAACTCTTCAATAGCTCCTCAATGGTAATGCTCATCTTCTTTAGCCCCCTGGATAAAGAGACATTGCATGCCAGTTTTGACCTCGAAAATGGAAGAATTCTCAATCAATTTCTAAACATAACTTGTATACCTTCGAGTCCTCGTTAAAACGATAGGTCATATGCCCCAATCGGAGCTCTATAGCACCGGGAATAGGCGTTACACTGCATCAACGCTGGAAGCATGCAGGTTCGAAGTTTGAAGCAACCATTCAAATCACTCCCAAAATGCGTCGAATCATCGACAAGCAAGCCTAGAAAGCAACCCTTCCCCAAGACTATCTATGTGGCTTGCTCCAAATGGCCACAAACAATACAAAGAAAGACATACAATGTTCAACATTCAACACAAAAGAAAAACGGGTATAAGACTTAACACAAAAGTTCCCAAATTTTAATAAGTTATGCATTCAAATACAAAGATACAACAAGCGATAGCCAGTCCACTATTAGGCTACTACAAAATATGTCAAAGTAAATGCAAAAGGAAAAGCCCTAAAACTACAAGATTAAGGCTCTCCATCGTTAGACGAAGCCAAAGGGGTAAGAATCCCTGTCGCTCTTTCCTCTCCTCTTCACCAGGCAAGTCATCCTGAGTCCCATCTTCGTCGACCGCCTCTACGGCTTCATCCCAGGAAGGAGCTCCGGGCGAACCCCTTCCCATCGAAGTTGGGAACACACTTCATCACATCCACAATGGCTTTGGCGTACTGATACATTATATCGTTGAGATGAATCAGCACATTAGCCTCAGCCACCGCGGCTACTACCGCTGCTTCCAGATCATTCACTGCCTCTTCCTTCAACCCCCTTCGCTCTGCCTCAAAGCCGGCTAGGAGAGCAGTCTCCTTACCCTTCACCACCGCCAGCTCTTGAACGACCATCTTCCTTAGCCTTTCAGCCCTGACGGCTGGATCCTTCCAAGCCTTCTCCTCGGCGCGAATGAGTTTGATCAAGTTCACAGTCCGACAAGCCATCTGCAAAAGAAAAATAAATAAATAGATAAATAAATAAATAATGGGAGGCTTACAAAAGCTTGAAATTTCAAGAAACTAAGAGTAGAACAACTTGCAGAGATAGCACCTCGGGAAAACTCCTTGATGGAACTATCGGTCATCTCATTCTCTAGAACCTTCTGGTCCAGAAGAGTGGGAAGATTCTGCACCACATCGAGGTACTTCACCGAGTCCCCTATGATGGCATCACACTGCTTCACGTCCCAGTCCAGACTGTATACTTATTTTCCTTCTCGGTTAATACCTCATTGGCTGTTAGGGTTAAGGGGGCCTGTTGGAGGGCCAAGACAACATCTTAACAGAAGCTCCTCTCAGCACAGATCATCGATACTCCCACTGACTGACACTCCACCCCTGTCAGAGTAGAAGTGAAAGAGCCCCTAGCAACCTTCAGAATCCCAAGATGGCTCGATGTCCCCTTCCTCTTCCTATCCTTCGGGCCCTCGTTGTGGATAGGAGACCCCGAGTACCGAGGAGAGTCCGAAAGTCCATACCGATCGTCTCTGCAAGGAAGAAAACAGGAAGAAGTATTAGAATAGGACATATCAAAAAATAAAAGGAGACAAGAAGCCAAAAGTGCTGAAATTAAGATGCAAAAGTTAAATATAAGGATTAGAAAGCCATATTATGGTTTATCGGACACATTGCCCCCGAATGAAGAACTTCCTTCATAATATCCCTCCACTTCATCTCCCCACCGACAAGAAGAGTGTCGCTAATCATCTCCTCCACTTTCGTTAATTCCTACTCTAGTGTCAATCTCCTCAATGCATAACCCCCACATCCAGTAGGAAAACCCCACAGCTTGGAACTCCTGAGGGAGTGATGATCTCTCCTCTTTTGGAGCATGGAGAGACGTAGTACCAATTGTCACACGACCACCACTTATCTTATGGAGCTTAAAATGCCTCCTCTACAACCTTAAGCTCAGTTTGGTGCTAGTTTCCCAGCACCGCAAGACAAAACCCATAAGATTCCTCCAGAAGTTGGGCACGAACTTGAGCGGACTAAGCCCGTACCAGTTGAGAACAGCTACAAAGAAGGGGTGTGTGGGAAGATGCAACCCAGCATCTAATGCATCAAAAAGAAACATACAATACTCCCCCGACATCCTAGAGAATACCCTAACTCCGGGACCGGGAAAAAAGAGCTCATACTCAATAGGGATCCCAAAACAAACCCTAATCGCTCCGATCTCCTCCTTTGTGAGAATGGTTTTGACATGGTCACTCTAAAAATGGGATAATTGACGAGCTCATCATATATGACCCCGTACTGTATTAGCTCCGCTATTTCTTCAGGGTACTAGCGAACTAAGAAGTGAATGAGGGGAGGATGGAATCCGGAGAGAGAACTCCCCCTATCATCTCTAGTTTGGTTAATCTCCACTACTATTGCGGAGGGACCAATCACTTTTTTGGGAGAGTGAGAATCATACAATAGTTCTACCCCACCGCTACGAGAAGAAGAAGAAGAGGCGATATCCAACTCGATCCTATGCATGGCGCCCTAAATGAAATACAACTTAGATAATACATGTTCGTTGAAAACCGGCAAAAAACACCACTTGAACCAAAGTTTTGGAGAATGAGAGGTGATTTGGAGGTGAAAGATGAAGCGAGAAGTGTGAAAAATGAGCCAAAATGAGGTGACTTTAAATGGGGTAGCAAATTGGTCAAAACAGTGTACAAAATGCGAAAAATATGCTAAAACAAGTATAATGCGCGTTGCCACATAAAAATACATGTACACGCGTATAAATATGCATTTCTCAGTCAACACTCGCCCATGAGTCACAAGCCCGCGACCCGCCAGCATGGGCCCTCACACGTGCCTGCAATGCCCACATAGCCCCCGCTCTCTCTGCCACGCGTCCTAGCCCGCACCCTATGAGCGCTTGCAGCGCCCACATGGCCCCCGCTCTCTCTCTCTCTCTGCCATACATCGGCACGCCCTCTTCTCGCCCTCTCCTCACAGCATACCCATGGTCTGTTCCCGCTTGAGGATTCTATTGAGACCGTCCGCCAATAATGTGAATATAGGGGGGGAGGGAGGTCACATTTGCCTAACTCCGCAAAATTGCTTCTCTCGTCCTTCCTCCCCATTGGTGAGTATTTTCACCTTAGCAGATATCAGCCACAGCTTAATCCATCCTATCCAGCGATGCCCAAACCCTCGTTGTTGAACTACCTCCAACAAGCTACTCCACTCTACCTTGTTGTATGCCTTCTCGAAGTTCAACTTAAGGAGGTAGCCATGGACATTTCTCCTTTTTCTATCCTGAATCACCTCTTTTAGTGTTGCAATACCGTCCAAGATATCTCTACCTGCGATGAAGCCAGTCTGGTAGTCTTCGATGATCAGGCCCTTAGTGTCCTTAACTGTTGGAAAGCACTTTATAAATGATTTTGAGGGAGCAGTTGATGAGACTAATGGGTCTGAAGCCAGTGATCTTCCTTGCCTTGTTCTTCTTTTGAATAAGCATGACTAGTGCATAGTTAAGTTCCTCTAGCTGAAGCTCCCCATCATGAAAATCTGTCAGGATCCTCAGGAGATTCATTTTCATGAGCTCCCAATAGTGTTTGTAAAAGAGAATGGGGAACCCGTCTGGTCCAGGGGCTTATCTGCTCCTAGATCCCAGACTGCCCTTTTCACTTCTTCATCACGGAACAGGTCTTCTAAAGCGAGAATTGTTGTTTGAGCATCAGAATTAAAGGCCTCGCAGACCATTGTCGGTAGAGCAAGTTCTCTGTGCAGTATCTCCAAATAGACGTGTTGAACAATGAATTTATTTGATCATTCATATTTCATGAAACAATTATCTGTTATTTTTCTATCATCATCATGACACTACAAAACACATAGGCTGTCGTGGTGCTTTTACAAGGCTATAGCGGCGCTTTTTGGCGCCGTTATAGCCCATAACGGCGCTTCTGAAATCTCCGCCGAAAACGCCGTTACAGCGTGCGTCGTTATAGCTATATGGGCTATTGCGGCATTTACCAAGCGCGTCGCTATAGGGTGTCCATCAATAACGGCATTGCTAAGCTGCCGTTATAGGAGCATTTCCATTTCAAATTTTTCAAAAAAGTAGAGCTATAGTGGCATTTTGCCAAGCGCCGGGATTGCTTTACTGAATAATAGCTAGTGGTGCAAATTAGTACCCTACAGCAGCGCGTGTAAAGCTCCACAATAGAGGGTACTACTTTCTATATCAGTAGTATCTACGGCTGCATTTCTTGGTAAACGCCGCGATTGGACTGTTTTTTTTTTTTTGCATTTTTTTTAATTTCGAATTGAAAAAACCAGTAATTAATCGCATATTACAAATACATGTAATCATATTAAATTTAAATGCTTAAATCTTAAAATCAATAATAACATCATAATCAACAAGCAAAAGTCACACATCATAAAAAACAACTCAATAGAAAACAAAATATGTAACACATATAAACTGTCATACAACGAGTGTCAAATGTATATGATGTACAACACTTAGTTTTTACAAAACATAGATATAATTCTTACAAAACATTTTTAAAAAAATCCAAGTCCGATAAACTACAGTGGGGGAGTCTCCTCGTGTGGCCCGCTGTTGCTTCCAATTCTTCGTTATTTTGCCCTAGTGTATGTGCGTGACTGGAAACTGATGGAATACGCTGGCCCTTTGGAAAAACATAAATATTTTATCATCAATTTGTCAAACAAAAGAAGAAAAAGAGCACAAATACAATATTATCACAGATAGCAACAGAAAAGGCTAGATCGTAGATATACTTCAGCATTATTTTTCCCTTTCTAAAATGCAATACAATAGTATCACAGATTCTTTAATAGAACAACTGAATAATGCAAATCCAATAAGAGCCCTTCAAACTAACAATCTTTAACAACTCAATCAATTTTCACACTAACAATCCAGAACAATTCAATCAATTTTCACAGTGCTTCTTAAACATCACAAAAGTTGACAATCTACATTCACTGCTTCCATAGAATTATCAAGCCCATACCCAATGTACTTCAGAATTAAATTCACTCAAATTCCTACTTCATGGTTACTCAGACTGATACTTCATGGTTACACAATTTGATGCAACAACAGTTGCACTACAGTTGTTACTGAGACTGATCATAAGTATTTAGTGAAGTTATTTAGTGAAGTTATTGTGAAAGTACTTACACAGTTGTTACTGTGAAAGTACTTACACAGCTTTATAGGGTCAAAGTATAAAGCTCGGTTAACCGATACTGAAACAAAGTGCACTCTACTGCTCAAAAGACTCTTTGTAGAATACTGGCACCAATTAAAGCATGAATCCTCCTACAAAACGAAACAAAAATGCATCTTGAATGCAAGATTACCAACGTCTCACCTTTAAATTTGTTGTAGAAGATTTCCAATGAACCCAAAAATAACTGTAGCTAGCACTGACAATAATCAAATCTGAACTTCCAAGGATATCATATATGACTGTAACAGAATAATTTGATCTAGTTTATAATTCAATAAAAAATTGAATTGAGTGTATTCTAAAGATCTGAATAGTATATCCACCTTTAAATTATTCACTTAATTTTAGACACTCAAGAACAAGGTTCTAAATATCGAGTATTGGGACAAATATAAGAAGACAACTTTTACATATGGGATATCAGATATTAGGGATATACCAAACATATTCACTAAATGACAGGTTTTCAAATGAGAAGAAAAAAATATCCAAATTCCTGAATGTGATTTAATTCTGTACATGAAATCACAAGCAATCTAATACATTAATGAAACATACTTAATTCTGTAAATGAAATCACAAACAATCTAATACATTAATAGATAATACTTAGATAGTAAAGATCCTAAATTACACAATAAGGGTATATTTATGATAAAAACATTACCATTTTCTACTCTGCTAGAGCCTCTAAAGGGGATCTTACTTATGTAAGTATTTTGACAGTTGTTACTTTCAACAGGGGCTCAAGTGGATATTTAGTGAAGTTATTTAATATTGGTGAATTCCAAAAACATGTTGCTAAGCCTAGAATTAAAAACTCCAGTATCTTGATTGCTACCAGAGTTGACAACCTCCCCAATCACCCAAAGACAAGAAACAAAAATGAATGAATCAGAATTAACGAATAATTTCTTATACTAAAATGATTTGTACTACTAAGAACTTATACTGTTGTACTACTAAGGCAATATGTAATTCAAAGCAACAATAAAAGTGTATTTTTAATTGACTACATTCTTATGTATATACTAGTATTGAATTAGTACTAAAAAAAATTCCCATTGGGTAAGCATTGTATATGATATTGGCATATCTTGCGATACTTCCTCGTAGATACTTCATTTAAAATATCAAAACTGATGCAGGATCTCACCAACAATGGTAGCATAATGGAGATGTCGTAGACATTTTGTAAAGACAGTCATAACCCAACATCTCTCACTATATTCTGTGACATACAAAGACATCAGTATTGTGTCAATTGATATATAGTTGTTCTTCATTGTGTGATTGACAAGAAGAGGGAACTAACACAAAATCAAAGTGTTTGTAATATATTCCATAAATAGAATGAAATACTAAGCAAAGGAATTTTTTCAGATCGACTAACTCAAGTTCGAGGAGATGACAACTGCAATCCTGAAACTGACCCAAGGGAGACTTATCATCAGTAAGTATGTACTTCGAAACAAATTAAGAATTTAATTATTAAAAAAAAATTAATAAATGAAATTGGTTCAATGTTGAATCCTAACCCTAGCTTTCTGAAGAAATGATGGCCGTAAGTGCATCCCTATCATATGGATACTTAAAAGTGCATAGAGCAGTCATACATGATCTTATTGGATATCAATTTGCTGACTTTATGCACTAAATTAGTCTTCTGTATGAATTGTTTCTTTGTCGGGCATTCGCTGGAATTATCCTACACTCAATCTTCTGGTCATAGTTGTAACATACTAGTGTATAATACCAGAAGATTGTAGCCTTGGTCAATCTGTTATTAATAATTATACATCAATGAAAATATATCATACATGAATTGACAAATAGTTTCAATCTGTACAATACTAACGTTGACTCTTATTTAATTTAAATTAGTTAAAAGTGGGTATTTAGTTATAGAATACTAACCGGTGCTTGAGTTGGAATTCCTTGTGACTGTTGCCCGATTAACGTCGCCATTTAAGCCATTTGAGCCTCCAGATGTGCCTTTGTTTCCTTCAGCTGATCAACATCGTCCTGTGTGGGCCTGGCCCCACTAGAAGAACATGTACAAGAACCGAAGATGCTGGTGGGTGTTGGTCCTAGCACCATCCCACGGACACGACCGGGATGCTCGCGTCCCCTCAATTCGGAGAGAACTTGACACTGTAGCGTCAATGGATCGACGGAAGAAGAAGATGACATTTCCTCAATCTCCTTTCTAGCATCCTTCTGAAAAAGATACCAAAGACAAATTTAATGTTCAAAATTATTTTATTTAAAGAATTAAATACGAGTTGAGATAGCTAGGTTGTGTGTGGTGAATTCTAGTCTAGCGGAAAGTTATGTAATTTTAAGATATCGATCGATTGTGCACTTTTCAATTGTGTCGCTTACTTTTAGTTATACTGTTTAAAATATTGATCGAGTTACAAGTGATACATGACCGTATATTACAAATCGCGAGTCAAAACTCACTTCTTCAAGTTGTATTAGCAAATGTATGGAAAATCCTATCATATCGCAATATATATCAAGCTTATTCTCTATTTGGTAGATAATACTAACATGATGACTACTACGTACGTACTGTAACTGATTGTAAAAAATTACAATTACATAATGAGATTTTTCATAAATGTATGCATGACAAATATTTTATTAGTAATGAGCTTAGGTATAAAATATTTAATAAAAAAGGAACAATATATATATATATATATATATATATATATATATATATATATATATATATATATATATAGGAGAAGGTTCGGGTGAGAACCATGTCCTGGGGTGAGAACCTAAGGGCCTATCCCAGCCATTCATCTGTGTAATCTTAACGGTCAAGATTTTTTAAAATTAAACAATAAGATTAATTAATTTTTGCATTAAGATGTCAATCCCTTCAATTAAGGGATGGGGACCGCGTAATAAAAGGAATGAAAGATCACAGATTATTAGGCAACATATATTGCCTTTTTTATTTTATTTAAAAGGAATGTAGATCACAGATTATTAGGCAACATATATTGCCTTTTTTATTTTATTTTCAGCCGAACCACAATCTTCATCAGGATGAACAACATTTGTTGCTACGTACAATGTTGCTAAATATGAAATTTTTGTTGCTACGTACAATGCAGTTAGTTGCTATTCAAAAAACATTCAGTTGCTATATGGAAACTGACAGCATGTACAACATAAGTTTGCAAATTGATAAACAAACAATATATATATATGTATATTCCTGCTAAAATATGCACTAGTTGTATCTACTTACAATACAGTCAGTTGCTATATAGTGAACGAATTGGTGAAGGAACGAATTGGTGATGATTCTGCAGTTGCTATTAATTTGGGATACAAAATCTTCTCGAATAGCAACTGTAATAATTATAAATACCAACTGAAATAATTATACAGCAATACCTGACCACTTAAACAGCAACTGTAATAATTATAAATAGCAACTGTAATAAACAGTAACTGTAAGGAACGAAATGGTGAATGATTCTGCAGTTGCTATTAATTTGGGAAACAAATCTTCTCCAATATTTTACGGGAATAAATTATTTCTCTCTCCAGTTTGACCAAATTTGCCTTAACCGTCGCACACAAAAAAAGGCAATTTATAATTATTCCTTTTATTACGCGGTCCCCATCCCTTAATTAAAGGGATTGACATCTTAATGCAAAAATTAATTAATCTTATTGTTTAATTTTAAAAAATCTTGACCGTTAAGATTACACAGATGAATGGCTGGGATAGGCCCTTAGGTTCTCACCCCAGGGTTGGTTCTCACCCGAACCGACCCCTATATATATATATATATATATATATATATATAAAGGAATAAAGGAGTTATTTGGGCCTTTGATTTTGGGGGATTGAAGGTGATCCACTTGATAGCTTTCTTTGTGTTTTATTATATATATATATATATATATATATATATATATATATATATATATATGGGAAAAAGGGGTATGAGCAACTTGCTCATTTAGTAAATAAGCAATTGATGATGTGGCATGCATGTGATTGAAAAATCCTGAAAATGGTTAGTTGTCCAATGTATCACATGTATGGAAGCATGGATTTTTATACTCCAATTTATAATTATTTTTCAACATAAACTAATGAAAACATGGACTTTTATTTACAACTAATTATTGTTATACTGTTCAAACTTGAGCTATATAATTGTTGATTTACTGTTTACAAGGCATTTCATATGTTGTATCGTTCTGAAGACATGCTGTAGGCACGTGCCCACGGGCAAATCTAGTATATATATATTTGATAAATTATGTACTATAGAGTAATATTGTGTATAGTAATGATAATCCTATTCATTAATGTTAACCACTTCATAAATATAGAATCAAAATTCTTTCATGCATTCTTCATGATAATATTCGATAACCAAATTTCGTGATATGTACATATAAAATATTATTTAAATATATATATTAAAATATAAAAATATATATATATATAAGAAAGTTAGACCAATTATTTTACAAAATCTATCCCGGCATTTGTCACGTAAACGCCGGGATAGGTATTTATTTTATTTTTTAAATGATGCTATCCCGGCGTATATAGCGTCCACGCCGTTATAGCACTTTTATTTATTTACAAAATTAAATTAAATTAATGTTCACACGATAGAGAGGAGTTGTCCCGATGTTTATATGTAACACGCCGCTACTGTTTGGACCTATTGCGGCGTTTCGTCTAAACGCCGCTATAGAATGTGTTTTCTTTAAAAAAAAATCTTCCACGTCTATCGCGGCTTTTATCGGAAACGCCGGGAGAAGTATGCCGCTATAGGCCTTGCGGTTTGTAGTGTGACATCAACTCACTCAGTATCCGCATGTTTTACTACTATCGAACAATATCTTATTCGACAATCAAAATTTTCTTCTCTTACTGATCTCGTCGCAACTTCTAGAGAATGAAACTTTATTGAACAAAGACTCAGAAATGAAAGACTCTGTCATCCGCAAGTGGGAAAATAAGATGCAAACATTTAAATATACCGCCTACTCTTATGAACACTTCTTCTACTTGAACAAGGGCCTGACCATTTCAAAGCACTTAAAACGACAATCTAAAACTTCTTACATCACACTGCCAACTATATATACCCATCTTATCCTCTATTGGAAACCATCATCTAGTCCTGAACTCAAACTACAAATCTCCTTACAGAAATGGCTGCCTGTATTCTGTTCCTTGCGCTCCTTGCACTCACCAGCTCTATCGCAATTGCTTCTGATCCCAGCTCTCTGCAAGACTTCTGCGTCGCAGATACTACTTCCTCTGGTATTTTACATGCTTTTTTTTACAACATGCTTTCTATAAAGATAATTTTTTGCTAATTAATACCTTAAGTGCTCTTTAATTCTTGTATTACTGCAGTAATTGTCAACGGACTAGTGTGCAAGGACCCAAAGCTTGCAACAGCTAATGATTTCTTCATGTCTGGCCTTGACAAGCCGGCCAACACAGCCAATCCACTCGGGGCTGGCGTTACTCTAGTCAGTGCAGCTCAAATTCCAGGCCTCAACACTCTTGGCATCTCTTTGGCTCGAATTGACTTTTTACCTTATGGGTTGATCGCACCTCATTACCACCCACGAGCAACAGAAATCCTAACTGTGTTAGAAGGCTCGATATATGTAGGCTTTGTGTCGTCAAACTCTAAGCTCTTCACTAAGGTCCTTAACAAGGGTGATGTGTTTGTGTTCCCACAAGGACTGATTCACTTCCAATATAACCCTGGTCATGTGAATGCAGTAACGCTTTCCGGGCTCAGTAGTCAAAATCCAGGAGTTGTCATGGTAGCCAGTACTGTATTTGGATCGATGCCTCCTATTTCGGATGATGTTCTTGCTAAGGCCTTCCAGCTGAATACGCCGACAGTGGACTGGCTTCAGGCACAGTTCTCAATGGGCAACAACTAGAAACAGTATTCTGTAACTCATTATATATGTATTGTTTGATTCCATTAAGAAAACACGCACGTATTTGTATGTTTTGGTAACCCATCTCTGATGTACTTCGTTCACTCTTTAAAAGGTTGGTTTGATTCACTACGGTTCCATTTTCCTCAGCAAACATTCATCATTTAACACTGTTCATTCAACCATAATAAAAAGACTCGTTTATCCCAAAAAAAAAATGCCAAGAAACCTTTACCTAAGGAAGATATAATATTTTCATAAATGTAGGAGAATGTTGTTAGATGTAATTCTGCTTACGAATGGTTTTGAATGATAATCGTCCGTTGATAACCAGGTGTTCACTTGGTCGTTTTCTAGCCACTAGATAAATAGTTCAGAATTCTCATCCTTACGTGTTTCAAGGTGTCAGCAACCTACTTCATGAGGAAACTATGCACAAACACATTTATAAATACATCAAAAATAAATAAATAAAATAAATAAAAACTATATCTGTCATTGCAGCAGAGTAAAAGCAAACAAATCTGAAAGTAAAATATTAACAAGAGGGCTAATCGAAAAATCTTATACAACAAATAAACTAGGTATATCCATCAATCAATATTAAATCCATACATCCATTATTATTAGATAGCAACTACAAGACTAACGGAAAAATCACATCAAACAAATAAACACTAGATATATCCATTATCTATAAATATAATAGAAATCTATAGAAGGCTATGTTCATTAATTTATCAAGTATTTTAATTACACACACATTGATCAGACAGTCCATATTGGCTAGCAAATAGCAACAACTCTAAAATTATAGATCGGTTTAGTTATACTTGTCATATGATCCAGTTATCCAATAATTTTAATAACATACACATTGAGCAGAGAGTCAATATTGGCTAGCAAATAGCAATGACTCTAGAATTATATAGATCAGTTTAGTTACTTTTCACTAGTAATTTACACGTTCGATGCACGTTTTAATAATTTCATAAAATAAAAATAAAAAACTCTGCTGTAGGGAGGATTCGAACCGGAAACCTCCTTTATATTAGTTATGTACGTGCGTTAAGCATGTTGGTAGAATGACAAAATGACAAATGACACTAAGGCTTTCTCCCATTATAATATTAGAGATTAGAGATAGAGATATGATTCAATTTACCCAAACTATTTAGGATGCTAGTAAAGTTAGACTTTATGCAAAGGGTATTGCACGGATTTTTTCTCTTTCCCCTTTCATCAGGATGATAGAATGATGGAGGGGTAAAAATGTTTGTAACTAAAGGGCCTAGATTAGCACATGCACCTCATGCACAAGCTTATTCCTTAGTCCTTGAGCATAGATGGAAAGCATGTTCAAAAAACATGTGAGGAGATCGAAAATTATCCACCTTACACAGCCACAACCTGACTCTCTTGCCCCAACCGGAAGAAAGTGTCAAAACTTAGAGTTGATGATGTACATAATCTCTAAGCAGACTATGTCTAATTTGATCAACTCAAGATAATTTGGATCAACCTTCTTTAAAATTTTGTTGTACGCAGCTAAAAGTGACAGATTATGTAACAAAATCTACAACAAGACAGTTTTGGCAAAATACAAAATAACGATAACGAACAAAGACTGGATCCAGGACCGACTAGTATCTTTTCTAGGTAGGCGGTGCCTTCTCACGGTGGGATGAACTTGACCATCCTAAAAGATCTTCAACAATGAGTTCACCTCTCATCATCCTGACTTCTCTCTATCACTCTCAAATGGTGCCCAATAATTCTTGGAAAAAAATAGGATCGATAATAGTAGAATGAAAATACTAACTCAAATCACAAATTGAAATATGCAAGGAAATAAAAGAGCAAGGGATAGAGAACACCAAATATAACGTGGTTCGTCAAGGTACCTACGTCCACAGGGCAACAAGACCATCCACTATGAAAGTAATGGGTACAAAGAGATCCAACTTCAAGAATATTACTTGACAATTGTGTTGCTACTGTAACATTCAACACTCTCAACTTGGAGTGAACACTCTTTTCTCTCTACTTGGGTGAAGATGATTCTCTCATAATGTGTTGTTGGAATGAGCAAATGACCTCTCCTTATATAAGCCAAGGAGGAAACCTCTATATACATTCATTAATGCTCATTCATGAATCTTCATACTTCCTTCGTGAACCTTCCACATTGATCTAAGTTTATGCACTTGATGATGGATTTAGAACCACTAGCATGTTCTAGAAAAACCCAATACTTATTGAAGCTCAAAATATTATTTATGGATTACTTGATGTTAGGCCTGGATATTTTACAATAATCACAATTTAATTTTCTTTCCTTAATTGTTTCCAGCTTCTTGTGTTATCCCCTGCCTTTTCTTTAAATCATATTTACTGAAATTATTTGGTCAGGTTCATAATCATATTTCATTATACAAACACCTTGTTGTTTTCCAATATCATCCCTCGTCAATCTGACTCGGTATCTGCATGTTTTCCTACTAAAAGATTTTCATATTGCATTATTAATTCTTTCTTATATTATTACTATTCTCATCGTCACTTCTAGAAAATGAGAATTTATGAAACCAAGATTAAGTAGACGTAGACTTTTTCTCCTCTAAGCAGCCAACAACTAAAGATGAAAGCGTGGAACATATACAAGATGTAAGCAATTACAGATAATACCTAACCTGTTCTACTACCATTTCAAACTTCTAACGTTACACCTGCAAACTATATATACCCAAGCTATATATCCTCCATTCAAAACCATAAAAGTCCTCTCTTCACTCAAACTACATTCTCCAAAATGGCTGCTTGTATCCTCTTTCTTGCTCTCCTTGCACTCACCTCCTCTCTTGCAACTACATCCGATCCCAGCCCTCTACAAGACTTCTGTGTAGCTGATAATACATCCTCTGGTAGCATACTGCTTACTTTCTAATACAACATGCATTCCATAAAGATAGATTTTTCCTATTACTATCACGGTCCTATGTTCTTCAAAATTATAAGACATGATGCAATATTCAGAACCTAATTTTCTTTTGGGCAAAAAACAAAGTACCCCCCTAACGTTTGGGCTTAATACAATATGCCCATATAACGTTTGAAAAAGTACATTTAACTCATTCCACCGTTAACTTAACCCCATCCGTTAAGTTAGAATTATTGAATTACATTTTTACCCTTATCCTTTCATAATCAAATCTCTTCTTCTTTTTCCTCTTTCTTCATTCTTTTTCTTTTTTCCTCTTTCTTCATTCTTTTTCCTCATTCTTCTTCTGTAGAAAAAAAATTGCTCCTTTACCAATTCGATGGAGACCCGGCTGTAGATTTGAATCTCTATTTGTTAGTAGGTAATTGGGTTTTTTTTTTTAAAGGGGGCTTGGTTTAATGAATATCTATCTGCCAACTTTGTTGGTTCAATGCATTTAGTATGATCTCCCTTTGTCTTCTTTTCCACTGGGTTGGGATCTTTTAGATTTGCAATTTTCTGCTAGATTTTGTGTTGTATGGTTTAAATTTAGTGGAAGATTTGGTGATTAAATTTCATTGCTCATTTTTGAGGTCCTGTACTGTTCAAGTCATTGTATGGTGAATGACCAGTTGGAAAAATTCTATTTTGATGGGTGTTTAGAGGCTGATTCACTTGCGAAGGGGTTGGTTTTTTGTTTTTTTTTTTGGCGCAGGGTTTTGGTATATTTGGTAAGAGATTTGTATATTTGGGTAGTAGTGATCTATGTTGCAGTAGAGAATCACTTGATAAAGTTGGTTTTTAAACACCCTATGTAATTTTACCAGGGTTTTGGTCAGGGATTTGTGCCCTTGAACAGATCTTATCAGCGCGGCTAGATTGCAAATGTTGTTGAGGTAATTCTTTATGCTTTATTTAAATTCGAGATTCATATTAACTAGTCTTTCAGTTGTTTATTGTGTAACTAATCCAAGTAAATTAACATGAATTTCCTTTTTCTTCCTTTTGCTTGAACTACTTTATAGGTAGCCTGCTGTTTTCGTTGCAGAAATGCAGGAGACTTATTTGTGCACGGTGGACTAACTAAGCTGTAGTTTTGGACTGGTTCAGTTAACATAAAAGAATGAAGAAAGAGGAAAAAAGAAAAAGAATGAAGAAAGAGGAAAAAGAAGAAGAGATTTGATTATGAAAGGATAAGGGTAAAAATGTAATTCAATAATTCTAACTTAACGGATGGGGTTAAGTTAACGGTGGAATGGGTTAAATGTACTTTTTCAAACGTTATATGGGCATATTGTATTAAGCCCAAACGTTAGGGGGGTACTTTGTTTTTTGCCCTTTCTTTTTTTTCTTGTACTTCTGCAGTATTTGTCAATGGTCTAGTGTGCAAGGACCCAAAGCTTGCAACAGCTGATGATTTCTTCATTTCTGGCCTCGACAAGCCAGCCAACACATCCAATCCACTTGGTGCTGGTGTAACTCTAGTCAGCGCAGCCCAAATTCCAGGCCTCAACACTCTTGGCATCTCTTTGGCTCGAATTGACTTTTTACCTTACGGGTTGATCCCACCTCATTACCATCCACGAGCGACCGAGATCCTAACTGTGTTAGAAGGCTCAATATATGTAGGCTTTGTGTCATCCAACTCTAAGCTCTTCAGCAAGGTCCTTAACAAGGGTGATGTGTTTGTCTTCCCAAAAGGACTCATTCATTTCCAATATAATCCTGGTCATATAAATGCAGTGACAATTTCAGGTCTCAGTAGTCAAAATCCAGGTGTGGTCACCATAGCCAATACTGTGTTTGGATCAACACCCCCTATTTCTGATGATGTTCTTGCTAAGGCCTTCCAGTTGGACAAGAAGACAGTGGATATGCTCCAGTCTCAGTTCTCGATGGGAAACAACTAGAGACAGGGAATGCATGTTGAATATAATATATAGATCGATTTGAATAAAGCAAGCATACATATATTTCATGCTTTGCTAATAAATTGCTTGTATACTTCACTTACACTTTAATACAAATGACCATTTGATGCACCGCTTTTCATATTTTCTTAATAGAATTCACTGTCTAGAAACGGTCAGAATGAAAAGAAACCGCTTTACTTGAAGAATTTTTTTTAAAGAAATAGCTCAAGTTATAGAAAATACATTGAATGTTCATAAATATAGAACTGGAATGAAAAGGAAGAATTGTGCAAATAAAACCAAATGATATGATTATAAGCTAGTGTCAAGTTGTTAGAATATTTTCTTTTGGGGAATGTTTGTAGTAATTCTTCGCCATAATTTTTGCAAGATGGACGAATTCTGATAACCCATGTGTAATGAATGGTCATTATCATATATAGTTCCGACTCCTCCATATGTGGCGGAGTTTGGAGAGTTTGGAGACTAAATTCTAAACGGAAGTCATGCAAGAATAATTCGTTTCACAAAAATACCATTTAGCACTATCATTTTTATTTTTATTTTTGATAAATAAAACGTGGGCTAAAAGCACATAGTGTTTCATTAATATGAAATTAACAAAATAAAATAACAAAAGTACAATGGAGAAGATAATCTAAGACTAGTCATGTACAATAAACTAAACACCAACTTTCCAATTCTTGAGTTTCTCTCTCTAGATTTTCCTGAGAGAGAAGCTCCCCAAAATTACCCAAAAAACAAAAACCCTAGATCTAGAGATTGTTTGGAGGGGGTGGCGACCGGGATCTCGCCGCCCCCTCCCTGACCGCCGATCGACGCCCAGATCTGCAACGCACATCGCTCGTCAATCTGAATTTGAGGCAGCGGAGATGGTTGGAAGTGCTTGAGGACATGCAACCTGAGATCAAGTATCATCCTGGGAAAGCTAATGTTGTTGCTGATGCACTTAGTCGCAAGAGCAGTTTATCCAGTTTGATTACAACTCAGAAGCATCTGATTGAGGAATTGGACCGAACAGGTATTGAAGTTGTCTTGCAAGGATTGGGAGCATCTTTAGCTCAGTTGAGGCTTCAGCCTACACTAAATGGAAGGATCATTGCAAGTCAGGAGGTTGATGCTGATATCTTGGAGATGAAGGAGCAGGTTAGTGCTGGCAGGTTGCCCGGATTTCAAATCAAGGATGGAGTGCTGTGGTTTGGAGAGAGGCTATGTGTTCCAAATCAGGCGGACCTGAAAGAGAGTATTCTTCATGAGGCGAATGCTACTCTTTGTCGGTACATCCTGGAAGTACTAAGATGTACAAAGACATCAAACCGCATTTCTGGTGGTCAGGTTTGAAGCGGGATGTGGCTAAATTTGTGGCGAAGTGTGAGGTTTGTCAGCAAGTCAAAGCCGAGAATCAGAGACCCGGAGGTCTATTACAACCATTACCTATTCCGGAATGGAAGTGGGATAACATCAGTATGGATTTCATTACGGGATTGCCCAAGAGTCCTAAAGGCAATGATGTGATTTGGGTTATAGTCGATCGACTAACCAAGTCCGCTCACTTTTTGGCGATGAAACTCACTGCTTCGATGGACAAGTTAGCTGAGTTGTATGTTGGCGAAATCGTCCGGCTTCATGGTGTTCCGTCAACTATTGTGTCTGATCGAGATGCGCGGTTTACTTCGCATTTCTGGAGGAGTCTTCAGACAGCTTTGGGTACCAAGACAGATTTCAGCACTGCTTTTCATCAGCAAACCGATGGGCAGACCGAGAGAGTCAACCATATTCTTGAGGATATGCTTCGGTGTTGTGTACTAGACTTTGGAGGCAGTTGGGAAAGGCATTTACCTTTGGTAGAGTTTGCCTACAACAACAGTTTTCAGACTAGCATCGGGATGGCGCCGTACGAAGCTTTGTATGGCAGAAAGTGCAGAACACCTGTTTGTTGGTTTGAAGTTGGGAAGCGTCAATTGTTTGGGCCTGAGCTTGTGCAGCAAACCTCTGAGAAGATTGATCTGATCAGGAAAAGGTTGGTAGAGGCTCAGAGCAGGCAGAAAAGCTATGCAGACAACCGGAGAATGGACCTTGAGTTTGAGGTAGGTGACTTCGTCTTTCTGAAAGTATCGCCCAGTAAAGGTGTGGTTCGATTTGGCAAAGGCGGGAAATTAGCCCCGAGGTTTATAGGCCGGTACAAGATATTAAAAAGGATCGAGAAAACTGCTTACCGGCTTGAATTACCGGAAGAGTTATCTCAGGTGCACAATGTCTTTCATGTGTCTATGCTGAGAGGTTACATTCCAGATCCGAGTCATCATTTGCCTGAAGTGCCGGAAGGTTTGCAGCTGGATCTCAATTACATCGAGTCTCCTGTCGAGATTGTTGATCGTCGAGAGAAAATCTTGAGGAATAAGACGATACCGATGGTCAAGGTAGTATGGAGAAACCATTTGGTTGAAGAGGCTATTTGGGAGTCTGAGGAGAGGATGTTGAAGGATTTTTCTGAGCTTTTTGCTTGATTTGTGATTTTGTATTTTCTTGTGCTTGTTGTGAGTGTTTGTTTTCTCGCTCTTGACTGTAGTTCCGGGGACGGAACTATTCTAATGAGGGAGTGTTGTAATGCCCCGATTTTCATTTAATGAAAATTATTTATTTTGCACGTAGTGTGCACGTGCAATATTTTTGTAGTTTTAAATTTTATTATTTCTTCATGATGAGTATATGTAAGTAAATATGTGCTCTTTAATTATTTTTATATAAAGGCCTTTTTCAAGTAGACCAAAAGCCTTTCTTTTAAAAGCCCAAATTTAATTCAATTTATTATTTTTATAATTATTATTTTGGCCCATAAACTAAAGCCCATGAGCTATTTTTATTTTAAATACAACTTGTAATGTAGAATACATTTTAAAGATTATTTTTATGTAAAATCTAATGTACAAATTTTTGGAGACAAATGCATGCACGTGCATTGCACGTACACGTGCACATGCACATGATGCTAGGCCGGTTTTGAGCACAAGGAGGGAAAATGAAAATTTTGAGTGGAGTCATGGGTGGTGGTTACTTGATCATGGTTGGTTATTGTAACTCCTTCTTAAATCCTAGCCCTTTGTTTTCTAACTCCTAAGTTAATCCTAGCCTTCCATTTTCCTAAATTTTTAGTATAAATACTCCCCCTAGCCTAGTTATTCTTGTGCTAATTATTCCTCCAAACCTATAGTTTAAAATACATTACTAGTAGTTTAGTAAGTGAGTTAAAAGATTGAGAGTTGTGTGAGGAGTTTGTGCTTGCATCAAGAAGAGGAGAGGCCGGCAAATCAAGAGGTACTCGGGTTTGACATCTTGGAGCTTGAGTGCGCATCGACGAGGAGGAGGACCGCTCTCTTGGCAAGGACATTTGTTTAGGAGGTGTTGCTAATTGTACTTCTCTCCAATCAAGGTGGGTAATTTTCCGTATTTCTAATTAGGAAGCATGCTAGTATTAAATTGAATGATGATGCATGAAAAAGATTAATAAGAGTACATTTTAATTGGAAAATTGGCCTATTAGTGGATTGGAATGTTGATATATAACTTGTATGTGATTCCATCATTTAACTTAAGTTGTGTGTAAATAAATTATAGTTATGATTCGTTTGAAGAAAACCTCATTATTAACATCAAGAATTATATGCAAAATTAGTAGATTGACAATGTCGCTTTATGTGCTTAAATAGACTATTGTGATAATGTTGTATGAATGACTTAAAAATAAAATTTGGGGGTTTTGTGAAGTGATTAAAAACAGAGAATTGATATGAAGATTGTTAATAAAGAGAATTAGTGATGTTAAAATTTGATAAGAAATGTCGAAAAAGAAACATATTAGTAGTAGCTTGTAATTCGAATTAATTGTATGATAAATATGTGTTAATTATTGAAAAGAAATTATTTTTAATATACTGGGGTATAAATTATGATGAGAATAGTCAAACTGGAAATTTACAGCAAGTTTAGTAAGAGTAAAATCAAATGAGAGCTTCTTGAACATCGAAATGTTTTACTAAACAAAGAGAATTGATTTAATTAGAGTTCGAGTTGAACTATGACAACCTGAGCTTATAGCTCAAGTGGTCGGGATGCTCTTATTTGCTACAGTGGGTTCGGGTGTCTCATGGGTTGCTGGTTCGAATACCGTGAGCACCACATATATTGTTTTGTATTTTTGAAAATAAAGTAACTGCAGCCGAGAGCACTTAATGCTCTCAGCTCTCCTTCATATCGCTGGCGCAAGTGGCCTAGTGGCCTGTGCCTGTGGCTTGTTTCCCTCTGGTTGTGGGTTCGAATACTGGGCTCGGCCAGTATTAAATTGGGGGAAGAAATATATTTTGGGTTGTTTTTGATGATTAAAAATTATGAAAAAAATATGATTATTGTCCTAAAAATATGTGGGACTTATGAAAAATAATTTGGGAATTATTTACATGGAATAGAGTATGTTTTGAGAACAAATGTATAAATAGAACTATGGTTTTACACTTATATTTTTGTGGAGGTCATAATTCGCGAAAGAACCTGAAATGAAGTGTTAGAAAAGCAATATAACAAAAAAAGAAATTATATGTAGTGATGTGATGTGAATTATTCTCATTGGAGAATAGTGTGAAAATTATGAAATGTGAATATTCATTTAGTGATGTGATTTTAATGTGGAAATGATATTTGATGAAATACATAAGGAATAATTGAATTCCATGTATGGCTATGGACTCATGAATAAATTAGAAATCATGTTATTGGAAAAGAGAAAGTTATTGAGCATGAAAACTCAAATATATGGATTATGAATTGAAATTGAAAATTAGAGTGTAGTCAAACTCACACCGGCAAGTAAAAGTGATGAATAATTATGATTATTGAAATTGAAAAGACCAGGTTGGGTCATTGTGAAATGAAAGAAATAAGACCGATAGTAGTGAGAGGGCTAACTCTAAGAGATTGATTTTGTTCATGATTTCATTAAACTAAGGACTAGATACATAATGAAGAGGTGATGAAAGTAAGAGAAAAACACAAGTATGAGAGCTAGAGTTTACGATGCGGGGGTGAGCCACAGAATGCATGCTTGATGAGTCAAGATATGGCGTGGGCACTACTCAGTAATGATCGGACTTTAGCAACGTTTGTGGAATGTTTGGTGACTGCAAGAGGATCGTGTGCCATGAAGGAAGCTGAATTGCCACAGAATGCATGCTTGACGAGTCAAGACATGGCATGGGATTTCCCTCCAGGTTTTCTGTACACGAGCTTGTACTCATAGATCATCTAGGATACTTACCGTAGTTACAGTAGTAGATTAAGACATGACGAGGGATTGAACCCTACAAAGATGAAGAACGATTAAGAGGCTTGCCCTCGGACCTATGTAGTATGGGATGCATAGAATCCGAACAAGTGTGCATTAGTGTCATGTAATATAAGTAATTGCATTAAGGACTAAGTGCACAATCACAACACGACATCAATAGGGTATTCCCTTTAGTTTGATATGTGACAAGTTTGTGTTTGTTAAATACGGAAAATGAGTTATACTATTTCCGGCATAGAGAGGATGGCCGTGTATAATGTTCGTCGGTTGAATAAACTGGCGTACCCACAGTTTTGTGTGCAGGGTAATGACATGATAAAGATAAAAAAGGAACAGATGCTTAGAGATTATTCAATGTTGTTTTACATTTATTTAAATGTTGTAAATTTTCTTCCGCTGTGCAATGTAAAGAGTAAAGTTTTTCATGTAATCTGATGTAAAGTGAAAAGTTTAAATTTCCTTGTAAAGTTGTACTAAATGAAGTGTAAAGATCCTGTGCAATCTCGAATTCAGTGTATTTTGAAATTCGGGGCGTTACAAATACTAAGACCCTTCATATTCTTACTTGATCATACAATAATTGTAACTTAATACTAAGACCCTTCATATTCTTATTTGACCATACTAGAAACATTTAGAGAAAATAGGAATTAATTTCAACACTCCCCCTTAATTCCTTGTTGTGATATTCATCAACTCTCTGAAGTACTGGAACTTGTCTCTTGGAAGTGCTTTGGTAAAAATGTCTGCCACCTAATCATTGGTGTTACAATATTTGATATCGACCTTTGCTTTCTCCACAATATCTCTAATGAAGTGATGCTTGATAGCAATGTGTCTTGTGCGGCTATGATAGACTGGATTCTTTGTCATAGCAATGGCTGATTTGTTGTCACACAAGATTGGAGTAGCTTCTCCTTGCTTCTCACCAACATCCTTCAAAATTCTCCTTAACCACATTGCTTGTGAAGTTGCTAGTGCAGCTGAAACATATTTCGCCTCAGCTGATGATTGTGCCACCGTTTGTTGCTTCTTTGAAGACCAAGCAACCATACCTGAACCAATAGTAAAAGCATAACCTGAAGTACTTTTCATATCATCAACACATCCGGCCCAATCACTATCACAAAATCCAATCAACTTTGTATCGGCATTCTTCTCATACCAAACACCAAAGTCAAGAGTACCTTTGATGTATCTCAACACTCTCTTCGCAGTGCCAAAGTGAATTTGACTTGGCTTGTGCATAAATCTAGACAGTATGCTTGTGGCATACATAATGTCGGGTCTAGAAGCTGTCAAGTACAATAAACTTCCAACCAAGCTTCTATAGAGAGAGGCATCCGCTTCTTTGCTTCCGTCTTCTTTGCTTAGCTTCTCATTCACCACCAATGGAGTGCAAACTGTATTGCAATTCTGCATTTGAAATTTTTCAAGAAGAGAATTTGCATACTTCTTTTGGCAAATAAATACTCCCCCGTCTTCTCTATAAATTTCAATGCCCAAGAAGTGATGCAATAAACCCAAATCACTCATTTCATACCTTTTTTCATCTCCATTTTAAATTTAGCAATCATCTTTTCATCATTACCCGTGAGCACCATATCATCCACATAGAGAGAAATAATAAGAATTTTGGATGTACCTTGCCTCTTGACATATAAGGTTGGCTCACTCTTGCTTCTTTGAAAAACCCTTGCTATTGAAGTAGCCATCAATCTCACCGTACCACGTACAGGGAGCTTGTTTGAGTCCGTACAAAGCCTTTTTCAACTTGTACACTTTCCTTTCCTCTCTTTTTGCTACAAAGCCTTGAGGTTGCTCTACGTAGACCTCCTCCTTCAAAGTGCCATTTAAGAATGCTGATTTTACATCAAGCTGATGCAATAACCAGCCCTTTTGAGCCGCAAGAGCAATGAGAACTCTAATGGTGTCATGCCGAGCCACTGGAGAAAAGCTTTCTTCAAAATCAACTCCGAGTTGTTGAGAATACCCTTTAGCAACAAGCCTTGCTTTCTTCTTTTGAACAGAACCATCCAGATTAAGCTTTGCTTTGTATATCCACTTCACTCCAATCACATCTTTCCCCTTTTAATCGTCAAAAAAAAAAAAAAAAACATCTTTCCCTTTCGGTTTCTCAACTAACTCCCAAGTCTTGTTCTTCTCAATTACTTCAATTTCTTCTTCCATAGATTTCTTCTAGGCCTCTTCTTGGATAGCTTCTTCAAAGCTTTCTGGCTCAATGATTCAAAAATTGCACCGAGCATACACATCACTTAGACTTTTCGTTTTTCGTGAAGGTGAACTTGAGGAAGACGAACCTGAGCTTTGGTGATCTTGGACTGGATTGTGGGCTATTCATAGGAGTCATTTGGAGTGGCTCTTCATGGACATTATCTTCATCTTCTTCGTCAGTCGATGATTCATCAAGAGAAACAACTTGAACTTGAGCTTTCTTCTCTTTCCAATCCCAAGAAGATTTTTCATCAAAGAGAACATCTCTACTTACAACCAACTTATTTTTCATCAAGTTAAAGAGTCTATAGCCCTCTGATTTTAAGCTATAACCCACAAAGATGCACTTCTCACTTGTCTCATCAAGCTTGTGTCTTAACTCCTTCAGAACATGAGCAAAGCAAATACATCCAAAAACTTTTAAGTGGTTTAAGGATGGCTTCCTCCCACTCCAAGCTTCAATTGGAGTTTGATCTTTCACCGCTTTTGTTGGACACCGATTCAGCAAATAAACCGCCGTGGACACCGCTTCAGCCCAAAATGACAAGGGAAGCCCTTTCTCATGAAGCATTGACTTTGTCATCTCCTCCACGATTCTATTCTTTCTTTCCGCCACACCATTTTGCTGAGGAGTGTATCCAACCGTTAGCTGCCTATCCAAGCCAATATCTTCACAAAACTTGTCAAATTCAGTAGAGTTATACTCGCCACCTCTATCACTTCTCAACACTTTAATCAAGTGTCCGCTTTGCCTCTCAACAAAATGCTAAAAAAATTTGAAGATAGAGAACACATCCGATTTTTGCCTCATAAAATACACCCATGCCATTCTAGAAAAACCATCAATGAAGGTTATAAAATACTTGTTACCTCCATGAGATGGTGTCATCATAGGACCACAAACATCGGTGTGAACAAGCTCCAACGGTACCTCAGCTCTCCATGCCTTTTCTTTTGGAAATACTTCTCGATGATGCTTTCCAAGTGCACAACCTTCACATACATCCTTTAGTTCTTCAATGAATGGCAGCCCATACACCATGTTCTTTTGATGAAGATTCTTCAAGCTTTGGAAATTTAAATGGCCGAGTCTTCTATGCCATAGCCATGAGTCACCAACCACATCCGCCTTCAAAGCAACATTTTTACAAGAAAAAATAAGAGGAAAACTCCTATTTTTCTCCATCTTGATATTTGCCACCACTTGCTTTCTTTGATCATAAATCTTGCAAAAGAGATCTTCAAAATGAACGGCGTACCCATGCTCTAGAAGTTGCCCAACACTCAACAAGTTTTGCGCCAAGTCTGGAACTAGTAACACATCTTGGATATCCTTTATTCCCTTCTTTGTTTCTATAGAAATAGTACCTTTTCCTTTTGCTGCAACCAAGGCACCATTACCCATCTTCACTTCGGAGTTGGAAGCCGAACTTATCTCCTTGAATATGCTTTCTTGCCCGGTCATGTGATTGCTACACCCGCTATCAAGAAACCAAACATCATCCTTTTGTTCCGTAGCAACTTGACAAACATAGAACAAATGATCATTGGACTCCTTCTCTTTGGTAAAATTTGTGTGCTGAATATTATTCAAGTCACACTCCTTTTGGATATGTCCAAACTTCTTGCAATTGTGACATTGTGGTTTTCCACAAAACCAACAATCTTTCTCATCATGGCTTCTTCTTTGACAAATTTTGTACCTTTGTTGAGTGGACTCCTCGTTGCTTTGCCTTGTAAAATGGCTTCGTCCTCTTCCTCGTCCTCTTGCATAGCTTCCTCTTCCTCTTGCATTTCTTCTACCACGGTAAGATTCTTCATTTGAGTTCTTCTCGTGATTTCTTGGAACAACATTGAGCTTAGATTGAAAGGCACTCTCAACTGATTTTTCTGAGCGCATATTCAATCTTTGCTCAAATGCTTTAATAGAACCCATCAACTCTTCAATACCCAAAGTCTCATGATCTTTGGTTTGCTCAATGACAGCAACAATAGGATCATACTTTTCCGGTAAGCTAATAAGAATTTCTTCGACTATTCTTTGACTGGAAATAGTTTCTCCATACGTATTCATTTGATTAATGACCTCCATGACTCTAGTAAAATAATCCTTCAACAACTCCATTTCTTTCATCTGCAAATTTTCAAATTCTCTCCGTAAAGATTGAAGCTTCACGGTTCTTACTTGGGAACTTCCTCTATATTCTCTTTGAAGAATATCCCAAGCCTCCTTTGATCTTGTTGCATTGATAATCCTCGGAAAGATGGCTTTTGTAACTCCTTCTTGAATCATGAGAAGAGCTTTAGCATCCTTTTTTATATTCTCCTTCGATTTCTTCGCTTCATCATTTGACAAAGCCGTTGTATCTTCTGGTTCATCAAACCCATCTTCAACATACTCCAAGAGATCTCGTGAGATGAACAAAGTTCTCATTCTCACACACCAAAAATCATAGTTTTCGCCATCAAATTCTGGAACAATACTTCTTTGCTTTTCATTGCTTGAGGATGCCATAGTTTGGGGTTTGTTTTCCCAAGCACTAAGCGTATCGCCTAGCTCTGATACCACTATGTTGGTTGTAGTTTCAGCCTTTATTTTATGGAGAGATGTTGAAGAAAGTGAGAGACAAACACAAGGAGAATTGTCTATGAATTCATTTTTTTCATTCCATTGAAAACTCTTTTATAGACTCCATACATTAATTGTAACTTAATACTATGACCCTTCATATTCTTACTTGACCATACAATAATTGTAACTTAATACTAAGACCCTTCATATTCTTACTTGATCATACAATAATTGTAACTTAATACTAAGACCCTTCATATTCTTACTTGACCATACTAGAAACATTTAGGGAAAATAGGAATTAATTTCAACACTCAATACATAGCGGAGTTCAGAGACTAAATTTTGAACGGAATTCATGCAAGAATAATTCGTTTAACAAAAATACCATTAAGCACTACCATTTTTATTTTTATTTTTGATAAAAATCCGTGGGCTAAAAACCCCCAGTTGCATTAATAAGAAATTAACAAAATAAAATAACAAAATTACAATGGAGAATACAATCCCAGACTTAGTTCTGTACAATAAACTAAGCGCAAACTCTAATATATAGTTGACACATGGAAATGGACAAGTGATTTGTAGCCACACCCATATTTAATCTATCAAGATTTAGTCATCAACCGTCCTTGGTTATGCCAACACCTCATGATCGAATGTCATGCTCGAAGTAAAACTTAAAATATGAGGTGAATCATATCCTACTTAACCAAGACTCACTTGAACAACACCGATTGCTAGCATCATCTGTGATCTTCATGCCACTCCTACAAGCTCAATAAAAATTGCTGCAACCACCAGACACGAGTTGAACACATATCTACCATGGTTGCATGTCAACTAATCCACCAAGATCGAAAAGTTGCCCTCAACTCAGTGCCCTAATTGTTGGGTTTTATGTCTTGCATACTTATTCGGTGTGGAGAGAATATGGTGATACAAGTAGAGAATTCGAAGCGAATGATCGAAGAGAAGGAGAAACAGTCATTAGCAGTAGCAGCCAATAGAGAAAGGGATAGTCAACCGTGCGGTCGACTGTCACCTTCTTGGGTCGATGGTCTAGGAGTTGAGGTCGACCGCAACTATGTGCGGTTGACCGTCCGCGGCGCTGATGAATTTTTGGGTGCGGGTTTGTTAATTCGATTGAAGCCCACTTCGTCTTCTGATCAGATTGTACGACTCTAATTGTATGTTTATCTCTTCAGTATACATTGAATGGCTATTGTAACAAGATATCTAAACTAGAGTTTCTCTAGATCTATAAATACAATGTAAATGGATCCTAGAAATGATTCTATTGAGTGCTAAATAGAAGAAGAGAATACTTCATATGAGAGGGAGAAAGAGTTTCTCCATTGTAAGCAGCAACCAAGTTCCAACTAGGCTTGAGAAATGGTCATGGTGAGAATTGTAATATTCCTGTATCTTCTCTCGTTGAAATAATATCTCGGTTCTTCCTCCTTCGGATTAAGGGGAAAGCCCAAACCGGGACAATTCTTGTGTGCTTTATGCAATTGGTGTAATCTAGTTTTGCTTGGTGGTTTGTATTGATTGTGTCGAAGACTCAATAAGATCCACAGTTTTCCTAACACTAACCTTCCTTAGCTGCACCAAAATCGATCAAGTTGTCACAATTTAGCGCCTAAACCCCATGAGCTACACCAAAATCACCCAATTTGATATAATTCAGTTCCCTTACCTCCACGGCTACACCGACATTGACCAAAAACCCCAATTTAGTGCCAGAGCCATCCTTTGGTTCAGCTAACATTGAAAAATTCGACTCCTGCTAGTGGCGCAGCTCTCCTTAGTTGCACCAACATTGACGACCAATATTCGAATCAAGGTAGAAAGAGACAATCCATGCCCCCCACACCTTTGGAACTCTTGGTGAATACCATTATCCCCCAAACCTTTAGAATCCATGGTGAATATCATGGTCTCCCCAACCTTTGGATTCCATGGTGAATATCATGATCCCATCCAAGAAACACCAAAACATGTAGATTTATGGTAAGAACCACAATCAACACCCTTAAATACTCATTCTTGCAAGATCCATCCACCATGACTAAAGATCTGCTTGGCCATCCCTACCACGGCAACAAATTCGGTTGATCATTCCCCATTGGCATCAAATCTGGCAAGCATCCCAAAATTCTGCTTCCAAAACTTTCCATTCGAATGAATGGAAGCACCACCAAGATCAAAACTCAACAATCCTAATTTTGAATTTGAAAATAGATTTCAAAGACAAACCCAACAAATTTGAGATAGGAAAGCGATCACCCATCATCAGAGGTCGTCACCGACTCAGAAAATCACCATGAGGGTGGTCGGACCCGACAATAGCCCACCGGATCTGATCGGAGTCCAGATCTATTGCTTCTCCAAAATCAACCCTGTCTCTCACTTTTTCACTTTAGATTATAGGGCAAAAAGAAGAAAAATGAAAAAAAAAAAACTATAGGGGGAAGCTAGGAGCTAGAATTCGTCGCCGGTGAGCTCCTCTCCTCCCCGACCTATTCTCTCAAAAGTCATATGCATAGGGAAGATACGAGAGTTAGCCAGCACATGGAAGCAAAGGAAGGAAGAAGGTTGGAGGACTAAGAATGGAGGAGGGGGAAGGGGAGGGGATTGTTGGATTTGGAAGAGGGAGAAGAGAAGAGGGGAGCTTCTCTCCATTTAATTTCTAGAGGTAGAAAGGGTTTTTTTAAAGAAAAGTCTTACAACACTATCATTGTTAGTGCAACATTTCTATTTTTTAAAAAATTTAGATAAAACTGTGAGGTAAAAAACCTAAGGCATGCCATACATTCGATTGATACGTACTTAACAAAATAACTCCAAGAAAAAGAAAACATGGGAGTTTGTTATAATCTCACTAAGTTTGACTACTCCTCAAAAGCATGATAACAAATGTCCCTTGATCATATACAGACAATTCGATACACAAAATCACCGATGAGCTGACCAATCTTGACAAATACTTTATCATAATCTATTAATTCTGCCCAACATAATGTCCTAGCCCTCCATGGTTGAACTAACATTGATCAGTTTGTCTTACCTGAATATATACTTGGGAAAAAAACTCTTCCAACTCCACCGAGACCAACTAGGAATCTAATACCACATGCTAGCATTTCTTGCTATCTCCTTGCCACTCCAACAAGAAAACAATATACATTTTCATAATCATCGGCCTTGTATCACCTATCACCTCTTGAGTTTGGGCTAACCACATCACAAAGACCCGCTCCTAAAGCTTACAAAATGAATGGAAGCACCGCCCAGATCTAAATAAGTCGTAAGTTTGAAAACTAGATTTCGAAATCATACCCAACAAAATTTGAGATAAGAGAGCGATCATCAATCATTAAAGGCTGAACTCTATTGACCCTAGGTTTTGGTGTGCACAAAACGTACTATTAAGACTAATATTTTCATTTAAGATCTACAGGATTTACGAGAAGGAAACTCAAAACAAAGTGCCAAAAAGATTAGCAATCAAGCAAAATAAGAATGTATCGAAGAAGATTGCAAATATAAAGAAGATTTAAACTCAAGAAACATGTGCTTCAAATCCTCAAGAAAGCCAACACTAATCAATTATTTATTTCTGTTTTTGTAAGAAAATACTATGTAAAGAGTCGTTGATTGATTGATTAGTATTTGGAAAGAATATAAAGTGGATTCGCCAAATAAATGTTGGATCTGCACGATAGCGGTCGACCGTACAATATGTTGGTCAATCCTCACAACAGTCGACTGCTTATCATAGTGAAAAAGATGAGTCAGTTGACTGGTCATTACTCGACTTTCGAGTTAAAAGATGAATGGTTGCTCAACAGAGCAGTCGATCGTCCGTGTGCTGTTTTGACTATTTCGGAAATATCTTTTCGTTTTTGGAAAGATACATTTCCTTGCTCTATAAATAGAGGCGACCCCAGACTGATGGCCTTTTCGCAACTATGACTACTGTGATGTGAGCGGTTCAAATTGGTTTGATCTTTCTGACCGGAACTTGTACAGAGATGCATGCTGGACCAACCCCATCATCTCCATCCCGTAGGAACTATAAGATCGCCCCAAGGATGCCTTCGGCATCCAGGGGTTGTCGCCTTTTGCCTCATCACGATCTCCCGGTGAACAAAGTGTCATCTATAAGAATGAGAGAATTAGCAACGTGAGCAATGAGAGCAAGAACTAGAAGAGACCGGACATGAGAGGAACGGAATGCTTTAGCGCAATGAGCATAGGGCTTCTCGTGGATAAGCCCGATTCTCATTATTTGATCGAATTCACTTAGTATTCTCCATCCCCTGCAATTATAATTCTTCTAAACTAATCATTCAATCAACGTTCTGAGTGTAAGAGTTTTTATTATTTTCTTCAGTCAAGACCGTTATAGATCTTGAGAGTTTTTGTTTTCTTCCACTTCGGTGAGTTTTGCGTAACTTATTTGTAGAAGTTATGAGGGTGTAATAGGTCTTTTGGCCTGAATTCCGAGAATCACTGTACAAGGGTTTAAATTATAGTGGAACGCTTATGGTGGAGAATTGCTATAAGTAGGTAGTGTGGACGTAGACCTGGAGGTCGAACCACGTTATATCATTGTGTCTTGCGTGCTTGCTCTGTTTTCTTTCTCTAACTCTATCTCCTTCTTTATGCATTTTATTTAAGTTTTTCTAATTTCCGCACAATCACCCTATTCACCCCCCCCCCCCCCTTCCAAGGGTGATTTACAGTGATATCAGAGCGAGGTGCACATTAATCGCTTAAAAGCTAGAGCAAAAGGTCCAAGTGCCGAAATTCCTCCTGCCGAAAACATGTACACATCGGAGCCATTTATCTCCAACGGAACAAGTCTAACACGTTCACCTTATTTTGATGAAAAATGCTATGATGTTTGGAAAGTTCGTATATCTCTTTTTTTTTTTGCAAATGTTGGGAGAAGAAGTATGGAACGTTTGTGTCAAAAAAATAGAGATCCCTGTCAGTGATGGAAAGATGACCTTCACAGTAGTTGAACTATCATTGAAAACTACAAACTCCAAAGCCATGACAGCAGTATATGCATGTCTGAATAATGAAGAACTGATGCGATGTGGACGCAACTGCAAAACATCCTATGAAATCTGGAATAACATTTTAAACGTCATGAAGGAACTGCATCTGAGGTAAAGGCCAAAGTTACTTTATGTTATTATAAGTTTGATGTTTTTTGTATGCTTCCAGGAGAGACCGTAGATCAAATGCTGGCCCGCTTTGATATTATCGCACATGAACTTCAGAGCTTATGTAAGGGGTTAGATGATGACCGAAAGGTCGGAAAACTCGTAAGCTGTCTCACACCCAAATGGGATATCAAGGCTACTGCAATGAGGGAGATGCTTGAAGAAAAAGGTTTTTAAAACTATTACACATTTCAAGGAAAATGAATGACGTATGAAATGGAGATGGCCAAAACCAAGAGGTACCGGCAGAATATTGGGATTATTCCCAAAATTGAAGAAAAGACAATTGCCTTGAAAGCAACAACCTTATGTTCTTCATCAGATCATGAAGAATTTGACGAAGAAATTACGATGCTGACAAAAAGATTAATTAGGTACATTAAACAAAAATTTGGCTGATCTCAAGGAAGAAAAGACAAAGAAGACATATGCTATAAATGCAAGAAATCAGAACACATTCACGCAAACTGTCCTCTCTCCCAAGATAGAGACCAAGCTTATCACTCCAATTTAGACCGTAAAAAGAAAGCACTAAAGGTAACATGTTAGATTCAGACTCCAGCGATGAAGAGCAAGAACACAATGACTTTGGATTCATGGCTCTTAGGGATGGTGAGGTGTAATCACCACTCCAAGAAGAGACAATCGAAGAACCCACTTATGATGATCTAGTTGATATGTGTAATGGCTTAAGAGATTATGCAAAGAAATTCAATCATGAGTTAAAACAATATAAGCAAATGTCTAATGAAGCACACGACTCTTGCATTGCTAAAAACCAAAAGTTGAAAATATAAAAATTCTTGATTATTGAAAATTTTGAGTCATTTAGGAAATATCATGATGTGTTGATAGAAGAAAATGAATGTTTGCAACAACAGATTCAAAATCTCTGCCAATACATAATGAAAACCTAAAGAAAATTCATGAGAAATCTGCTCATATTTCTAAACTCACCGACGATCTAAATGAATGTAAAAAAAACAATTGATGGGGTAATAAAAGGTTGTAAGGAAGCACTCGGACAAAATAGGATAATTGATGCTACTCTGGATACTCTTCGTTGGAACACTAAAGAAGATGAGAAAACTAGAAAAAGACTTTGTAGTAGAATAACTGAGCTCAAAAAAGTCGTTGAAAAATATGAAGGGCCCAATTATTTTATGACAAGGAATTCAAGATCATATCATGATAATTGAGGACTTAGTTACAATGAGACACTACAATGTCAAAATACTAAGCAATCATGTCATACATATGTGCATAGCTATTCGAAATCTTGTTACAGACATATGCATAGCCACCAAAATAGTTACAAATTAATACATAACTATGCAAATGTGCATGACCCAAGGCAAAATTGCATTACATGTCATTATTGTTGTAGATTAGGGCATATCTCTTATAATTGTAATTTTAAAAGGAATACTAGCTTTTGTTTGGGTAAAGAAAAATACAAGTACAGGGACAGTACCTACTTGGGACCTACTAATTGTAATACAGGTGCATCAATAAATTCAACCTAACAACCAATGGCTTCTTGATAGTGGATGCTCTAATCACAGAATAATAAAGCATTTTGCATCACTATCAAGAGAAAAATGGAAGGACGTCGTGCTTCCTTATGCACCAGCCAAGCTATTTGAGGTAAAAGAATTTTGGTTCAATTTTTTATAAAACCAAGCACTTATGGTTATTACCTCCTAATAAACTTATAAACTATAAAGAAGAACAAATATAAGACATTTCTGCTTTGTTTCCTACTATATCTCGTCCTACTAATGAGTATGTGCAAGGACATTTCTAAGTACAAGCAAGATGAGTTTGAGAGAAATATGATGAGGAAAATTGGTCGAAGCACAACAATACACGGTATTATGAATGATAAAAATATTGTAAGGCTATGAGGTAAATCTCTGTTATACTTTCATTCAAAAATGCACAAAACACTTAGAAATTTGATATTAACTCATCATGCTAGAGATATGCTACTACAATTAATTTCAAGACATTGCTATTGAAAAATGTAATTACACTTACTTGATCTTGGTTGGAACGGTCAACTGCACAGTCGATCGTCCTGCTTTATGTTAAAACATTTATAGACTCCCTTCTCTTACATTTTGAGTTGCGGTCGACTGCTACATGAACCAGTCGACTGGTATCGAATTGATTAGATCTCAATTTTTTTCTCTCTCTATGACATGTGGGTCCCCCTTTGTTAGTATAAATACCCCTCTTCTCCTTCCCTCAGCCTCCACGAAACCCTTGCTCTCTTTCTCCTAAACCCATCAAAAAATTTTGATTTCTTTTGGCAATTTTCCTTCAAATTTTCGGGTGTTGCTTGTTTTCGTGGTCTCTCATGGCTTCTCATGGTCCTTCTTCTCACCGTTCAAAGGGTAAGAAATTTGTCACCTCCAAACATATTACTAGAGAATGAATTATATTTTGAAATACACATTGTGCAGATCTTTATTTTTCATCTTTTTCTTCTGCTCCGATTGTTGCAACCCGTGAGATTAATCTAGGAACTTTTGGTGGTCAATTCAATTCAATGGTTAGGATTATTCGTGATTTTGGGTGGGAAAATTTTCTCACTACACCAAGCACCCATTCTGAGTCTCTAACTCTTCAGTTTTATGCAAATCTAGAGGGCATCCAAGATAATGATCTTACATTATCATCAATTATTCTTGGCAAACATGTTAAAATCACTCCCGGTTATCTTCACACATGATATGAGATTCCAGAAGGCGAATTCGATGCCTATCATCTTGATTTCAACACACTTGGCTACAAACCAGGTCATGATAAACCTACCGTCAAATTTATGATTGTTAAACCTGAGTTTCTTCATGTTCCACGTCCCACTCCCACAAATTTTACGGATGTTGCCTGTGTTCTCAATAAAATAGTCAACGCCAAAATATGGTGATGTGTCTAATTTTTATATAAATATTTGTACTCATTTACCCATAAAAATTGCTTCTATTCGTCTATCTTGTTTATAATTCATCTCATTTCCATAGATTTTAATTAATTAATTATTTTTGAAGGAATAAGATTTTTTGATGTAAAAGGTGAATATTTTCAGTAAAAATCAACAAACAAAATAATGAGAATGGTTGATTAATTTTTATCGATTTGTTGAAATTTAAATTTTACAATTTGGCAATATGAAAGCAAAATAGATTTTTTTAATTGCCAATAGAGGTGAAAATGAAATAAATAAATTTAGTGTTTAATTGAGCTAATGTGATTATTAGTTAGTATAATTAATTGAAACTAGTTAATTTTATTTTTAGATACTAAATTCTGATTTTATTGTGTGTGTGCAGCACGTGCTTTAAGAAAAATAAAAAGAAGAAAAGGAAGCAAGAAATAAAGAGCAAATAGAATAAGGAAACAAATAAATGAAGATGTGGGGGTTTTCAGCAAAAATAAACCCTAATTCCCACGCCCGTGCTCATATAAATACAACAGCAAAGGAGAAGAGAGAACGCGCTTATAGAGAGAACGAGAGCGACGACTGACTTCTCTATTAATAAATAAAAATTTAAAAAATTTAAAAAAACTAAAAATGAAAAACACGGAAGAGAAACAGAGGAGGGGTCTGTGGTGGTGACGTTAGCAAAACAAGGAAGAGGAGAGAGGGACAGGGGCGTGGGTTGATGTGGCGCTCGGATTTCTAGGCGACGTCATCAGCAGAGGACAAAGATGTGGGTGTTAGTGACGTGATGGCTCGGGACTCAAGACACACACACAGAGAGAGAAAGATCGTGGCTTAACTGTTGGGCACAAAAATCGAGGCTTCGGTTTGCAAATCTTTTTTAAAACAAAATAGTTCTTTTCTGTCTCGCTTTTATCTTTCTAATTTTATTATGCAATCCAAAACAGTATTTGTTAGTTGCAATTTTATTATGAACTAATTTTATTTTTCTAGGGCTTCCATGTAGCCTAGTTTTGAGAACACAATTTTTATTCCATATTATTTTTCTATTTTCCATAGTTGTGTGTTTAACTTTTGTTCTTAATGCTTACAATTGGTTGACCAACTTTTGTATGATCTATTAAATGATGCAGAGACCGAACTGGTAATTCTTTATTTCAAATTTATAAAATTAAACACCGTTACAAGAGCGAACCGCTGTTAATGTGACCGTTAAGAAATTCATAGATCTTAATGAATTTTCAATTAGTAATTTGTGCATGAACTATGACAAATAATTAGTTGAGAATATTTTTTATATTTCTTGAGAGAGAATATTGAATAATTTGGCGATTTTGGTCTACAACTTGGAAAATAATCTTTTTATTCACATGGAATTATAAATTGTGTGGGATTAACTAGGTGAAATCAAAGTCCTAGAATTAGTTTTGCAATTAATAAACTACAAAATTTTAGATTCCGCTTTTAATTAATTTATTTAGTTCTTTAGATTAATTTAATTTAGTTGTTTTCTTTATTAAATTTCGATTTTTCAAATAGTAGTTAATCTAGTAATTTTGGTACTCGATAAAATAATTAGTCATTGTGGGTTCGACACTCTTTTCACTTCTCTATACTACTTGTTGCGATTTTGTACACTTGCAAATTGTCACATCATATGGCCTAAAAAAATGATAAGACCGAAATTCGAGTAGATCAATTCTTTATATTTTTTCTTATTTTGGGCGAATATAAATTTGACCTTGTAACCTTTATTATTCGCGCCATGAATTTTGCATCCACTAGAAATCAATCTCTTCCTTTCAGTTCTCTTATTTATCAGCTTGCTATTGACTCTTGTATATTAGTGGGAACCTATCTTCTTAGTAAGCCTCCCTTGCCCATACTTCCCTAACAAATGGAAATTGATCTGCCATTTACCCAATGGGCTCGCCGTCATCAAGCCCAACAAGATTGTCAATCTCAGCAAGCCCAACCAGAACGACCTCCTTCTCCCTCCTCTTCTCATCACCGTAAAGCTCCCTCCGCTCTTATGAAGCAAGCTCAATTTGAACAACATCAGGCTAATGTGTATCAATGCTATCTAAGCATAGCGGATCTTGTTCAAAATCCGAATGAATGGGTGCCAATGCCTCCTACTTTCTCGCCTTTAGGAGGTGATGAAGATGATGAAGATGGTGATGATGATGACGACGACGACGATGATGATGATGATGATGACGACGACGACGATGATGATGATGATGATGATGATGACGACGACGACGATGAGGACTAGTTTTAATGTAATATTTATGATGATGCATTTTTTTGACATATGTAGTTTCTTCTGTATGCTTAAATGTAGCTCCTCTTTAGAAACTTATTATGAAAACCCTCTATCATGAAATTGAATGTAGTCTCTTGCAATGATCAACATGTTGGCTTGCATCTTTTTGATAATTCCTTGAAGGCCTCTCCTTTTCGAATGTAGTATCCTTGAAGAAATTTCTTTTTGAAAGTTCATAAATGAATGCTAACTTTCATACTTACATTTGCCTGGCTAAAAATATTGATTTGAGCATATCGATTGGTCAAACGACCAGTTGTTTTCTTCATCAGGCTTTGTTATGACTTTTCAGACGGTCGACCGCCCGGTCGATCGTGCCCTTTTCTGTTATATTCTCCCTTCAAGTATGAATTTTGTTTCCTTCCTCACACAATGCTTTCGGTGTGTTCCAAAAAAGGGAAAATTTTAGAATTTCTTTAGACTTTCATTTAAAATTTGTTTAGAATTTAATTCTAAATTTATTAACTGTATTTTTACATCTCCCATCTATGCTTAAATTTTCACTTAAACCGAGCATGTAGAAATTCGTTATCATCTCATTAAAGATCATTTTCAAAAGGGAGATATTGTTCTTGATTATTTTTCAATGGATTTACAATTGGCTGATATTTTTATCAAACCATTAGATGAAAAAACATTTTCACTTTTTAAAAGGAGAATCAAACGTTTTTGATATTTCAAGCTTGAACCATACACTTGTTCGGTCGCCTGAATAGTCGACTGTCACCCTGTAGGGTTGTACGGTCGACCGTCCCTCTTACTGTTTCTTTTACAGTCACATGTTTTCTTTTAATCACAGTCTGACCGGTCGACCGCACAGTCAACCGACCCCTATTCTGTTGTTTTGACTTGTACAGGGTTTTTTTGGCAGATTTTTGATAAACTTCTCTACTTTCTATCTTTTGCCCCATCTTGGTTTGTTCCAAAAAGGGAGAGAAAATTCGAACTTAGAATTTAACTTCTTAGAAAAATCTTCCAACTTAGTGATTAACTTGTCTATTAACCTTCTCAAGATTATGTAATTCTGAAATCTCAAATCTATGATACCATGTAGAACTCTCATTGTATACCAAAAAGCTTCGTAATCAACGGTATCATGTAAGAAGATTTCTGTATTTTCGTATTTTAAATATGTATCTCCCTTAAAAACTAAACTTTTTAATTAATATTTATAAATGCATATTTTCGCGCATGATTCATTTTATGCATATAGGATGCATCATGAACATACACTTATTCAATTCTTATGTGCTTGAATTAAGGGGAATATTGGATGAAGAGGGAGCAGTTGAATTTGTTTTAAATTTAATATCTAAGGTATGTTTTGTTCACACCAAAAGGGAGAGATTGTTGACCCTAGGTTTGGTGTGCACAAAACGTAACTAATATTTTCAATTGAGATGTACAAGATTTAAAGAGAATGAAACTCAAAAAAAAGAGCGAAAAAGATCAACAATCAAGCAAAAAATGAATGTATCAAAGAATGTTGAAAATATCAAGAAGATTTCAACTCAAGAAATATGTGCTTCAAATACTCAAAAAAGCCAGCAATAATCAATCATTTATTTCTGTTTTTGTTAGAAAATACTATGTAATGAGTTGTTGATATTTGCCAAAATCCAGGTGTTGTCACCATAGCAAATACTGTGTTTGGGTCGATGCCAACCATTTCTGATGATGTTCTTGCTAAGGCCTTATAGTTGGACAAGAAAATAGTGGACTGGCTCCAATCTCAGTTCTCAATGGGCCACAACTAGAAACACTGATAATTTCTTAACACACTGTGTCATATGTATTCTTTGGTTTACTTGCATGTTTCAAAACAAGTCGCTCACTCTTTCATAAAAAAAATTAATTTTATCCACAAAAGTTTCCATTTCCCTGGGTGAGAATTTGTGTCCGACTACCTTAATATTCATTTGATGATTATCAAATTCCTCTTTGAGCAAGTTACTCGCAATGGAAAAAATGTTCAGATGTTTAAAATTGGTATTTAAAGGAACAAGAATCTATAATGGAAAGATGTAAAACTTTCAAACTTAAAATATTATTTAAAAAATATATAAAAATTATTAAAAAAAAGTTGTAAAGCTCCACTTGTCACAAAAGATGAAACAAGAAACTAAAGACTATAGCAGGATAAAGATAATTTGATATCATGTTTTGAAGTAATTTTGCTTGTGATTCTTGTAAATCACCCTTGGGGAGGTGAATAGGGCTAAGGGTAATTGTGAGGAAATTAAAAACTTAAATAAAATGCATAAAGTAAGGAGATAGAGTTAGAGAAAGCAAACAAAGAAAGCACCCAAGACACAACAATTAACGTGGTTCGACCCCCAGGTCTACATCCATACCACCTACTTGTAGAAATTCTCCGCCACAAGTGTTCCACTATATTTTAAATCCTTGTACAGTGATTCTCGAAATTCGGGCCGAGAGTCATATTACACCCGCAGGACTTCTACAAACAAGTCCCGCAAAACTCACCGAAGTGGAAGAAAAGAAAAACTTTCAAGATCTACTCTCAAGATCTATAACGATCTTGACTGAAGAAAACAATAAAAGCTCTCACACTCGGATTGTTGATCGAATGATTAGTTCAAAAGAATTATGATTGCAAGGGATGAAGGATACCAAGTGAATTTATCTCTATTTATAGAGCAAGGAAATGTATCTTCCCAAAAACAAAAAGACATTTCTGAAATAGTCAAAAATGCACGCGGTCGGTCGACCGTTTTGTTGAGCAGTCGACTGTTCATCTTTTACCTCAAAAGTCGGGCGATGACCGATCGACTGACTCATCTTTTCCACTATGATCAGTGGTCGACTGTTGCGACGGTCGATCGACATATTGTATGGTCGACTGCCATCGTGCAGGCTTAACTTTTATTTGGCGAATCCACTTTATATTTTTTTCATATACTAATCAATCAATCAACGACTCTTTACATAGTATTTTTTCTCACAATAACAGAAATAAATAATTAATTATTGTTGTCTTTCTTGAGGATTTAAAGCACATGTTTCTTAAGTTGAAATCTTCTTGATATTTGCAATCTTCTTTGATACATTCCTCTTTTGCTTGATTGCTAATCTTTTTGGCTCTTTGTTTTGAATTACATTTTCATGTAAATCTTGTAAATCTCAACTAAAAATATTAGTTGTAAATGATACGTTTTGTGCACACTAAACTTAAGGTCAACAATCTCCCCCTTTCGTGTAAACAAAACATACCATAGAATTTAAAAAATATATTAAGAGAAATTAAAGTGCTCCCTCTTAATCCAATACTGCCTCTAAATTCATGAACATAAGAATTTAATAAGTGTGTGCTCATAGTGCATCCTATATGGATAAAACAAAAACATGTATTCATATATGTGATTTTCTCCCCTTTTTCGGAACACACCAAAGGAACAAAAAAATACAAGCGTTAAAAACATGTGTGGTTTAAAATAAGTAGTTCAAGAAATAAAGAAGCAAAATGGGGGACGGTCGACTGACCGCAAAATAGTCCCAGAAAACCCTGTAATCCAAAAGTGACAGGACATGGGATGGTCGACCGTGCGGTCAACCATTCCAACTTCGAGTAAGTGAATTGAGCAAATCACATGACTGCTACCAATACAACCATGAGGTAAGTTTAATTAAATCTTTTTAACGACCTGTACAGTGGGGGAAAAAATTTAATAGTGTGAAGATGACAAAAAACATTAGAGGTGGAAAGGTCATCGAATCTTGAAAAAAAAATCTAATGTCAGCTGTTAACTACAAATATGCTAGATTGAAAGTTGAGAAATTTTTATCTTCATTAAAAAATATTACTGCTGTAGTTCTTAAGAGATTACAGACTTATAATGGAACCATTTCTTATACTTTGCATTGGAAAATGGTATAAAAAAGAGCACATAGGAAGAGTTACTGGATAAATGTGGGATCATTCTCTTACTCTAGCAAAATATTTTCATTAGTAGAACATAATGTAACATAAATATTATTTCATTTATTAGAATGCAATGAACAGAAGTGATTATTGTCCAGTGCATGCATTTTTATCACATTTATTGTATAGTTGAAAGAAATGAAATATGATTTAAGTTACTTACCAAAAGTTCATCATTAATAAACAAAAAGAAGAACTAAAATTGGGTTACCTTTAAAAGTATGCAAAAAATGTGTTCTTCCCTTTTTTTCTTGATAGTGATGCAAAACATTTCGTTATCATAGTCATATGAGCTGAGCATCCACTATCAAGATAACACCGATCTTTTAGGTTTGACCCATTGATGTACCTACATTAAGATTAGTAGATATCCAAGTAGGTACTGTTCCTGCACTTGTATTCTTCTTTACCCAAACAAAGTTAGTCTTCCTTTTTAAAGAACAATTGTAAGGAATATGTCCTAATCTACAACAATAGTGTCAAGTAATGCGATTATGCCTTGGATCATGCACATGTGCATAGTTATGTGTTGGTTTGTAACTATTTTTGTGGCTACGCATATGTGTATGACAAAATTGTTTAGAATTTTGACGTTGTATTGGCTTATTATAACCAAGTCCTCGATTATCATGATATAACGTTGACTTCTTTGTCATAAGATAATTGGGCCTTTCATATTTTTCAACCATTTTTTATCTCAATTATTCTATTACAAAGTCTTTTTCCAGTTTTCTCATGTCTTTGGTATTTCAATGAAGAGTATCTAGAGTACCATCAAGTATCCTGTTATATTCGAGAGCATCCTTACAAACTTCCACTACCTCATCAAATTTTCTTTTGCATTCATTTAGATCGTCGGTGAGTTTAGAAATATAAGCTTATTTCTCATGAATTTCCTTTAACTTTTCATTTTGTATTGCTAGAGATTTTTGAATCTCTTGTTTCAAACATTCATTTTCTTCTATCAACAAATCATGATCCGTCCTAAATGACTCAAATTTTTCAATAATCAAGGAAATTTTATTTTTCAACTTTTGGTTTTTAGCAATGCAAGAGTCATGTGCTTCATTAGACATTTGTTGATATTGTTTCAACTCACGACTTAATTTTTTTGCATAATTTCTTAAGCCATTACACATATCAACTAGATCATCATAAGTAGGTTCTTCGATTACGTCTTCTTGAAGTGCTGATTGCACCTCACCATCCCCAAAAGCCATGAATCCGAAGTCGTTATGTTCTTACTCTTCACACTCGAGTCTGAATCAAGCCATGTTGCCTTTAGTGCTTTCTTTTTTAGTCCTGAATTGGAGTAATAAGCTTTTCTATCTTGGGAAAGGGGACTGTTTGGGCGAATATGTCCTGGCTTCTTGTATTTGTAGCACACATCCTCTTTGTCTCTGTCTCTTCCTCCTTGTGACTTGCCATACTTTTTGTGTTTGAGATACTTACAGAATTGTTTAGTTAGCCGCACTATATCTTCGTATGATTCTTCATGGTTTGATTCTGATTTTGATGGACATGAAGTTTTAGCTTTCAAGGCAATGGTTTTCTCTTCAGTTATGGGCATAATTCCAATATTCTGTCAGTAGCTTTTTATTTCTTCCATCTCCATCTTATGCGTTTTTAATTTTCCTTGGAATGTGTAGTAGTCGAATCCTTTTTCTTTAAGTGTCTCCCTCATTGCAGCAATTTTTATGCCTCATTCAGGTGTGAGATAGCTTATGAGTTTTCTGACATTTCGGTCATCATCCAACCCTACCTAAGCTCTCAAGATCATGTGCAATAATATCAAAGCGGGCTAGCACCTGATCTACAGTCTCCCTTGGAAGCATACGAAAAACATCAAAATTATAAAAACATAAAGTAACTTTGGCCTTTACCTAAGATGTAGTTCTTTCATGACGTTTTAACATGTTGTTCCAGATTTCATAGGTTGTTTTGTAGTTGCGTCCACATCGCATCAGTTCTTCACTATTCAGGCCTGCATAAAGTGTTGTCATGGCTTTGGAGTTTACAATTTTCAATGATAGTTCAGCTGTTATGAAGATCCTCTTTCTGTCACTGACAGGAATCTCTATTTTGTTGACACAAATGTTCCATACTTCTTCTCCCAACATCTGCAAAAAAATGAGATATACGAACTTTCCGAACATCATAGCATTTTCCATCAAAATAAGGTGAACGTGTTAGACTTGTTCCAATGAAGATAAATGGTTCCAATGTGTACAAGTTTTCGGGAAGAGGGACTTGGGCCATTGGACCTTTTGCTCTAGATTTTAAGCTATTTATGAGCACCTCGCTCTGATACTACTGTAAATCACCCTAGAGGGGTGAATAGGGTAATTGTGCAGAAATTAAAAACTTAAATAAAATGCATAAAGTAAGGAGATATAGTTAGAGAAAGCAAACAGAGCAAGCACACAAGACACAGTGATATAACGTGGTTCGACCCTCAGGTCTACGTTCACACCACCTACTTGTTGCAATTCTCCGTCACAAGCTACCCACTATACTTTATGCCCTTGTAGACTGATTCTCGGAGTTCAGGCCGAGTGTTCCATTACACCCATAGGACTTCTACAAACAAATCCCACAAAACTCACCGAAGTGAAAGAAAAGAAAAATCTCAAGATTTATAATGATCATGACTGAAGAAAATAATAAAAGCTCTCACACTCGGTTTGTTGGTTGAATGATTAGTTCAGAAGAATTATGATTGCAAGGGATGACGAATACTTAGTGAATTCTTCTCTATTTATAGAGCAAGAAAATGTACATTTCCAAAAAACGAAAAGATATTTCCGAATTAGTCAAAACTGCACGTGGTCAGTTGACCGCTTTGTTGAGCAGGCGACCGTTCATCTTTTAACTCAAAAGTTGAGCGATGACCGGTCAACTGACTCTTCTTTTCCACTATGATGAGCGGTCGACTGTTGCGGCGGTCGACCGACATATTGTACGGTCGACCTACATCGTGCATACTTTAACTTTTATTTTGGCAAATCCACTTTATATTCTTTCCATATACTAATCAATAAATCAACGACTCTTTACATATTATTTTGTCACAATAACATAAATAAATAATTGATTATTGCTGGCTTTCTTGAGGATTTGAAGCACATGTTTCTGGAGTTGAAATTCTCTTGATATTTGCAATCTTGTTTGATACATTCCTCTTTTGCTTGTTTGCCAATCTTTTTTACCCTTTGTTTTGAATTACATTTTTCTGTAAATTCTATAAATCTCAACTAAAAATATTAGTTGTAAATGACACGTTTTGTGCACACCAAATTTAAGGCCAACAATTCTTTTTCAACGATGGATGCATTTTGATAACCACGTATTTAGTTATTCATTTTATAGCCACTCGATTAAAAAAAACCTAATTAATTCTACTACATGTGAGTTATGAGGTGTCATGAAATTCATGAGAAATTACCATGCACTTATAGTGCAGGTGACAAAGCTTCCTACTCTTAATCAAGGTTCGATTCCGGCCTAAAGAATAATTAATTGTTTGAAATTCCCTCCCCTATCCCCACATGGGTGATTATGGCCTAATGACCAAAAAAAAGATCATGATAAATTCATGCATGGTGATCTTACAGTAGATATTGCACTAAACCGAGCAGAATGAAAAATCAGGATTCATGTAGCCGACCCCAACTAATTGGGAAAAAGGCTTTGTTGTTGTTGTTGTTATTGTTGTTGTATAAATTCATGCATGCTTAAAGAACACAAAAATGCAACCAACATCTTCAAAGGAGATAACTGCCTACACCAATGGCCTTCAATTAGATAGCAAGTAAATGAAAATAGTAACTCTTAATCTAGGTTCGATTCCGGCCTAAAGAAGAATTAATTGGGATGTTTGAAATTCTCTCCCATATCCCCCACATGGGAGCTTACGGCCTAATGACCAAAAAAAGGATCATGAGAAATTCATGCATGCTTAAAGAACACAAAAATGCAAGCGACATCTTCATGTTGATCCTCCGTTTGGTGTGCACAAAATGTATTATTAAGATTAATATTTTCAGTTGTGATATACAGGATTTACAAAGAAGATAAATCAAACCAAAGAGCTAAAAGATTCGCAATTAAGCAAAAGCGGAAGATATCAAAGAAGATTTCAACTCAAGAAACATGTGTTTTAAATCATCAAGGAAGCCAGCAAATCTTGTTTATTTATTTATTTTTATGAGAGAAAATGCCATGTAAAGAATCGTTGATTGAATGATCAGTTTTGGAAAGAATATAAAATGGATTCACCAAATAAATATCAAGTCTGCACGATAGCGGTTGACCGCACAAATGTCAGTCGACTGTTCACTCCATATAGTGCAAAGATGAGTCAATTGACCAACCACCTCTCGACTTTCGAGTTAAAGGTGGACGGTCGACTGCTCAAAAAAGCTGTCGACTGTACTCCTGCAGTTTTGACTATTTTGGAAGTATCTTTTCATTTTATGATACAATCTCTCACTTATAAGTAGAGGTGAATTCACTGAGTATTCTTCATCCCTTCTAACTATTATTCTTCTAAAACTTACTATTCAGTCAACGATCCAAGTGAGAGTTTTTATTGTTTTCTTAGTCAAGATCGATATAGATCTTTCTTGTTTTTATTTTCTTCCACTTTGATGAGTTTACAGGGCTTATTTATAGAAGTCTTATGGGTGTAATGGGACTCTCAGCCTAAATTTCGAGAATCATTGTACAGGGTTTTAAGTATAGTGGAACGTTTGTGGCAGAGAATTGCTACACGTGGGTGGTGTGGACGTAGACCTGGGAGTCGAACCACGTTCTATCGTTGTGTCATGCATGTTTGCTCTGTTTGCTCTGTTTGCTCTGTTTGCTTTCTCTAACTCTGCCTCTTTACTTTACGCATTTATTTTAAATTTTTTATTTTCACCCAATCACCCTATTCACCCCCTCCCCTAAGGTGATTTACAGTGGTATCAGAGCGAGGTGTTCGTTAATAGCTGAAAAGCTAAGAGCAAAAGGTCTAATGGCCAAAATTCCTCCTCCCGAAAGCTTGTACACATCGGAGTCATCCAACTCCAATGAAACAAGTCTGACACGTTCACCTTATTTTGATGGAAAATGCTATGATATTTGGAAAGTTCATATGTTTCACTTTTTGCAGATGCTTGGAGAAGAAGTATGGAACATTTGTGTAAACCAAGTAGATATCTTTGTCAATGATGGAAAGAGGACCTTCACAGCAGCTGAACTATCATTGAAAACTGTAAACTTCAAAGCTATGACAGCACTTTATGCAGGTCTGAATAATGAAAAATTGATGCAATGTGGGCGAAGCTTAGCCTATGAAATCTGGAAGAATATGTTAAAACATCATGAAGAAACCTCATTTGAGCCAAATTTACTTTATGTTTTTATATGATTTATGTTTTTCATATGATTCCAGAAGAGAACGTAGATTAGATGTTAGCCCTCTTTGATATTATTGCACATGAAGTTGAGAGCTTAGATAAAGGGCTAGATGATGACCGAAAGTTCAGAAAACTCATAAGCTATCTCACACCTGAATGAGACATAAAAGCTGCTGCAATGAGGGAGACGCTTGAAGAGAAAGGATTCGACTACTATAAATTTCAAGGCAAATTGAAGACATATGAGATGGAGATAGCAGAAACAAAGAGGTACTGGCAGAACATTGAGATTATTCAAAAAACTGAAGAGAAGATTATTGCCTTGAAAGCAACAACTTCATGACCATCAAAATTAGATCATCATGAACAATCTGACGAAGAAATAGCGCTGCTAACTAAACAGTTCAGTAAGTACCTCAAACACAAAAATATGGCACGTCTCAAGGAGGAAGAGACAATGACAAGGAGAATGTATGTTACAAATGCAAGAAGCCAGGACACATCTGCACAAATTATCCTGTCTCTCAAGATAGGAACAAAGCTCATTACTCAAATCCAGGATTTAGAAAGAAGGCATTAAAAGCAACAAGGCTCAATTTAGACTCGAGTGATGAAGAGCAAGGACTCACGTCTTCGGATTCATGGCTCTTGGAGATGGTGAGGTGCAATCACCACTTCAAAAGGAGGTAATCGAAGAACCCACAGATGATGAACAAGTAAATATATGTAATGACCTAAAAGATTTTGCAAAGAAATTAAGTCGTGAGCTAAACCAATATAAGCAAATATCTAATGAATCACATGACTCCTGTATTGAAAAAAAATAAAAAACTGAAAGATGCAAACATGTTGATTATGGAAAATTTTCAGTCATTTAGAAAGGATCACGATTTATTGATAGAGAAAAATGAATGTCTAAGATAACAGATTCAAAAATCTCTAGCAATAAATAATGAAAACCTAAAAGAAATTTATGACAAATCTGCCTATATTGCTAAGCTTACCGACGATTTAAATAAATGCAAAAGAAAATTTGACGAGGTAGTGGAAGGTTGTAAAGAAACACTTGAACAAAATAGACAACTTGATGCCACTCTAGATACTCTTCATTGGAACACTAAAGACGATGATAAAACTAGAAAAAGACTTTGTGGTAGAATAATTGAGCTCGAAAAAGCTATTGAAAAATATGAAGGGCCCAATTATTTTATGACAAGGAATTCAAGAACATTTCATGATAATCGATGACTTAGTTACAATGAACCACTACAACGTCAAACTACTAAGCAGTCCTGTCATACACATATGCATAGCCATCCGAACAAACACAAATCAAGGCATAGCTATTCAAATGTGCAAGACTCAAAGCATAATCGAATTACTTGTCACTATTGCTGTAAATTAGGCCATATTTCTTACAATTGCACTTTAAAAAGAAATACTAATCTTGTTTGAGTGAAAAAGAAAGCAAGTGCAAGAACTGTACCAATTTGGGCACTCAAAATTACACCTACTAATTTCAATGTAGGTACTCCAACGGGCCAAGTCTAAAGATCGGTGGTAGTTTGATAGTGGATACTCAAATCATATGATTGGTGACAACAAATACTTTGCATCACTATCAAGAAAAAAGGGGAAGAATATCATCTTTGGAGATAATAGCACTGGTCAAATCAATGGTAAAGGTAAAATAAATTTTTGGTTCTACTAATGAAAATCTATGCAAAGAGTTTTCCAAGCAAATGCAGGACAAATTTGAAATGAGTATAATGGGTGAACTAAACTACTTTCTCGGTCTTCAAGTACAACAACGAAAAGATGGTATCTTTATCAACCAGTCTAAATATGCAAAAGAACTTGTCAAAACGTTTGGACTAGATAACGCAAATGCATACAAAATGCTCTTGGCCACTACTACTAAACTCTCCAAAGATGAATATGATAACAATATTAATATTTCTACCAATCGTGGTATGATGGGTAGCTTACTTTATATTATTGCATCTCATCTAGATATAATGTTAGTGTTTTTATGAGCACATTTTCAATCGTGTCCAAAAGAATCACATTTGGTTGCAGTTAAGCATATCATTCGATATCTTAAAGGTGCCCCTAATATGGGTCTGTGGTGCCAAAAAAATAGAATTTTTTTTCTTCTAGGGTATTCAGATGCCGACTATGCAGGGAGTCTAACTGATAGAAAAAGCACAAATGGCACTTGTCACTTCTTGGAAAACCGTCTCGTCTCATGGGCGTTTAAGAAACAAAAATCAATAACGTTGTCCACCATTGATGCCGAATATATAGTCTTGTTGTGCACAGGTACAATGGATGAAACAGACACTAGAAGACTCTAAGGTATTATTCGATCACATCCCCATTAAATGCGATAATCCTAGCACTGTTCATATGACTAAAAATTCTAATCAACACAGTAGCACAAAGCGTATTGAAATTCGCTATCATTTCATCAAAGAATATTTTCAAAAGGGAGATATTGTTTTTTATTACATTTCTACAGATTTCCAATTGGTTGATATTTTTACAAAACCATTAAAGGTAAAACGTTTTCAATTTTTTAAAGGGAGAATTAAATGTCATTGATATTTCGGTTGGACTAATTTTGGCTTATGGTGTTCTTTTTCGTATTTAAATTTTTTGTTTGGTCAACCAAACAGTCAACTATCACCCTGTAGGGGACTATGGTCGACTGCACGGTTGACCTTCCCTCTTACTGTCTCTCCCTCTTACAGTCTTTTCTTTACAGTAGTTGGACCAGTCGACTGTCCCTCACACTGCCATTTACTTACAGGGTTGTCTCGCTTTCTTTTTTAGTTACGGTCGATCGTCTTATGAACCGGTCGACCGTCTTCTCGACAAAACTGAACCCCAATTTTTTCTTCGTCTCTATTACACATGCGGCCCTTTCTATTGGTATTTATGCATCTTCTTCTTTCTCCCCTTAGCCTCCGCAAAAACCCTAATCCTCTTCTCTAAACCCATCATATCTACTTCGAATTTTCGATCATTCTACCCCCCCCCCCCCCCCAAAAAAAAGTGCAATTTCTACTCTTCTCATGCTCTCAATGGCATCCAAAGGTCAATCTTCCAAATCTAAGGGTAAGAAATCCGTCTCTACTACTTCTAAATTAATTTCTAGAGAAGGAATTTTTTTCGCAATAATGTTTGCGCTGATCTATATTTCCATACTCTTTTCAACACTCCTGTTGTACCCAGTCGTTCAATTGATCTTGGTTCCTTAGGAGGCCAATTCAGTAACATGGTTAGAATTCTCCGAAAATTTGGGTGGGAAGATTATCTAACAACTCCAAGTACCCACTCTGATTCTCTTACCTGTCGATTTTTTTACAAATCTAGACATTATTAAGGACAATGACCTCACACTCTCTTCGATTATTCCTGGTAAACATGTTCAAATCACCTCCGGGCATCTTCATTGTCGATATAACATTTTCGATGGTGAGTTTGATGCCTATAATATTGTTTTTAACTCTCTTGAATATAAATCGGGCCCTGATAAAAACAATGTCAAATCCATGATCATTAAACCCGACTCCCTCACCATTGCACGAACTAAACCTACTGACTTCACGGATGATGCCCGTGTCTTAAACAAAATTGTTAATGCAAACATTTGGCCCAAAGGGAATGATAAAACTGAAATTCGGGTTGATCAATCGTTCCTTACCTTTCTTATTTTGGGGAATACAAATTTGATCTTGTCGCCTCTATCATCCACACCATGAATTATGCCTCTTCCCGTAATCGTGCCCTTCCTTTTAGCTCTCTCATCCATAACTTTGCTATTAATTCCTACATTACCGTTGGAAATTTTTTCCTAAGCAAAGCTCACATGCCCATTCTTCCTCAACAAATGGGTATTGATGTCCCGTTTACCCAACGGCCCCGCCGTCGTCAAGCCCAACAAGATCGTCAAGCTCCACAAACACTCTCTTCTTCCTTTTCTTGTCGCCATAAGAATCCCTCCGCTCCTATGACTAATGCACAATTTGAGCAATATCAAGCCAATGTTTATGAATACTATACAAGCATCGCGGAGCTCATCCAAAATCCGAATGATTGGGAGCACGTTCCCCCTCCTTTCTCGCACTCCGGCAGCAATGAAGGCCACGACGACGAAGATGGCGACGACGATGAAGAGTAGCCCTCCCTTGATGATGATGAAGATGATACATTGCTTGATCTCTTCTATATGTAGTTTTTTTTTAAGTTGTTTCTCTTTAGGACCTTATGCCATCTCTATATTGTAATATGGTGAAGTCTTGATCAATGAATTTCATGTAACTTCGTATATCTCCTCCTTGAATGAAGATTGGTTGATAACTGGATTTCTTCTATATATGCTTGTGTATGCTTGATTGACAAAATAATGCTCTTTTGCATATAGGATGATCGACCGAATCACATGCAGCTCACTTTTTTAACGTTTTTTTAGGGGGAAGGGGGGGGGGGGTCGGCCGTCTTTTCTTTTCCCTGGTCCCCTCTTGGTGTGTTTTAAAGAGAGGGAGAAAATCTTTGAACTTAGAATTTAACTTTTCCATTCATGAACCTCCTTCAAATTATGTATTTGTAATTTTGAAATCTCAAATCTATGATACCATGTAGATCTCTCACTGCATATCAAAGATGTTCGTGGTCAACGATATCATATAAGTAAACTTCTCTAATAGTACCTAAAATATAATATCTTTTGCTTGTAATGTTGCGTTCTTGTAATTCCACTTCTTAAATATGCATCTCCCTCTAAACAAAATTTTTAACTAACATTTATATATGCATGTTTTTGCGCATGTTTTGTTTTATGCATATAGGATGCGTCATGTGCATGAATTTAGGGGGAGTATTGGATTAAGAGTGAGCATTTGATCTTTTTAAATTCTAAGGTATGTTTTTTCACACCAAATGAGGGAGATTGTTTATCCTAATTTTAGTGTGCACAAAACGTATTATTAAGACTAATATTTTCAATTGAGATATATAGGATTTACAAAAAAGATAAATCAAAACAAAGAGTCAGAAATATTCGCAATCAAGCAAAAGCGAAAGATATTAAAGAAGATTGCAAATATCAAGATGATTTCAACTCAAAAAACATGTGCTCTAAATCATCAAAGAAGCCAACAAATATTGTTTACTTATTTCTATTTATGTGAGAAAATATCATGTAAAGAATCGTTGATTGAATGATCAGTTTTGGAAAGAATATAAAGTGGATTCACCAAATAAATATCAAGTCTGCATGATAGCGGTCGACCCCACATATGTCGGCCGACTATGCTCAATATAGTGCAAAGATGAGTCAGTTGACCGACCACCTCTTGACTTTCGATTTGAAGGTGGACAGTCGACTGCTCAACAAAGCGGTCGACCGTACTCCTGCAGTTTTGACTATTTTGGAAGTATCTTTTTATTTTATGGAAATTTACAATCCCTCACTCTATAAATAAAGGAGAATCCACTGAGTATTCTTCATTCCTTCCAACTATTATTCTTGTGAAACTTAATATTCAATCAACAATCCAAGTGTGTGAGCTTTTATTGTTTTCTTAGTCATGATCGATATAGATCTTGCTTGTTTTTATTTTCTTCCACTTCGGTGAGTGTATGGGGCATATTTATAGAAGTCTTGTGAGTGTAATAGGACTCTCGGCCTAAATTTCGAAAATTATTGTATATAGTGGAACGTTTGTGGCGGAGAATTTCTACAAGTAGGTGGTGTGGACGTAGACCTGGGACGAACCACGTTATATCGTTGTGTCTTGCGTGTTTGCTTTGTTTGCTTTTTCTAACTCTACCTCTTTACTGTATCCATTTATTTTAAGTTTTTAATTTCTGCACAAAATGTCTGCACCAGTGGCCTCCAATTAGATAGCAAGTAAATGAAAATGGTAAATCAGTTAATTTTAGTACCAAACATGTTGGAGTTGACTTTTTCAACTTTAGTCAAGCATTACCTCTACAACAAGAAAAATCTATATCTAAATCATGTTGGATTTATGTGTTTCATACTTCGATATAAATAGATGCATACTTCCATATGAAGAGATGCATACTTCGATATAAAGAGAAGACAGGTAAAGCAAGAAGAGGAATCGAAACGAAAATTGGATGCAGAAAGAAAGCCGGCTATGTAGGTTCTATGAATTGGCAATTGACTGCCAAGATGAGAGGTTGACCGTGTTTGCTCTTGGGTTTGAATTCAACTCATTGCAGTCGACTGACAGCGGCGTAGCAGTTTATTGGACCTGGTTCTGGGTGAACATATTTGAGCCCAGTTTCTATGTCTTCCTTGGTAGCCCATTGCCGGAAGAGGAGATTTCATCAACCGTTTTGCGATCATACGACTCTTATTGCATAGTTATCTCGTCAGGAATATCGGACGACTATTGTATCAAGAATACAACATAGGGTTTCTTTAGATCTACTATTTTGTCTCAAAGTGAGACAAAATTGTGTGTTTTTGTGTGTTTAGTTCGATCTACTATTTTGCTTGGTGGTTTGTAGTGATCGTGTCACAAAACACAACTGGAATTCCTAACAAATCCATGAAAATTCTTCAGATGACCTTGGAAACATCAAGCATCTGTTGTCGAAAAAAAGAGAAAAAACTTCAGCATCTAGTTTAACCAGATTTCGCATTTTCAAGAGGACCAAAAGAATCAGTGAACAGAACTATCTTCCTAAAAAGCTTTCTATCACATTATGAAATACTTTAGTCTGCACCTAAGTATTGCACTACCTTTGATAATTCTGATAAGAGTGACCTCCAGGATTTCTACATTGCAGTCCCTTAAGTATCATTCCCATCCCCATTTTCCGAAAAATAACACTAGAACTACAAATAGATCTATTTAGTTAACCAATCCTATAACAAACTCAATTTATTTCCACAAAAAGTACCAAGAGATATCTGCATATCATAAATAGAACACAAATTATTCCATTAAGTTCAAAAATAAATAGAGTTGCAAATTATGACATAAATCTAAAGACGGAAGAGGGAAGTAGGCCATAGCGGCTAGTAAGTAGTAACTTCTAAGATCTAATGTATCTTAAAATTTAATTTTCTTTCCGAGCATATTGGATTTAGCGTGCATATTTGATACGAGTACAAATATACATGTGGATGGGAGTAGTAATACAACTACTAAGGCTATTGTTGATATTGATGTTGCTAATGACGACTGCCTAGAAGTGCAGTCGACTGTGAAGTTGTTCTTCTGAGTAGGATCTTCTGTGTGTTTACATTATACGTGCTATATGCACTCTTTACTTGTAAATAAGAAAGTGGCGGAAGAGAGATGAGGGCTGTAACAGAATGAAATGTAACTACTATAAATAGTAGCCTTGTAATAGACTAGGGATATGGGGAATGATATGAATTCTTGAATTCTCTTATCTGATCTTTCTCTACCACAGTTCTTCCCCAATTCTTCCTCAAATCTCCAATTCTCCTAATCCTAACTTCTAAATTCTCCCCCAATCCAATTATAGTCATATCAATTGGTGCTTTCACCAATTGGATTCAGAAAATTGCTCAGCATTTCACCGATGGGAAATCAAGTCATGGCGATCGATGAGGCAATCACTGGTTTGCGGGAGACAACAGATCATTGCGGCGAGCAGCTAAGGATGATATCGACATTGATGTCTAATATGATTCACAAATTGACGATTCATGATGGCAAGCATGAACAGCAGCGTCGGGTTCGAGCGACGAATGATCAAGAATTTCAGAGCAATGTTAGGACTCCTTCCTTCTCTGTTCATGAGTCTAATATTCGAAACATTCCAAGATTTGAGGGGACGAATCCAGTAGAATGGTTATTCGAAGCCGATCAATTTTTCGATTATCACAAATCGACCGAAGAACAGAAATTAATGTTGGCTTCTGTTCATATGGATGGTAAGGCTTTGGGCTTGGCTCCAATTTCAACAACCGTTCCAATCATGGAATTTATTTTTAGAGGCTTTGATACGGGTTTGATCCAACAAAGTGGTATGAAGATCAAGAAAAAAGTTTTTGGAGTCTCTGTTTTCAAAATCAGATCGACCACAAACTGTTTGTGAAAATGTCCAAGTGATTTCCAGTCAGTTTGATCTCGATATTGAGAAATTTTTGTCGTACTGACCAACTTTTTGAAAATATTTGGGGGTCTGACCCACTTTTGAAAATGATTAGCAATCTGACCCAGTTTTGGACACGTCAGCATAAGCCGTTATTAAAAATAACGGCATAGGTTATTTATACTAGTAATTTACATGTGTGATGCACGTTTTAATAATTTCAAGAAAAAAAATAAAAACTTTTGACGTAGGGAGGATTTGAACCGGAAACCTCCTTTATATTAGCTATGTACGTGCGTTGCACATGCTGGTAGAATGACAAAATGACAAATGACACTAAGGCCTTCTCCCATTATAATATTAGAGATGTCGTTATTTCCAATAACGGCATCATTTTACATTATTTTTTGCATGCGACATATAAATAGAAAGGTCTATCTATTTTCTTTAGTTATTCAGTTAAACCAATGATTCGTTATTGGAGCAGATAGCAACAACCATTTCATCGGACATGCGTATTTTTGATTTTCCGATGGATTTCCATGGTTTCATTAATGGAAATTTTTTGATGTAGTGAGTAATAGGCTCTGGTTGTTCGCCGTCCAAGAATTCTTGTTTAGGCAGTTCATATCATCCATACATAGTGAACTTCCCTTATGGACATGTGACTATGAATTACTTCAATTAGAACTAATAGTTCTAAAAATACCTTATTCCAATTATTTCCCCTTCTCCTATTTTTTTCCAGTGTTATATATATGTGACATGCATATATATAATATTTGTTATATATATTTATATTGATTGGATTGTATTTATGAAAAACTATTATTGATGAAATGAAATATAGAAAATGACTAAACTAAAAAGAATGATCTATTTTGAGCAATACATGTCTTTCACATACAACAATAAAAATAAGTAATTCTTTTTAGTTTTTTGAATGGCAGTTCCAAAAAAGCATACTTCTATCTCAAAAAAACATATTCGTAGAAATATTTGGAAGAAAAAAGGATATTATATGTCGTTATTTCCAATAAGCTAGATAGGATCTTGGTCTCCACGGATTGGGAGACCAAATTCCCATTGTCTTCGGCAAAATCACTCCCTAAACCAACTTCTGATCACGTGCCTATCTTCTTATCCTCTGAGGAAGACCTTCCCAGGAAACCATCAAAATTTCGGTTCGAGAAAGCATGGTTAGAAATTCAAGGCTTCCACCGTATGGTTAACGAGAGTTGGTCTCGCCCAACTAAGGGTCGTGAGGCGTCCGCTATTTGGTGTGAAAAAATTTTTGCAGACTCAGAGGCAAACTTAGAAAATGGAACCGGACCAGATTTGCACGGATTGAAGAGCAAAGGAATCCCTCCTTGAAGGAATTGAGGAGCTTGAGAAAGTTGAAGAATCTAGGGATCTAATACAGGAATAGCGGAATCGATTACTCCAATTCGGACAAGAAATCAACCACCTCTACAGGATTGAGGAAATCAAATGGCAACAATGGTCCAGAATTTCGCGGCTCAAACAAGGAGATGTGAATACTGCTTTTTTCCACCGAGTTCCCAGCGCACGACGTAGAGCTAATCTTATACACTCAATCCAATCGGATTCCGGAACGGTTCAAGGCGATGTTGCTATTAAGCTGGCTTTCCAATCCCACTTCAAGCACCTTTTCGGGCACAAAGCAGACTTGAGGATTTCCCTCCAACATGACTTCTGGCAAGACCAGACAAGTACCTCAGACCCTGGGCTGCAATCCCTCGAGGCACCCTTCACTGAGAAGGATAAAGCTCCAGGTCCGGATGGATTCCCGATTCCATTCTATCAGATCTTCTGGGAGGAAATCAAATGTGACCTCCTCAAGTTGTTCGAAGACTTCTACGAGCATAAACTCAAATTAGGGAGATTCAACTACGCAGAGGTTGTGCTGATCCCTAAGAAGGAAGAATCCAGAAGAGTTGGAGACTTCCGCCCCATTAGCCTCCTTAACTGCTCGGTAAAGATCATTACCAAGACCTTCGCTATCAGGCTCGGGAAGATAATGGATGGCCTCATTAGTCAGGACCAGATTCATCAAAGGAAGATGCATTCAGGATAGTATAGCAACAGCTGAGGAGACTATTCATCATTGCCACACCTCGAATTCTAAGAGCTACCTCCTGAAGCTGAATTTCGAGAAAGCCTATGACTGTTGAATGGGACTGTTTGTTGGAAGTGCTTGTTGGAAGGGGCTTCGGGGACAGATGGATAAGGTGGATCCACACGTATCTTACCACGAGCAAAACGGCTATTTTGGTTAACGAGGTAGCTGGCCACCCATTACCTGCAAAAGGGGGCTCAAACAAGGAGATCCGCTCTCACCCCTTCTCTTCACCATCGTGGCAGACGTTCTAAGATCCAAGATGGCTAAATGCAGTCGAGCTGGTTGGATCTTACCACTGGCCAAGGGAACCAATCGTCAAGGACGCTCTATACTCCGATATGTAGACGATACTCTACTATTTGGCAATGGCAACCTAGGAAAAACTACCGTCATCAAAGGAACACTGTTTTGCTTTGAAGCCTGGTCTGGCCTCAGAGTCAATTTTCATAAAAGTGCTCTCATTCCCATTGCCCTGAGTCCGAAAGAGGCTCTTGATCATGCCACTATCCTAAATTGCTCCACTGAGAGTTTCCCCATACAATACCTTGGATTGCGCTAAGACCCGGAAAACTCAAAAAGGCGGATTGGCTTCCCATCATAGACCGGGTTGAGAAACGGCTGACAGCATGGAAAGGCAAATCCCTTTTATTGGGAGGGAGAGTCACGCTTATTAATGCGGTCCTCTCTAACCTCCCTACCTATTATCTATCTTTCTTTGAAATGCCACGATGGGTAATCCAAAAAATTGACCGAACTATGAAACGTTTCTTATGAAAAGGGGCAGACCTGGATCGAGGAGGATATCACCTAATTAGGTGGGAGAAGGCATGCATGAAAAAGAGACATAAAGGCCTAGGTATAATTGATCTTCGAGGTATGAATCTGGCGCTCCTAGAAAAATGGTGGTGGAAAGTTTTCCACCCAAATGGAGAAGGATGGCAACAATTTGTCCAGGGATATATGCTTGGGAATGGAACGAGAAATCTGGGCTTCAGGATAGGCCATCGGGTTTCCTGGTTCTGGAAATGTATCACTAAGGCATATGATCCCTTCCATAGCTGTGTCAAATTAACAATCGGTAACGGCAGACTCACTAGATTTTGGTGGGACAAGTGGTGTGCTGATCACACACTCAAAATCCTGTTCCCCGATTTATATGAGCATGCGACACATCCACACTGCATGGTGGCCGCTGCCTGAAAAAGAGGCGCCTGGAACCCATATTTCAAACAACCGCTAGACCTAGGCTCACAGTGCAGACTAGCGGAACTTCAGGCCGACATCTCCAATACCGATATCGACTGCTCTCAGGGGGCCGATAAGAAATCCTGGGGGTTGGAGAAGAACGACAAGTTCACGGTCCGCTCCATGTACAATCGCTTACATTTTAGGGGATGTACCCCAATGGTCAGCTGTCATCTGGAAAACGAAAACCCCGCTAAAAATCAAAGTTTTCTTATGGTTGGTACTTAATGATGCAATCCTTACCAGAGAAAATCTCGCTAAGCGCCAACCGACTGTGAACTCCCAATGCGGGTTCTACCACACTGCCCTGGAGTATAGGGATCATCTTCTTCTACAGTGTCCTAGGAGCAAAGCGATACTTGTAGAGGTACTCAGCGCCCTAGGGACATTTCAATACCCTAGTACATACGAAGATCTGTGGGTAGGTCTAAAGTTCGCAACAGAGAGGGGTGCCATGAGAGAAGCGTGGTATATCGCGATAGCCGCAATGACCTGAGTTCTCTTGCTAGACAGAAATAATCTTCACTTTCGTAGTACTTGCAATAGTATTTCTGGCAGTTTGACTCATATTATGCATTTTATCTCATTTTGGGCTAATGTAACATCAGCAGGTCCCAAGGGAAGAATCGCGAGTGTCTTCCAGGTTCAGGACTTTGATGATGAGGAGATTGAGATCGGACCGACGATCAAGTGATAGCCAGCCCGGTATTGATGGTCATTGATACCCACCACCCCGGGGTTTGTTGGGGGGTATGATGTATTTTCTTATGGCTACTTTATATTTTTTTTTTTATCCCACCCCCTATGTTCGGGGTGGAGTTTATGTTCTGTTGTTTTGTTTGTAGGATTTTGTGTAAGCTCGGTATTCTGAGTTTGTTTTATTAATCACTTACTTCACCTTTTCCTCGAGGAAAAAAAAAAAAAAAAAAAAAAAAAAAAAAAAAAAAAATGCTACCTTCAGGTGGTGGTCCTAACAACTTTTCTGAACGAAAATGCATTGACCATTATCTAAAAATTTTGCTCAAAATGGGATTTGGCTATTAAAGCACGAGGCTTCACCAAACAGAAGATATGATTTTCGACTAGTGGTCTCTTAAATCAAACCTCCTCCATTGCAGTAAATTCTTCACAAAGACACTATAGACAGCAGAGGGCTTGACCAAAATCATAGCGCTGTCCAGATTACCCTTAATAATTACTAGAAGGAGAAGGATGATCAATATGCTAAACATTCTATAAATGTATGGCCCACTGCTTCGACATTTATTCTATATCTATTTCCGTACAAATGCAAAATCTTAGCTGCATTTTTCCTCACAAAGGTGTGTTAATCACCTTATTGAGGATGTGCACGTTCTCGGTACAAATATTGCATGAATAGCAAGCGTTCTTAGTACAGAATTGCCTAATCAGATTTATATTCATAATCATGACCGGATCCTGACAGCATCATTTATCAATCTGAGGCTACATATCTTCATATCCCCAATAATTAAATATCGTACTAATCCCATCACCAATAACTGTGCATCAGATAGATAATCACGGATGCTGTCAACCTAAAGAGTGATAATTAAGTCTGGAACATAATACGTAAAATACATCACCTGGCCTCATGGACACTTTCTTCCATTTGAAAGAGCCAGATCAATTCAAAGCGCTTCTCCATTTCAAACTTGTCACATCACCAACTATGTATTCCTTGCAATTCAGAGAAAAACTATATATACCCATGTTATCCTATGTATACCTTGCAATTCAGAGAAAAACAATATATACCCATGTTATCCTCCCCACTAAACCATCTCCAGGTACTCTATCCCTCATAAAACATCTCCTTAAAGAAAATGGCTGCTCGCGGCCTCTTTCTTGCTCTCCTTGCACTAGCCTCCTCTTTTGCAATTACTTCAGCCCTCTACCGTACATCTGTGTTGCCGATAAAACATCTTCTGGTACTTGACCTGCTTTCTTATACCACTTTCTTGCTGTAGAGATTGATTTTTCCTACTGCTAATTTGCTATCCTGCACACTGGTGAATAAATGACAAGATATAGTAATTAATATCATTCCCACACTTTTGCAGTATTGTCAATGGGCATGGACCCAACCTCGTGACAACTGATGACCCCCAAAGTCAAAAGAGAGAATAAAAGTACAACTTAACGTCGTCAAATCAGACAGAAGCTAGCCAGACACAGAGAGATCGTCAGCTATAAGGTTGGCATACCACCTGTGGTAGTCGCTATTCCCCTTGGTCAGAATATTAGGAGGGCAGGTCAAAGCCTAACAATTGTTCGAGCTCCCAATTCTTAAGACAGACTGTCTTTCGCGGGCTCTGGAGTGAGTGAAGGAGTGCCCCAAAGGGTCAAAGAATCTTTCTTTTTCCCAGAGAAGAGTCTTATTTAATAAATAAAGACAGCGTTATGAGTTCAAGTTATGAGTTCAAGCCATCTGATCGTCATCAGTTTCGGCACATTTTGGTTGCCTATAGTCCAGGGGGTATATTTCTTCATTTCTGATCTGGACAAGCCAGCCAGCACATCCAATCCACTTGGGGCTGGTGTAACTCTAGTCAGAGCAACTCAAATACCAGGGCTCAACACCCTTGGCATCAATTTGGCTTGAACTGATTTTGCACCCTATGGACTAATCCCACCACACTACCACCCACAAGCAACCGAAATCCTAATAGTATTAGAAGGTTCGATCTGTGTAGGCTGTCATCAAACTCTAAGCTCTTCACCAAGGTCCTTTACAAAGGCAATGTGTTTGTGTTGCCAAAAGGACTTATCCACTTCCAATCCTGGTCGTATGAATGCAGTAACAATTTCAGGACTCACTAAGACAGTAACCAAAACCCAGGTGTTATCACCATAGCTAATACAGTGTTCGGATCGGAGCCTGCAATTTTTGACAATGTTCTTGCTAGGGCATTCCAGTTGAGCAAGAACAAAGTGGATTAGCTCCAGGCTCAGTTCTCCAAGGGCAACAACTAAAAACACCGACAATTGTTTATTCTTTCTTATGCAGATAAAATATGTATTCATTTTTGCAAACAAATTGCTTCGGCAGATACAATATGTATTCTTTGCCCCCAAACAAGTTGCTTATGTACTTCCATTCAACAGGAATAAGAAACCTCGACCTTTCAGCAAGGTTTTTTTAATGACAATAGAAAGGTTGGGTTGAAATTTAAAATTGTTTGAATAAGAAAGTGTAAAATTATCTAAATCTTATGGTGTAGGCAAAAACAAGAACCAAAAAAAAAACTACAGCAGGACAGCTATCGTCTGGTTTCAAGTTAAATTTTTAATGTCAATTCTGCTTCTTGATCTTCTTATAACATTTACATATTTTATATAAAACTACGAAATGGAAATATGAAGGTAGAACTTCAGAACATCAACTTTCTCAAAGAGTAAATATAATAACTCGTCATATTTACTTCAGAAAATACAAGTGCAATTTTTTCGGGTAAAAAGGTGGGAATTATCCCCCCATATTCCATTATAAGTACATAACGAAACAAATTATATCAAAGTTGTACCCAATAAAGGAACGTCCGAAAACAGTTACAAAACCAAAACTACAAATTTTACTTGTCCCTCCCCAAGCAATAATTGTAGTAACATAAATTTGCAACATGCTTTCCACTCCCTCAAATGTTGTTACATAAGCCCCACTCCATCACACCCATGACAACTAATCAGTCAACCATCAAAGTGACGACTCGCCAATTCACCTCTTGGCGACGACTCACCCGAACATAACTCCAGCGACGACTCCCTATATTCCATTCGGTGATGCCTTGCTCGTACAACACATTGGAGACGACTTGCTTGTTCACTACTGCAACGACTTTCCCTATCTTAACCTCAGAACGACTTGCCCATTAACCGCCACGATGGCAGCTTGCTTGTTCACCACTTCGGTGATGACTCGCCCGAACGTCAACCCTACGACGGCTTGCCCATCTACCAACATGCACCGGCTCGCATCTCACATCACGGCAATTACTAACACATCCCTTCAAAATAGTGAAGACTCGTGCATCTACCACAACAACAACGACTTGCACATTTGTCTCAATAGCCACAGCTCGCACATCAACCACCATGTTAACGACACGCACATCTACCCAAATGACAACTTGTTCATCAACCACAACAGTGAAAATTCGCACATTCACCAAAATTTGATTTTAAAACTCACGTGCACCACACCCACCTCTTCTAACACTCAACTCGGCAGCCCTTTTCCCCACCCATGACACCTCTACAGGTGGGACCACCCTCCATGTGAATTCAAATTTGAACGTTCAAACTCAAAGTTCAAAATCCATACATCAAGTCTCTCTAAAGTTAGCTCCTTGGGTCCTACGTACATCACGTCACTCCCAGGTCCAATATTGGACCTAAGTGATGTAAATCTCACACATCTCTGATCACCACACCCCCGTGACCTATCCCCATCACCCCTACAACCAATCTCCTGGCCGTCCCCGCACATCTTCTCTTCCTATCCCATCTTACCACGTATCCTTAGTCTCACGTGACCCCTGCATAATGAGCAAACACCCATGGTGTGGGACCCACACTCTCCACCACCACCTAGGACACCCCCTCCACATCCACCCCAATTTCTCACCACCACCACACGGCCAAGCACTCCCCTGTCACCATGGCTAAGCTACCACAACCCGTCCATTGTGAGAACACGAACCTTGATGGCATCAACCATAGCCGACCGGCCATTCGGGTCCACTCGCCCGCTTCCTACCCAACAACAAACCCACTCCGAAGCTCCTCTGTTTTTCCCAAACACATAATTCGGTGAACACCGGGCGAAGCCCCCAAGCTTGAATCCGGCGACGTCGTGCCCAAACTCACTCCATCCATTGCCAACGACCCAACTCAAATTCTATGAAACACCGACTACCCCAACTCCTACCTCAAACTCTACCACTCACCGGTGAATGAAGCCGATGAAGTCATTCACCGGCAAACCAGCCGTGCCCCAACATATGGGTCCACGAGTTTTCCCCAAAAAGAGGAGGCCTCTCTCTTCTTCTCCTCTCGTCGGGGTTTTCCGACGATCAAACCACCGCACCGTAGGTTTGTGGCAAGGTTTTAAATCTCGAATTTCGGACTCGTCTCGGCTAGGAGTGTTTCGTCTCGGATCGGAGATCTCGGAGAAATGCGATCATCTTGAATGTTCATTTCGGACACTCAATAAATATATATATATATTTTTACTAAACAAGATATTAAATGTTATACACGTCATTTATTAAATAAAATATTGTATAATGTAACTAATGTCATGAGTCAATCACGGTAAATATTCGCAGAATTTAACAACAATATAGAAGAGAATATAATATAAATATATAATTAAATTGAATTTGCATTGATTAAAAAAATGTATTAGTTAATAGACTTACTTGACTTTGCATAAACACAAACAATAAAGAGATGAAATCCTCACATTTTCTTAGCTTAAAGTCCTATATTGAAAGACTTATATGTAAAAAGTAAAACCCAAAAAAAAGTTATATATTCACAATAACATTAGTGTCTATTTCGGCCGATATTTTCAGCAATATTTTGACTGATATTTCGGCAATTTTGACCGAAATCTACACATTTCGGTCCAAAACGATATAGAGTATAAAATATGTGATTTCGTAACGGCAAGCTAGCCGAAACAGAATTTCGACCGTATCAGCCGAAATTTAAAACGGGTGGTGGGGGTGGAGGAGGGGATGAGAACGACGAGGGATTCCTCCCCACCCTGGGCGCACTCCTCGAATCGGAAAGGAGAGTTTTCGGTTTCTGTCGAAGCTTCTCTCTCTAAAAAGTTTAGAGAGAACCTCTAATGTGTATAATTTATTTTTACAAGTGCAAATTCCCTCAACCCCTTTACAACTTTGGAGTTGTGGTCTATCGAAAGGGTCTTTCACATGGTATCATTCGAATCTTGCTGGGTGTGTTTATTTATTTCGGAATTTTAAAAAAGAAGAAGAATATATTTTGTTGTGCACATTTTGGTCTCGGCCCAAAATTTGTTGGCTCGTTTCTTTGGCGCATTAAATAATTTTTTACAAAAATGGGCACTCAACATGCGGGAGCGCCCATCTACAACTTCAGACTTGTGATCTATCGGTAGGGTCTTTCACAGAAACAAAGCATAACTAGCATATAAAAGAAACAAAGCATAACTAGCATATAAAAGAACATCCAGATTCATGGAATGCTCCTATCCAAAATCAACAATATAAACTCAGTTATGATGTATAAATTTTATAACAGATGAGCATTCGGAAATATAGTTGTTAGATAACTAATGATAGATAGTGCCTATCCAAGGGAATTCGGGCCCTTCCACAATTGGAATTGTAAAAGGCCAGCAAAATAGGTGAAAGAATCCACCATGTTAATTGGGACATCCTAGCAACCCCAATCTTCCTACTGGCAAAGCCTGTAATAATTGGGGATCAAACCCCCGAACTGAGGATTCAAACACAATGTAACTCATACTTTTAGAGCCCAGGAATGGCATTTTAGCACTAGACTCACACTCGTAACAATTCTTCCACACAGAAATCCTTGATTTCACTGCTTCTTCTTAAATCAAATTGGTCTGACATCAATAACCATGCGGCATATAATTGACTTGGTTGTTACGTACATAAGAAATAGCTGTTTAAGTGTTATACGTTCCATATAAGTGCAGGCGAACAAAGATACAATTACCAATCTCCATTTACCTAGGAAATAGTTAATTATATAGTGAAAACAAGTACCAAATATGTTCGACCCTTTCAACTTCTTTGAAAGGGCAAGGCATACTAAGAAGAAAATGTCTCCCTTAGAACCTGAATGACAAAAGAGATAATAAAGCCATATTGAAAGATTCAGCACCTAGCCATAAAGTCAACCATCTACCGGTTCTCCATTTCATTGCATACATGACCACTTGCACCTTCAAACGGACAAGAGAGATCAATGAAAAGGATTACTGCCTGATCTGAGTGCCGAAAAGGAACAGTTCAGATACATCATGTACCCGTTCTATATACCAATCTCTCAATAACATTTTTTTTTCGGGCTTTTGATCACATAAATTAACACTGGCCCTAATTTTATCTCTCAAAAAATCTCTGCATTGCAGGTTCTTTCAGTATAACTCCTATCACAACAAATTATAACTATAATTACAGAACATGTGGCTAATTATATATTTACTTACCAAAACTGAATTTATGGGGCCACAAATGGATCTTTTCTAGTTGCCAATCAGTCCCTATCTGATATGATCACAATTTAAGATAAATTGGGTCAACATGTCATCAAATGTCAATAGACAGTAAAAATTTGAAATAAATCAATAAGAGGACAGGGGCCAGGAGAGTATAGTTTCTAGATTAATATAAACATAAAGCTACTTCTGCTCGCTACAAATTCTGGGTCCTGCACTTATCCTAACTATAGTCAATAATCAACTTATTCTTTATGTTCACTAAATTGTTTGAGACACGGTATTAACACATGCATGGACTAGCAAGCAATTTTAAACTAACAAAATATATGGTAAGTTCATATTCAAGACTCGTAGTTCATTTCTTTTCTTAACAACATCACTTATCAGGGTAGCTTGTGAGATTGTATCAAACTAGTTTGTTTCCCTTCTCTTGGGTTGTTTCCTTTAGTACTTATTTGGGAATGCCAGGAGGTATTTGACCTCACCGTTTTATCTCAAAAAAAGAAACATCACTTATCAATGTAATTCTATCTATTCCCAATTCAAACTTATTCAATATAGTCAATAGATCAAGTATTAGTGCGTCAAGCTTAATAATCCAGGACAATGTCTCCCATAATAAAATGGTATATGCATATAAGCCTGGAGCATAAGATGTACTATTAGAGATAACACCGACCCTCACTTCTATATGAATGTGAACTAGACCACTTCAAAGCACACCAACCCTCCTGCTCTTTCAACTGCTTACATTGATTTACCAACAGTTCAAATAATGCCGCTATTGGGGATAGTGGCAACAGTTCGTTCGCAACAGAAGCCCCCTATATATATATATATATATATATATATATATATATATATATATATAATGCTCCATTGCAAATGGGTTCCGTGCAAACGGGTATGCAAACCACTAAAGCCGTTGTTCGAAATAAAAACTTAGGTTATAAACCTAAGTCGTTGTTCCAAAACAACGACTTAGGTTATAAAGCTAAGCCGTTGTGTAACCCTTGTTTTACCAAATCTGTATTTTCTGTGTATGTTTGGTATTTTAAATTTTTGTAAATTATTTTCCCACTTTCACATTCTTTTTTTAAAATGTATTCTTGGATCTTCCGTCAAAGTCTATTTGTAATCGATGATTTTATTTGTGGCTATTTTCCAATGAATTTATGTAGTAATTCAAATCCTATTATTTTTGTTACTATTGTTATTATTACTATTATTTCGGTTATTCTTATTATTATTATTATTATATTTTTAACTCGACTAAAACAAAATGTATCTTGCAAATTATATATAGCCATTTATTTTGAAAGCCACTCTATTTTATTATTACTATTATTATTTTTATTATTTTGAGTGTTAACTAATTTAGTATTATATTATTAAATTTTCTTATTGGATTTTTATTCAAAACCCATTACTTATTTAAACCCATACCCATTATACCATTTCATCTAACCCTATCATTCCCCAAACCCAACATACTCAACCTAATACCCAACTACCCGCAACCCGTTATCCCACCCTAACCTTATACCCCATATAATATCCATCTCCTATTTCATCCCCATACACCTAAACCTCCAGCCGCCCCTACCTCTTCACCTTCCTCCCGAAAACCCTAGCTTGTGCTTCTCTCCCGCTCATCCCCTACCACTCACGCAACCCCGCCATCGCCATTGCCCTTCCTCACTCGCCCCCGCTGATCGTCGTACCACCACTCGCCTCCAATGCTAGCACCATCATCGCCGCAAAGCCAGCACCTCGGAGTTCCGCCATTACTGACATCCCTCACCCGCTCGCCAGCACCTCAGCCAGTAGTCGCGCACCTTTGTTTCCTCCTCTTTCCGAGGCCAGCGGCAAACCTGCACCGCAGCCGACCCTGCACCCCGTTCACCCTACTCCCTGCCGCCTTTCACGCCAACAGCTAGACCTCGACAACAGCACCACCAACTGTAGTACCCCGCATTTTTAAATATTATTTTTAAAGGTTTATAAATGAATTAAAATGATTTTTGGAGATTTAATAAATATTTTCCTGAAGAATTATCTTTTTGCACAACCAAAAATCTGCAGACTGCAGGTCGACAGTCGACCGACGCGACCTGGCTGCTGTGTTCTCTAGTTTTCTTGAAATTTAGTTCTGGACAGTCGACTGATGACTTTTACAGTCGACTGATACCACTTAGAATTATTTTCTCGAAGTTATTGTATTTTTCGCTCTGGACAGTCGACCTATGCCCTTTACAGTCGACTGCTATACATAGAATTATTTTCTTAAAGATATTGGATTTTTCGCTCTGGACAGTCGACCAATGGCCTTTATAGTCGACTTGAATTATTTCCTCGAAGCTATTGGATTTTCTTTCTGGACAGTCGACCGACGCTTGTCTATAGTCGACTGATACTGATATATTTATACATATTTGAATGTTTTTTTAAATAATTTATTCTCTAAATATTTTTAATCTATAACTTGCTATTCTATACTTTATCTTCTACTTAACATATGTTTTCATATAGTTTAACTGAGCAATTTATGTTGGAAGATTAGGTTGGATAATGGGTGTGAGTCTCTAGAGGGTGTGTGACCCTAGTATACCGGCAGTTGAGATATTTATGTTTGGGCCTGTCGAGGCATTTTAGTTGATCAGTTGTTGAGTTAAGTCCGGTGGGGTACACCAACTCTAGGAGATTCGTAAAGTAATTAAATAACCTAAATGATAAGGACAGGCACTAGTGGTGATATGATGAATGAGAACATGGGTCATGGACCTCAGTATGGCTTGCGGTGTGAGATGAACCCCGGAATTATCCAGGTTTTGAGTGAAATAGTCTCCGGAATTACCTGTGGTGTGGGATTGATCTCCGGAATTATCGGGGTCGAGGCGACGCTCATGTGGTATTCGTGTGATGAGGTGCAATCGCTTGCAGTGTGGGGTATTCTCGAAGATTCCCAGGTGTGAATGAAATAGTCTCCGGAATTATCTGTGGATAGAGATTGACCTCCGGAATTATCGAGGCATGGGCTAATACTCACAGTTTATCTTTATCTCGTAGTAGTCATCGTGTTAGGATTAGTTGCATAGTGGGGGATTAAACCCTATAAAGTGGAGACGTTAAGGGCTTGCACCGGATCTATGTAGAGTGAGATGCAAAGACTTCGACAAGTACGCATTAGAGAGTCCGCATATAGAATTGTGTTTCTCTTGCCTTGGTTTCATGCATGTGATTTCTTATTTTCTACACTTAGACACTTAGTCTAGCTTCACTCGTGTTTTCGCATTTCGTGATTTTCCTATATTCACTTACTCCTGTTTATGTTCTGTTGTTGATAAATTCATGCTTTACTTATGTTGCTTGTTTTATGTCACTCACACCTTTATGGCTAACCCCTTTAGTTTTGGGGGTTAGGGTTATCTCTAGCCTTATATTTTACAGATGATTTCTTATAGCTCGAATTTGGATGCTTGAGTTCAATTAATGTAGTGACTTATGTAATTTGTAAAAGAAAGTATTGTAAAGAAAAGAGAATTTTGATTCAAGGTGTATTGTATTCCGCTGTGTTATGTAAATGATTATTATAATGAAAGATGAAATAAAAATTATTTGTGTTTTTGGGCTGTGTTTGCAATTACATTGATGTTGATGTTGAAAATTGTGCCACGTATTTCTAAGATATCATATTGGAAATTCGAGGCACTACAGAGATTGGTATCAGAGCATGCTTTAATAGTAATAATAAACATGGTATAAAAATAACCTAGGTGTGGACACTAGAGCGTGAGTACCTAGGTGTGGACATTAGAGAGTGAGTATCACCTAGAACTGAAACATGATGTTTTACTTTTGGGGTACAGTTGAGGTTTTGCCAAAGGGTATTGACGTGAATATGAACTGTGTTGTGGTGCTCTAATTTTTTCCCTCATTTTGTAGTATTCAGTATGGTTGGACCCAGAACCAGGAATGGTAACAATGGTGATGGAGCTGGAAGTTCCCAAGGAACTGGAGTTGATCTCGAGGCCGAGTTTGCCAGGGTGTATCAGACTTTGAATGCACTGATGGCAGCTAATTTGGCGCAGAATCAGAACAAGAATCAGAATCATGGGGCTGGACCAGGGTTTGTTAACGCTGATCCTATCAAGCAGATTGAGTCCTTCAAAAGGATGAGGCCGCCAGTGTTTGAGGGGCAGTCTCATCCAAATGAGGCCGATGATTGGATTAGACGGATGGAGACAATCTTCGAGATCTCGGAAACTCCGACAGCCAATAAGGTGAAGTTGGCCACTAAGCAGTTGGAAAAGGACGCTAGTGTTTTGTGGCAAACGGTAAAAAGGACTTTGGTGGACCAGCAAATGACTTGGGAGGCTTTTCTGGAAGAATTCAGGGATCGTTTCTTTCCCCTGGATGTTCAGGAGATGAAGGCGACAGAATTCTTGAATCTACAGCAGGGCAGCATGACCGTGCGAGAGTATGAGACTAAGTTCGCTCAGTTGTCGAGGTATGCACCGGAGCTGATAGTTGATGAGGCGAAGAAGGCCAAGAAGTTTGAGCAAGGCTTGAGGCCAAACTTGAGGTCGAGAATGATTTCGTTGGGCATAAGGAGGTTCGACAAGCTGGTCAGCAGAGCAGCTATGACAGAGGAAGACATGGATTAGTTCCAGAAGAAGCAAGAGACCTGGAACATGAACAAGAGGCCAGCATCAGGTCAGAGTGGGAAGAGATTCCCAGCGAAGCAAGTCAAGTTCAGTGGACCAGTGCAGAAGGCACCCGCGACTCAGGAAGTGACTTGTTACTACTGCAAGGAGGCAGGTCATTACAGGTCAGCGTGTCCTAAGTTGGCGAAGCAGACTTGTTTCCAGTGTGGGCAAATAGGACATTCTAAGCCTCATTGTCCACAGTTGAAGGACGGTCCAGGTGGAGGTAAATTCCAGAGGCAAGGGCGAGTGTTCGCATTAACCGAGGATGATGCGGGTAACTCGGAAGATGTGATCCAGGGTATGCAAGAGTTTTGATTTGATTTTTACTTCAATGTAATAAGTAAAACTTTTATTTTGAGAATAATTGGAGATTGAGTATCATTCTTCATGTAACAGGGATTGTTTTGGTTAATGGAATTAAGGCAAAAATTTTATTTGATACTGGTTCTTCGCATACTTTTGTGTCCCCCAATTTTGCAAAGGTCCTAGGTGTGGAGCCTAAGCTGTTTCCAGAAAAGGTTTTGTCGGTGGCAACGCCGTCAGGTGAAGAATTGATTGCTGATCGATATTACAGGGACTGTGATATCGAGATTGATGGGAGACTATTCGGCATTGATCTAATTGAGCTGCAAGTCTTAGAAGTGGATGTGATCGTGGGCATTAATTGGATGGCAATATATGATGCCACAATTGAATGCAAGCAGAAAGAGGTATTACTGAAAGCACCAGATGGTCCCTTAGGTGACTTTCCAAGAAAAGAAGAAAGTTCCGAAGGTGGCTGCAATGGTATCCAAGATGGCGATTCCAGATGAAGTCAAAGGCATTCCGGTTGTCAGAGATTTTCCTAAGGTGTTCTTGGAAGATTTGCCAGGATTACCGCCGCAGAGAGATGTGGAGTTTTGCATTAAAGTTCAGCCGGGAAGTGCTCCGATTTCTAAGGCTCCGTACAGGATGGCACTTGTAGAGCATGACGAAGTGAAGAAGCAGATTGAGGAGTTGTTGAGCAAGGGACTTGTTAGGCCGAGTTCCTCACCGTGGGGTGCGCCAGTGTTGTTAGTCAAGAAGAATGATGGGTCAATGAGGATGTGCATTGACTACCGGGAGCTGAATAGGGTGACTATTCAGAACAAGTATCCACTTCCGCGGATTGATAATTTGTTCGACAGGATTCGGGGAGCAGTTGTGTTTTCGAAGATTGATTTGAGATCAGGGTATCATCAGGTTCGAGTCAAGGAGGAAGATGTGAGTAAGACAGCTTTCAGGACTTGTCATGGGCTCTACGAGTTTTTGGTGATGCCATTCGGGTTGACAAATGCGCCAGCAGTGTTCATGGATATGATGAACCGGGTTTTGAGGCCATTTATTGACTCCTTCGTAGTGGTTTTCATCAACGATATTTTGGTGTATTCGAAGTCGGAGGAGCATTCTATGCACTTGACAGCAGTATTACAGAAATTGCAGGAGCATAGCTTGTATGCCAAGTTATCGAAGTGTGAGTTTTGGAAGTTTGAGGTAGCTTTCCTTGGTCATATCCTTTCTAAGGAGGGAGTGGCCACTGATCCTCAGAAGGTTAAAGCATTAAAGGATTGGCCCAGGCCAACGTCTGTGAAGGAAGTCAGGAGTTTCTTGGGTTTGGCTGGTTACTATAGAAGATTCATCCAGGGCTATTCTCAGATTGCAGTTCCTTTGACAGGTTTGACCCAGAAGAATGTGGCATTTTCATGGACTGATAAGTATAAGGCGAATTTCCTTGAGTTAAAAGAGAGGTTGACTACTGCACCTATCTTAGCTTTGCCACAAGCTGGGAAGGATTATGATATCTTCAGTGATGCGTCTCTCAGAGGTTTGGGCTGTGTCTTGATGCAAGAAGGCAAGGTTATTGCTTATGGTTCGAGGCAAATGCGTCCGCATGAGAAGAATTATCCGACGCATGATTTGGAGCTAGCAGCTATTATCTTTGCCTCGAAGCAGTGGAGGCATTATGTTTATGGTGAGAAGGTCAATATGTACACTGACCACAAGAGCCTGAAGTACATTTATCAACAGAAGGATCTAAATCTTCGACAGAGAAGGTGGTTGGAAGTATTGGAAGACATTCGTCCTGAGATCAAATATCATCCGGGCAAGGCGAATGTGGTAGCCGATGGACTTAGCAGGAAGAATAGTTTATCAAGTTTGATCACTACTCGAAGTGAGTTGGCAGCAGAGATTGATCAGGCAGGTATCGAGGTGGTGCTGCAAGGTTTGGGGGCGTCTTTGGCTCAGTTGAGGTTACAGCCTTCCTTGAGAGAGAGGATTGTGGAAGGTCACAGATCAGATTCAGAGATTCAGAAGATGTTGCAACAGGTTTCAGAAGGCAAGCTATCAGAGTTTCGTGTCCAAGATGGAGTTCTTTGGATGGGTGAAAGGTTGTGTTCCGGATAATGCAGATTTGAGAGAGTATCTTGCAGGAAGCACACAATACCTTGTTGTCAATACTTCCTGGAGGCACAAAAATGTACAAGGACATCAAACAGCACTTTTGGTGGTCTGGTATGAAGAAAGATGTGGCAGATTTCGTGGCAAGGTGTCTAACTTATCAACAGATCAAAGCAGAAAATCAGAGACCTGGAGGTTTGTTGCAGCCGTTGCCCATTCCGGAGTGGAAATGGGAGAATATCAGTATGGATTTCATCACAGGTTTGCCGAGGAGTTCGAAGGGCAATGACTCGATTTGGGTTATTGTGGACCGTTTGACTAAGTCGGCTCACTTTCTGGCCATGAAGATTACTTGGTCGTTGGAGAAATTGGCTGAGTTGTACATTGGTGAGATTGTGAGATTTCATGGAGTTCCTGTGTCGATTGTTTCCAACAGGGATGCAAGGTTCACTTCAAGATTTTGGAAGAGCCTACAAGCAGCTTTGGGCACCATAGCTGATTTCAGTACTGCTTTTCATCCACAGACCGATGGTCAGACCGAAAGAGTGAATCGAGTGCTGGAAGATATGCTGAGGGCTTGTGTTATGAATTTCGGTGGTAGCTGGGAGAGATACTTGGCATTGGTTGAGTTTGCTTATAACAACAGTTACCATGCGAGTATCGGGATGGCGCCGTATGAGGCTTTGGACGGGCGAAGGTGCAGGACACCTGTTTGTTGGTATGAGGTTGGCGAGAGGCAGATGTTTGGTCCTGAGATCGTGCAGCAGACGTCAGAGTAGATTGAGCTGATTCACAAGAGATTAGTTGAGGCTCAGAGTCGGCAGAAGAGTTATGCTGATACTCGACGAAGGGACTTAGAGTTTGAGGTTGGGGATGCAGTTTTCCTCAAGGTGTCTCTGACCAAAGGAGTGATTAGGTTTGGTAAGGGAGGCAAGTTGGCGCCAAGGTATATTGAGCCATACAGGATCGTGGAGCGGATTGGCAAGACAGCTTATAGGTTGGAGCTTCCAGAGGAGTTGACACAGGTGCATGATGTGTTCCATATGTCATTGTTGAGTAAGTATGTGCCAGATCAGAAGCATAGTTGGTAGAGATTCCTGAAGGTCTACAGGTGAACTTGAGTTACAAGGAACAGCCTGTGGAGGTCGTCGACCGTAGAAAGAAAGTTCTTAGGAGCAAAGTGATACCTATGGTCAAGGTGCTGTGGAGGAATCAGCAGTTCGAGGAGGCTACTTGGGAGCCAGAGGATCGCATGCAGAAGGATTTCCCTGAGTTTTTTGTATGAATGTATTTTCTTTTATGTGATGGTATTCCCTTGGATGATTACAGCCACCTAAGCTGTTTCCACACCTAGTACAACTCAGCCAATTTCATACTTATACGTGATGTATTTTCTTTCCATACTTTTATGTGATACCATTGTAGCCACCTTCGGAACTTTCTTCTTCCCTTGGAAAGTCACTGCGGGACCACCTGGTGCTTTCACTAATACCTCTTTCTGCTTGCATTCAATTGTGGCATCATATATTGCCATCCAATCAATGGCCACGATCACATCCACTCCTAAGACTTGCAACTCAATCAGATCAATGCCGAATAGTCTCCCGCCAATCTCGATATCACAGTCCTCGTAATATTGATCAGCAATCAATTCTTCACCTGGCAGCGTTGCCACCGACAAAACCGTGCCTGGAAACAGCTTAGGCTCCACACCTAAGACCTTTGCAAAATTTGGCGACACAAAAGTATGCGAAGAACCAGTATCAAATAAAACTTTTGCCTTAATTCCATTAACCAAAATAATCCTTGTTACATGAAGAATGATACTCAATCTCCAATTATTCTCAAAATAAAAGTTTTACTTATTATATTGAAATAAAAATCAAATCAAAACTCTTGCATACCCAGGATCACATCTTCCGAGTTACCCGCATCCTCCTCGGTTAATGCGAGCACTCGCCCTTGCCTCTGGAATTTACCTCCACCTGGACCGTCCTTCCTCAACTGTGGACAATGAGGCTTAGAATGTCTCGTCTGCCCACACTGAAAACAAGTCTGCTTCGCCAACTTAGGACACGCTGACCTGTAATGACCTGCCTCCTTGCAGTAGTAACAAGTCACTTCCTGAGTCGCGGGTGCCTTCTGCACTGGTCCACTGAACTTGACTTGCTTCGCTGGGAATCCCTTCCCACTCTGACCTGATGCTGGCCTCTTGTTCCTGTTCCAAGTCTCTTGCTTCTTCTGGAACTGGTCCATGTCTTCCTCTGTCATAGCTGCTCTCCTGACCAGCTTGTCGAACCTCCTTATGCCCAACCGAATCATTCTCGACCTCAAGTTTGGCCTTAAGCCTTGCTCAAACTTCTTGGCCTTCTTCGCCTCATCAACTATCAGCTCCGATGCATACCTCGACAGCTGAGCGAACTTAGTCTCATACTCTCGCACGGTCATGCTGCCCTGCTGTAGATTCAAAAATTCTGTCGCCTTCTTCTCCTGAATATCCAGGGGAAAGAAACGATCCCTGAATTCTTTCAGAAAAGCCTCCCAAGTCATTTGCTGATCTCCCAAAGTCCTCTTTACCGTTTGCCACCAAACACCAGCATCCTTTTCCAACTGCATAGTGGCCAACTTCACCTTATTGGCTGCTGGAGTTTCCGAGACCTCGAAGATTGCCTCCATCCGTCTAATCCAATCATCGGCCTCGTTTGGATCAGACTGCCCCTCAAACACTGGCGACCTCATCCTTTTGAAGGATTCAATCTGCTTGATAGGATCAGCGTTAACAAACCCTGGTCCAGCCCCATGATTCTGATTCTGGTTCTGATTCTGCGCCAAATTAGCTGCCATCAGTGCATTCAAAGTCTGATACACCCTGGCAAACTCGGCCTCGAGATCAACTCCAGTTTATTGGAAACTTCCAGCTCCATCACCATTATTACCATTCCTGGTTCTGGGTCCAACCATACTGAATACTACAAAATGATGGGAAAAATTAGAGCACCACAACACAGTTCATATTCACGTCAATACCCTTTGGCAAAACCTCAACTGTACCCCAAAAGTAAAACATCATGTTTCAGTTCTAGGTGATACTCTCTAATGTCCACACCTAGGTACTCACACTCTAGTGTCCACACCTAGGTTATTTTTATACCATGTTTATTATTACTATTAAAGCATGCTCTGATACCAATCTCTGTAGTGCCTCGAATTTCCAATATGATATCTTAGAAATATGTGGCACAATTCTCAACATCAACTTCAATGTAATAGCAAACACAGCCCAAAAACACAGATAATTTTTATTTCATCTTTCATTATAATAATCATTTACATAATACAGCGGAATACAATATACCTTGAATCAAAATTCTCTTTTCTTTACAACACTTTCTTTTACAAATTACATAAGTCACTACATCAATTGAACTCAAACATCCAAATTCGAGCTATAAGAAATCACCTGTAAAATATGAGACTAGAAATAACCCTAACCCCCAAAACTAAAGGGGTCAGCCATAAAGGTGTGAGTGACATAAAACAAGCAACATAAGTAAAGCATGGATTTATCAACAACAGAACATAAACAGGAGTAAGTGAATATAGGAAAATCACGAAATGCGAAAACACGAGTGAAGCTAGACTAAGTGTCAAGTGTAGAAAACAAGAAATCATATGCATGAAACCAAGTCAAGAGAAACACAATTCTATATGCGGACTCTCTAATGCGTACTTGTCGAAGTCTATGCATCCCACTCTACATAGGTCTGGTGCAAACCCTTAACGTCTCCACTTTATAGTGTTTAATCCCCCGCTATGCAACTAATCCTAACACGATGACTACTATGAGATAAAGATAAACTGTGAGTATTAGCCCATGCCCCGATAATTTCGGAGGTCAATCTCTATTCACAGATAATTCCGGAGACTATTTCACTCACACCTGGGAATCTTCGAGAATACCCCACACCGCAAGCGATTGCACCTCATCACACGAATACCACATGAGCGTTGCCTCGACTCCGATAATTTCGGAGATCAATCCCACACCACAGGTAATTCCGAAGACTATTTCACTTAGACCTGGATAATTCCGGAGATCATCTCACACTGCAAGCCATACTGAGGTCCATAACCCATGTTCTCATTCATCATATCACCACTAGTGCCTGTCCTTATTATTTAGGTTATTTAATTACTTTACTAATCTCCTAGAGTTGGTGTACCCCACCGGACTTAACTCAACAACTGATCAACTAAAATGCTTCAATATGCCCAAACATAAATATCTCAACTGCCGGTATACTAGGGTCACACACACCCTCTAGAGACTCACACCCATTATCCAAACTAATCTTCCAACATAAATTGCTCAGTTAAACTACTTGAAAACATATGTTCAGTAGAAGATAAAGTATAGAATAGCAAGTTATAGATTAAAAACATTTAGAGAATAAATTATTTAAAAAACATTCAAATATGTATAAATATATCAGTATCAGTCGACTATAGACAAGCGTCGGTCGACTGTCCAGAAAGAAAATCCAATAGCTTTGAGAAAATAATTCAAGTCGACTATAACGGCCATTGGTCGACTGTCCAGAGCGAAAAATCCAATATCTTTAAGAAAATAATTCTAAGTATAGCAGTCGACTGTAAAGGGCATAGGTCGACTGTCCAGAGCGAAAAATACAATAACTTCGAGAAAATAATTCTAAGTGGTATCAGTCGACTGTAAAAGTCATCAGTCGACTGTCCAGAACTAAATTTCAAGAAAACTAGAGAACACAGCAGCCAGATCGCGTCAGTCGACTGTATAGTCACACCGGTCGACTGTCGACCTGCAGTCTGCAGATTTTTGGTTGTGCACATCTTAACCGATACGTGGTTTTACTTTATGAAAACGATTTCTACGAAAAGCTTATTTCTTATATGGTCAAATACAACTTGTAGGATTTATAATAACCCACAAAACTAATTCAAAGTTACTTGAATTTATAAAAGTAGTGATTTGTCGATTTCTTTCGATTAAAACATGGATTGTGCATATAGTCAAAAATAGAGTTTCTTAAAAATTTATTGATCATTGAAATAGTTTCGTATTCAGATCCCAACCATATAAATATCAAAATCTCAAGAAAATCCCCAATTTGGATATATTTCTTCAAACTCAACTAAATTCCCAAATTTCGATTCTCAAGACATGATCTCTTAATTCACAACTTTTCCTCCAAATTTCTCAAAACTGATTCACCATTATAACTCACAACCATAATCAATTTATAACATTGCCATATCAAGTTTCGTTCACAAATACTCAAAAGTGATAAAAGTCTCATCTTTATTAGGTTTATGCATAAAATCCACCATATTCAATCAATCCAACATTAATCCAAAAGAAATAGCCTACCCATAATCTCCAATAGGTCATTTATCAATCTCGAATTACCCACATACAATTTTATTCATAGACAACTAGGGTTTCACAAGATCCAATTTTTCATCCATCCAATGCATCATGTACATATTCTTACTCAAACCCTAACATGCTTTCTAGTAGATGCAATACCACATACAACATTCCATGAAACATCAAAACAATTATATCACTTGCATACCACATACACAAAACAAAAAAAGAAAGCAAAACAAGTCACTCACCTCGAATGAAGAAGTCCAACCGAATTAATGGAGAATAAGCAAAGTCATTCTGCGAAATCCAAGATCCCCTCCTTAATTCTCCAAGAAACAATAAAACCTTTGTGTTGTGCAGCGAAAGACGGCTGCACTCCACTTCTTTTAAATAGCCGGAATAGGAGAATTAGGGTTTTTAAACACATTTGAAAAATAACCCCCTTTAAAATATAACTTTACATAAATAAATTCCTATACTTGGAAACTTGATAAAACCAATTAAATTGAGATTTAAAAGCAAAATAAACACTTTATTTCCAGTCGGTACTATTTGAAAAGTCCAGAAAATAGTTTTGCACTTTCATCCCTTAAAATGACAATTTTGCAAAAAGATCATTCTTTTCCGTAATATTTGCAAATAGGTCCAATTAATACTAGAAAAATCTAGAAAAATTACAATTAAATCCCAAATAATAAATGATGATTTTCCATAAAATAATTTTGGCTTTTGAACTTCTCAAGAAGATATTTGCACATGTTTTGCACGTATAAAAAGATAATTCTTCAGAAAAATATTTATTAAATCTCTAAAAATCATTTTAATTCATTTATAAACCTTTAAAAACAATATTTAAAAATACAGGGTACTACACCAGCAGCCCTCGTCTCTGCGTTGCTCTCCCCCTTGCCGACGACGACCAAAGCTCCATGTCGTGACCACCCCTGGTCGACGATTTCCTGTGCTCGTGCCTCCGTCGGCAGCAACAGCGCCAGTAGCGGCGCTGCACCTCAGTGTTGTCATCCTCCCGACGTCGCCGCAGCGCCGCCAGCCAAAGCCGTAGTCACCGTCCCTCTCCCGCCGACTCTCTCTGTCGCAGTTAAAAGGAAGGGAAGAGTTGGGTTTTTATTTTGCTGTTTTGCTGTTTTGGAAGAGGTTGGGGATCCGATGTTCTGTGTGGCCGTTGCTGTTTTGGGATCAAGCGATCTCAGCCGTCCGATCGTTGATCATCACGATCTTGATGATAATCATCTTGATCCTTTGATCTCGGACGTTGGTCGCATCATCATCATCATCATCATCTTGATTTTAATCGTCGAATCTCTTTTGATCATCGCGATCGTGATCATCATCTTGATCTTGATATTGATCTTCGATCTCAACTGTCCGATCATCCGATCTTGATCGCCATCAAGATCCGTGCCCGATCGTGATCAACGTGACCGTTGCTTGTCGCCGTGTCACCGGGATTCAGATCCCGTTATTCTTCGCTTATTCGGATTAATCTAACGCATCCTAAAGACAAGTATCTTCTTGTACATTTTGTTTTCTAGTACAAGCTTTTCCTTGAAAATACTGCAAGTAGATTGTAAATGTGACTCCTCTTTGTTCATCGTTGATGATCTCATGTTTCGCCTTATCTATCACATGATCTAAGAGTCACAACCCTTCGTCGATACACGTGTTCACAACTAGTAAAATTTTGATACATTTCATGCAAAAAGTGTCTTGTTTGGTTTCTGTCCTGTCTTGGCTTGCTGTTTCGACCCCAATAAAACCAAAATTTGAACTTGAGTCCTGAATATGAAATGTAGCCCCAAGTGTCTAATTGCCAATAACCTCCAGAATTTTTGAATTCCGAGTTATGGTTTAGGAGATATCGCAGTTTTGCTGCTGCTGTGTCGGTAATCGCAGATTCACAAAAACTGCTACACTACATTGGTTTACAATTATTTTAACTAGGCTACCAGTAAATAAATGACTTGAAATTTTGCATGCTGATACTGGACACCGTAGAGAACATTCCCAAATTTTCTCAGAATTAATTAATGATGTTTCAACCCTGTTTCATATGTATAAACTCAGTTCTCAAATTCTGGTTGAACACATGCTGTATAGTTTGCTGTTTTAACATCAATTGCTACAACTTTTATGTGTCTTAATTATATGCGTTGGAACTGAACATGAGTATAGTTTCTAGACCTGTTGACGGATCCACATTTGCATTCTTGTAGCGATGGAAATCGCAGTTTTGGTGCAGCAATGTCATGTTGTTCAGATTTGAAATTCTCTTCGTTCTTAATACTTTGAATTGTTTTGACTCTCGAACATGTATCCTACCTAGCCTAGACTTGTTCCATGTTCTTGACCATGCTTATTTGACCTGTTTCGCACACTTTCATGCTTGGTTAATATTAATAATAAATAACAAGCCGAAATTTAAGGGAAAGACCATAGTAGTGGACGATATAGGTAAGTGTACTCGGAAGGGGGCCCGTGTTTCCCAGTACTTGGTTCATGAACTTGTTGTCTCTTGATGGATTCATGAAGACATTACTCGGCTCATGAACTTGTTGGATTCATGAACCCACTGTGTGGTTCTCGAACTTGTTAGTGGATTCACGAACTTGTTTCGTGAACTTGTTACTTTATTTTCGAATTCATGAACCATGCTTGCTTGATACTTGATGCCTGGGTACACTGCCTTATAAAATCCACCACTAGACCTAAACGTAACTGATTGTATGTAGCAACCATGTAGTAAAAGTATGGATGCATGAAGTACTACCTAGATAAAATTAAACATTAGACTTAAGATTAACTTGTTACTTGCACACTTGAGACTTATTACTTGAGACTTGTTACTTAAGACTTGTTACTAGACTTGTTACTTGTTACTTGACACTTGTACGTGATACTTGTTACTTGTTACTTGACACTTGTACGTGATACTTGTTACTTGTTACTTGAAACTTGTACGTGATACTTGTTACTTGATGCTTGATACCATTACATGTTCACTTGCCTCTTATCCTACTACTAGTACTTGTTACCCAATCTTATCACTTGAGTTGTCTTTCTTGCTAGCTAGTTTCTTGAATCCCCTAGTTGCATCCCTATTATATTGTGTTATACATTCTTGATTCCAAATCTTGTTCCATATTTTTTGCACTTGTTTTCATACCCTTGCTTGTATTACTTGCGGCCCTAACTTGCACTAAGGGCATTTGTCTTATTTTCTCTATTTTTTTTCTTTTTTATATTTATATATACAGACTTTGGAGACGAATTGCCTGATGGAATTGGTGAGCAGACGTTCTAGGCTTTGCTTGGAGAAAAGACTTGCTTTAAATATTTTGTTTTTGAGTTATTTTTTTTTTTGCTACTTGAATCTTGTAACGGGCTTATAGGCCCGAGTTTTATCTTTTGATCCAGATTTGAAAACTATTTGGAATATTATTATTTTGTTTCAATTGTTTATGTTGATTAATAAATTATTCATGCACGCGTGGTTGTATATATCTTGTTATATTTCTTGTTATGATGCTGAGTCGATCCTACAGCTTATGAATGATGAAAATGATTCGTTGGGCTTCGTCACGTGCTCGTATTCCGTATTTTTAGAAAGCGGGGTGTGACACGTTATTCCGATTATAACCTAAGCCGTTGTTCAAAACGACTTAGGCTTAAAATAAACGAAGCCGCTTCAGTGGTTTGCAATGGAGCATTGCTTATATATATATATATATATATATATATATATATATATATATATATATATATATATCCAAGCGTCCGTTCTCATCACTGCGTACAAGTCCACCATGCACCATGCATGCAAATGGATTGGTGGACTTGTACGCAGTGATGAGAACGGACGCTTGGAGATATATATATATATATATATATATATATATATATATATATATATGAGAAATCTTCGGTTGCTCACTACTTTGGTGAGCACTCACAAAATAGAGCACCTATGACAAACCTGAACCGCTCATATTGTTTTATATGCCTAAGATAGCCTAACAATAAAAATCAATTAATTTGAAATTCATTTGTCCATGATTTAAGATGTCGAATGAAACTATCCATGGAATCGTGCACATCATCACAAAATTGTATGGCTGAAAATTCTAACAACATGATGGATGGGCAAATAAACTTCAAATTACTTGATTTTTTATTGTTAGGCTATCTTAGGCATATAGAACAATGTGAGCAGTTCGGATTTTTCATAGGGTCTTTATTTCATGAGTGCTCACGGCGTGCTCACCAAAAGTAGTAAACAACCGAAGGGGACTATATATATACCATGCATGGTAACTTCCACTCCAAACAATCATCAAGCATTCTCATCACTTTCCATCCTAAAAATCGCTACTCATCCTTTTTCTTTTTCTCATTGCACTTAGCTTTCCTCTTGTAATTGCTTATGATCCCAGCGCTCTGCAGGATTTCTGTGTTGCTGATTACACATCCACTGGTATTTAACTTGCTTTTATATACTTCATGCATGAAAATAAATTTCACTTTGATTATCTTCCCACTTGCTATTGGAAACTAGTTTTCATGACAAAATATAGCCTTCTATATCATCCAACTAGCATTAAAGACAGCAATCCTCTCTCTGGCAATGTAGCTCGGAGATGGAAAATGGCTAGAAAGTAATTGCTCATGACTTTCCAAGAAACCTTAATTTAATATTGGGCTTTAAGGTCATTACCAATTATTGCGATAATGATGTCGTGATAACTCACTTTTAGTTTTGACCAAAACAGAGATTTAACCTCACCTATTGTTTAGGAAGACTTCAGTCAGTACAACGGAATTACTAGGCCTCAACACTCTTGGTATCTCTTTGGCTCGAATTGACTATGCCCCCTACGGACTGATTGCACCTCATTATCACCCACGAGCAAGTGAGATTCTAACCGTGCTAGAAGGCTCACTCTATGTAGGCTTTGTGACAGCAAATCCTAACAAGCTATTCTACAAGGTCCTTTGCAAGGGTGATGTGTTCGTGTTCCCAAAAGGACTCATCCACTTCCAATATAACCCCGGGAAAGTGAACGCAATATCAATTTCTGCTCTGGTAGCCAAAACCCAAACCCAGGTGTGGTCACTGTAGATAATACTGTGTTTGGGTCGAATCCTGCCATTTCAGATTATGTTCTTGCTAAGTCATTCCAACTAGACAAAAAGACAGTGGACCAGCTCCAGTCTGAGTTCTCATCGTCAGGCAGCAACTACTGATCGACAGCCAACAACTACTGATAACTCTGGGAATTGCTGTCGATTTCTTTTTGGATACTATAATGTATGTAAACTATTCTGGTTTGAATAAGTAAACAACCTATGTATGGTTGCACAACTTTGATAATAAGTACTTTGCCTACTCTCTTATACAAATAGTATAATGTATGAAAAAAATTCTGGTTTGACTTTATACACTATTGTTTGATTCTTCTGATAAAAAAAGCCCATTCTAGCACTCATTCACCTTATGCCCCCTACTAATATCGCTAGGTGCTCTAACAAAGTGACATATGGGTGAGTTAAAGATAGTATAGGTAGAACTTTGAAGCATGGTAATTGGTGACACCAAATCAACAAACACAATCTCATAACGAAAAGGTAAGGGGAAAGAAAACTATTTGGTAACTGATCATACATGGTTTGCAGTCAAGAGCATGAGTCGTTCAATGAATCTATGTGTGGGAAACCACTTAAACTAGACATGTTCAGATTATGTTCTTGCTAAGGCCTTCCAACTAGACAAAAAGACAGTGGACAGCTCCAGTCTGAGTTCTCATCGACAGACAGCAACTACTGATCGACAGCCAACAACTACTGATAACTCTGGGAATTGTTGTCGATCTTTTTGGATACTATAATGTATGTAAACTATTCTGGTTTGAATAAGTAAACAACCTATGTATGGTTGCACAACTTTGGTGATAAATAGTACATGTACTTTGCTTACTCTCTTATACAAATAGTATAATGTATGAAAAAAATTCTGGTTAGACTTTATACACTATTGTCTGATTCTCCTGATATAAAAAAAGCCCATGCTAGCACTCATTTACCTTATGCCCCCTACTAATATCGCTAGGTGCTCTGACAAAGTGACATGGGTGAGTTAAAGATAGTATAGGTAGAATTTTAAGGCATGGTAATTGGTGACACCAAATCAACAAACACAATCTCATAACAAAAGGTAAGGGGAAAGAAAACTATTTGGTAACTGATCATACATGTAAGGTAAGGGGAAAGAAAATTATTTGGTAACTGATCATACATGGTTTGGAGTCAAGAGCACGAGTCGTTCAACGAATCTAAGTGTAGGAAACCACTTAAACTAGACATGTTCAGAATGTCAGCCGCCAAAATTGTTCACAAATTACGGTTTAAAACTTGAAATATTCTACTATGGTAATGAGACATCCTAGCAATACCCCTTCATCCTGGCCAAGACTAACAACTACATATAGGGGACAATCCCCGAAGAGGATTTAGAGATATTGTAAGTTCTAGACAATACAAAGAAGAGAATAAACACTATTCCTAGAGGGACTATTAGAGTCTAGTGGCAGCATTTTGCTATTGGACTCTCACTGTTTTCCAAACTTTCCCTGACCAAAGGCTCAATCATTGTTCCTCCTTGAATCAGATCGGTGGTGTCACAAATAACCATGTCGCATATATAGTTTAGTCTGTTGTTATATGATATAAACAAAAATAATGATAAATTTTAAAATATATGTATGCAACAATCCATATCAGGTCAAGTCAGCGAAGTACAGGCAAGCAAAGCTACAACTGCGGTCTCCATTTACCATGAAATTACTAAATTCTATAAAGATTGCAATAACCAAAATAATCAAACATGTTGGACCCTATCAACTTCATTGAAACAGCAAGCATTTTCACCACAAAGAGAAGATTTGATCAAAAGTTTTGATCTAGTAAACGAAAGCACTGCTTCAGAACTCAGCAGTTAATAATGCATACTTTTTTTTCATTTTAAAACTATTATCAAGTTGCCCCATGTTCATGATGCACACCACGTACCAAAGATAGTTGCAATAAACAAGTGAAAGATGGCACGATCATCAATAATAATGTGTCGCTCTTTCCCCAACCCATCTCAGGTTATTTCCTCCGTCCAGATCTCGCTCCTCTTCCGTCCATCACTCGTACTTCCTTTTTTATTGTTGTGTAACTTTTCTTCCTCTACAAACCCATCTCATCTATTCTCTAGATTGATAGACTGCAAGATCGATCCTCCATTTCCTCTGAATCCCTCATTCCTTCTAGCTTCAACGTCTGTGCTCGGCGTTCTCTGCCGATGCTCAGTGTTCTCTCGTCGCATCTTTCTTCGAGCCGGTTTGGAGACTCGATCGCAGTTGGGATCCCTTTGGTCCTCTCAGTCTCGGAGTGTCGGTGCTCATCCTTTGTCGCCCTCCCTCTTTCGCATTGTTCTCAGGAGCACTGCAAAATTCCGTCTTGGAATCCCTTATCCAAGTACCATTGTTCCTTAGTAGTGTTATGTTAGTTGATATTGTGTTGCCCTGGATGATCTTGTTGTTTTAATCTATGACGCACAGATACGGGTACGGGGTGCGGGTACGACACGACACGGATATGGGGATACGTGATTTTACAAAAAAGTAGGATACAGGTGCATTGGTGGGTACGTTAAATATAATATATTTTATATTATATATACACATAATAAATTATTTATTTATTTTGTTAAAAATGCAAATATTTGAACAATTTCTTAGAATTTGGGAATACATTATAATTATGAGCATTTTTTGGAGAAAATAATTGATAATCTAACTATCAAAACATTAGGTAAACTTGTTTTGTGTTTGAGCATAACATTAAACATCAAATTTTTAAAATTACATAAGGCCCCAAACATTTATCTAAACATAATTGCATCCAAAAGTTACAAAAATATATAAAAAATTGGATACTCCTTGGGTACGCACCCGGGAGTACCCAAGGAATATCGGCACCCAATACGCACCCGACACGGGTACGTTGGGCATTTGGAATTACCCGTGCTTCATAGGTTTTAATTAGTAGTGGTTTGATTGTTGTTTTGTTGATTATTGACGATGCCTTATTGGGTGGGCTTCTATCTCCAAATTGTAGCTATTTTATCTCCTCTTTTGGATCTATCAGTTCTATCTGGTAGATATATTTCCCTATTTTCCTATTTTCCTATTTCCTTTTTCTTCTTGCCCTTCTATGAGTTTTTGAAGTCATTACTCCTTTGGAGTCGTTGCTCCCTCTCCCCAAATCCGTTTTTCCTTCTATCTTTGGAGAGTGTGCTCAGATTTGCCTACTCTTGATCTATTGATCAAGCCGTTTTCCAGATCTAGGTTGCCCCATTTTCTCATGCATTTTATCTTGTGTGAGAGTTGCACTCTCTACAGTTGCAGTTAGTTTATTTCTCCACTACACCTTTTGTGTTGTTGGTATTGTTGATGTTGTGCCTATTTTCTTTATTAGGCTTTGCTTTAAGCATGGAGCTCCCTTGGGCTGAGGTTAGAATAAATAGTATTCAAAAGTCGCCCATGCGGTACGAGACGCCCCAGAATTTGAGGAGTTTCTATAACTCTCCTCTCCCTTCTAAGGCTTCATTCTCTTCTTCCTCTTCCTCTTCCATCTTCCATGTTGCCCATTCCTTATTTAAATCCGACCCTCATCTAATTTGCTTCATGTGCCTCCTTCCTGGGCATTTCAAACGGGTGTACGTGAATAAAATTAAGTGTATCTTCTGTGATAAGTTGAACACTCTCGCAATCGATGTGTTTCCCTTCAATTTATCCATGGGTTGCCGAGGGGTAGGCCCTTACCTGCCAAACTTCTTTCGGCTCTTAACTTTCCCCTTTTGAAGCTCAAGCTCAATGAACGGTTTTCAAAGAAGCTAAGACATAAGATTGGAAAGAAAATGCTTAGTCTGCTGCTGTTCATGTTCTATTGTAGACCCCTCCTCCTTCCACCTCTCATATCTCTACACTTGCATCTTTGCAGCCTCCTAAAATATCTAAATTGTTTGAGAATAGAGCGATAACTACGAAGCAAGTTTCCCCTCATCAGCTGGTAGCCTTTCCTGCTATTTTCCCCTATAGCTCTGTGGTGCCACCTGCAAGATTGATCTTGGATAAGGTTAATGTATCGTTTAAAGACTTCAACTTTATTCAATCTATGTCTAAAGGTGGGATAGTGCCCGATCACCGCCTCTTGTTAGAAAATCGGGTTTCTCTTGCTAATATAAAGGTATCAACTATCTCATTTAATTTTCTTTGTTCTATGTTGTTTTCTTCCCCAACTTTTCTACCTTTTCTTTTCATTTTCCTAGTTGCATTTTCTCAATTTATCAATCTTTAGGAGTTAGATCGTGTTTGGATCGTAGATTGCTTGATTTTATGAATCACTTTTATTCTAACCCCTTGAGGTCATAACTAATTATTTGTGTTTCTCCCTCCCATTCTCCGATTACACAGCTGGGTAGTATCTGTCATACTAACTCCATTTCGGTGCCGACCTCTTGTTCTTCCAGTGTACTACTGGGCTCTTCATTCCCTCGCGAGGGAGTGGCTTGTGAGTCTGGCATTGTTGACTTCTCTCTGCCGTTGGTTAAGGTTGCCCCTCCCGCTGCTAAGCAGAAATACAATAAAAAAAAGTCCATAACAATGCACAGGTTTGCGTGAGTGTGCGGATTTTAGCTAGAAAATTAGCTTTCGGTGATGCTGGCCTTGTGCAGGTTTGACCCTTGAGGGCTGTTGAGGTTACTTTGTTGGCGGGAGTCAGCTCATCGCTGCAACATTAGTGGTATGCAAGTCTGTCGTTGTTCAGTTCGTTGATGCTCTTAACAGTTGGCTCCGTTGCTGCTTGCCCTGTTCCTTTGGTGCTTCTGCTTCTTACTGGAGTCACTGGCTTCGGCATTTTGGTGTTCTTTTGGCCTGCTTTAGTCTCTAGGCTGTTGTTCTATTTGTATGAAGTTTCTTTATGCTTCCTTTGTTGTCTTTTGTCGGTGATGCTTTATTTGTAGTTTGCATCATCTGACTCTGTTGTATGACTTTTTCGGTGAGTATGTTGGTGTTATATCTATAACTATTATAATGGGAGAGATGGGGTTGGTAAACAAATAAACAATTTTTAAATTTTTTTTGTATGTGTCAACACATGCATCGCACGTGTTGGTAGTTTTTTTTTTGTCTTTTTCATTCTCCCTCCACGTGCATCGCACGTGCATGATACTAGTATATATATATAAAGACTGGGACTCTTTCGAGTCCGATCCGTATGATAAAAAAAAATCAATAATCATGTGTCAAATGATTTAGTTGATAATTGTGTAGATCAAATTAGCACAAGCATGTATGGATGAAAGTGCCAATGCACCATAGTTCAAACCAATAAATGTGCAACTAGGGTCTTCATTTAGCAAGTAAATAGTCAATTATTTAAAGCAAGCAATTACCAAACCAGTTGAATACTTTCAACTTCAATGAGACACGGTACTTTCCCACGATAACAAGAATACGCCATGAAGGATAATAGAACCAGACATGAAATATTCAACAAAAGTACTACATATGTTTTTATTTCTAATGATATGCCAACTATGTTTTGCTTCTTATGATATGTGAACTAATCACACCTTTAAAAGGATCAACAAGATCAATGAATATTACTAATTTACTCGTTGACTAGAGTGCTCAAAAACTACAGTTCAAAGCTTCAAATGCAATCATATATAAATTTTTCCCAATATGAGTGTTTTCTTTTAAAAAAATTATCCCATAAATTCACACTACCCCTAGCTTAGAAATCCCCCAGCTTGTTATCAGAATTCCAACCAGGTTTTCTAGTATAACTCCCTCAATGACTAAGTAGATCAATAACACTTCTGGATGGATGTTTCCTAGTGTGGTAAGTGATAACTAGTCCCAGCATGATCCAATCAGAAATCAAGATAAGTTGGATCTGTCTTTAGTAGAAATAGGATTTTAGTTGGGGATAGAGTAGTCACAAATCACAGCAATAAATACATAATAATACAGCAACCACAAGGCTGCCTAAAAACTATTCTAGCTCACTACAAACATGATTTCTGTTCACTGCCATATATGCATTCCTACTATTCTCGCTAGATTTAAATAATCACCTATTGTTGAAGCTCGTTGAAATGTTTGGGACCCGGTACATACATGGCTTTAATAATAAGAATGTCCATACTTCAATTATTTGATAAAGTCCATATTCTCTGTTAGTTTTCCTAGAATCATTATTCATCAAGCGAATTCGCAAGAGTTCTTACAATTTCAATAGTGTCTTCTATCGTCTTTTTACCTTTTCTCTTAAGCGCAACAACTAGAAACACTAAAATTATTAATGTGGTGGGCCTTTGGTTCAAGTAAGCAAATATGTGTATGTATGCATGTCCATATTTATTATTTGCTTTTCTTACTCTTTTAGTCTTTTATATGATGATTTTTTCGATACTTCGATCAACTAACATCGCATTGTCCACCGAAAATGTTGTTCTTGCATATCAATTTTCAATCACAATAATAAGAAACATCTACCTTCAGCGCACCTGAGTGCTACTAAGGATAAACATAGTTGAAAACTATGAAACCTAACCATTTGCCATTTGCTTTCCCACTCTACAGCCGTACCTTTGGTTGTGCAAGAGTAATTGCACCTTCAAAAGGAAGAGTAAGATCAATGAAAAGAATCTTAGAGTGCCATACACCGACGATTAAGATATTTCAAAATGTAAGTATAAACCAATTTCTCAAGGAAACTCATCCCATACTAACACTCTGCGCCTAGTCTAGATCTCCGATTGCATCCAAACACAGTGCCTTGAGGATTGCTGCTTTGCACGGTCTCTTTCAGACTTGTCTCACCAATCCTCATGTCCTCAAACGATAACATTAAAGGATCGGTTTAATAAACCAATCCATACGAAACTAGGGCTACTTATGTGAATAGGATCAGTCCATACGTATTCATAACTGATTCTGGTGGAAATACAAAACTCCAAGTACATAAAAATCTTTCTAGTACTAAGTCTGGAAGCACAACATCTTCTTTACTAGAATAGCCTAATAACTGAACATGAACCTAACTTGCAAACGTCGACCAGCATTAAAGACTGAAGATGGTTTTAGATGGTATACAAGGATACCTCCATGTATTCCGTCAAGTCTAATCCAGATACCGGCTCCGCAGCTTCCTCACAAAATATAATATAATGACAACTCCCCAATTCTCATTCATCGTAATTTAACTTGGTCGAACAATCCCAGGTACACTTAAGGGTCTTTTTTCCCAGATGCCAGTCGAGGAGAGCGGAAAGAGTTTGCTTAGCTATCAACAATTATTTAATGTTTATAACAATATAAAAATTACAACTACAACAACAACAACAAAGTCTTTTTACCAACTAGTTGGGGTCGCCTACATGAATCCTGGTTTGGTTTTCCATTCTGCTCAGTTTGCACAATATCTTCCGGAAGGATAACAATATAAACATTAAATATAGATATTTATTATCTAATTAAAACGCGTTGACATTAACATTAGATACAGATTGTATCACGGGTATATGACAGTTACATGAAAGTTTAAAAATTCATAGACAATGAAATTATTCATTTTGCTTCAACCATACCATCATAACAGTACAGATTATGTTCTCAAAATTATGCATGGAAAAATTAACAGGAACTGATCTTATAACTGTTGCTTGCCAATGGTAAATAAAATATAGATGTTCACAAAATTAAGACAAATGATATAGAAACAACAACAGTTTACAGGGGTCATTTATATAAAAATAAACTAAAAGCATTTAAGACGACATCCACGATATTGCAAAGGAAATAGATTTCAGAAAAATTATTGTGGACTATAGTAACAAACTTAAGCTGTATGGCCTAAAAGTCGTTACCTTCCACTGTACCACTATCGGTGCCACACTTAATTATCTCACAAGATGAAGCAATCCAAGGAATCAATGTGATGATTGCTGCTTAATACTGGAGACACTTGCGAGAGTCCTCATATCTGCCCTCCCGCATCTTATAATTAATTAGCTACACCGTACAAACCCTTACTGATGGATACATAGCACAATTTACGAGCTCGTTACATGACAACTCAAGACCGTAACAAAACCCCTTTTGAGCTGCAATAACCAAATGTAGAACAAAATTTTTAAAATACATTGCTAATACATATCAACACTCATTGTGTATATATTAAACAGTCATTGATAAAGAATTAAGACAACACAAATATAAGATGTCTTTCAGCCTAAGTCAATTTTGCTATACTAGAAAAGCACAACCAGCTTCGCAAAGAAATTTTTTTAAAAAAAGAAAAAAGAGGTCACTTGAAGCAAATAATGATGCATCACTAATTATTATGATATTATCTCTATCCTAAAATGTGCACTCCTGATCTACCATATTTTAATCCAACCACAACAGGCAAAAATCTCTTTAAACTCACACCTATGTGCTGATTCTGCTCCTAGAAACTAGCAATCACAGAAATAAAGAGTAGCTGTAATGTCAGTAACTAGGGCTGCAAAGGGATCTCAAATTATCAGACCATATCCGGATTCAAGTTTGAAATCATGAGGATATGGTAAGAAATTAATATACCGATTTGAATTCGAATCAGGTTATTGTAGTCAAATACGGAGCGGATACAGAAATTTGTCAAACAGAGGAAAGTTCATATATTTTCGAATGTTTTTTATTGTATATATGGATTAATCCCGCATTCCTAGGCACAAATCAGTACCCACTTACCATTTGTTCTATAGCACTATATTATGATCAGATCTGGTACCTTGTAACTTAGCTAATTTTCTTTTTTATTTTTTATAAAGAGCGCCAAGTAAATTCCAAATAACCAAATAAGAAAATTATATCTTTTAAAGAAATGCCAAAACTTTTTCTTGTGGACTTGTTCAAATAAAAAATTATATCAGGGATTACGATGGACATAAAAATCTAATCTAGAGAATTTTCTTAGATTAATTTTTAAGTTTTAAATGGCAGTAAATATTTAGTGTGAATAGTATTTTAATCCAAGTGGTATTTATAATAGTACAGTATATGTGAAATTAGGAATTGCCCTTACTATCGAATTCATATTCATATCCGTTTTTCTCGATATCTGCTCTATATCTGATTTTGTTTTTGCTAAACAAGGTAACGATTTTCTTAATTGTTAAAATTCGTATTCGTATTCATTTTCATATCTAGGCTACAGAAAATATATATGAATATGAGAATAGTAACATCCGGACCGAATACGATCTGTTTGCAGCCCTATCAGTAACACAAGCCCACACTTAGTATAACTGGTATAAAAAAAATACAAGCACGCACCTAATAATATTCCTATACGCATTTACTAGTATTTGAGAAAGGATTAAAGATAAAGAGATCCTAATCAAAATCCATATCTTCTGTGTCAAAATTAGGATATCTTCATCATAATTATAAAAAATAAATTTTAAGATTTAGATGTTGTTCAATGACACGAAACTTCAGCACTTCAGTAACTTTTATATAAGATTGTTCATTTTGCTATGGAGAGAATAACTTGGATTTATCTTAAGAACTGAGCACAGTTTTAAACTACAAAACTTTTAGCTTGGTAATCTATATAGCATGGAACTTCAATCATGATGTTATAGCTGTGTCGAACCTGTGTCTGACATTATTCACATGATTTATACATTAGAGAGCAAATCTTTAAATCTAGACACTTCTTGTACACCACATCCACCATTGTCAAGCACTTAATATTCATTAGAAATTGAGTGTGAATATGACATATTTGTGTGTGTGCACGTGTGTGTGAGTATATATATATATATATATATATGGGTGAAACAATGTGTCACTTATTTCACTTATTAAATGTGTCACTTACCAGATCATTATATATATAGGGGGGTGATTTCCTACGGCCCTACCTCGTCCCTTATGGCATCATATGTGACCCCATTAATACGCCCCCCCCCCTCTCCCAAACACAATGCACACACATGAAAAATCTGTTTTACAAGCCTTAGATAACCTAAGGGTGTAAAATCAATTTATTTGAAATTCAACTGTTTATATTTTACAATGTGAAAAAAATATATGGCTAAAAATTATTTATTTTTCTAAGACATGCTGGATGGGAAAATGAATGTCAAATAACTTGATTTTACACCCTTAGGGTATCTTAGGCATGTAGAACAAGATAAACGGTTTGGATTATTCATAAGGGATTCGTATAGTGGAAGGCCTCAAAATAAGAGGTGAGGTAGGGCCTTAGGAATCACCCCTATATATAGGATGTGTAAGGATACAAGAAATAGGTGGTAGAGGAGGAAGTTTTCCTATGCCTCCACACTGTTCAAGTGGTCAGCATATCATAAAACATAGAAATGTCAAATCACTATGTTTGAACATGGTTTACCCATATATGTATGTGTGTGTGTATGCATATACGTATGTATGTATACGGATATGGGAAATAGGTGGCAGAGGAAGTTTTCCTAAGCCAAATTCACGATCCACATTGTTCAAATAGATCTGCATATTTGCCATATCATAAAACATATAAAAGTTAAATCACTACGTTTGAACATATCTAACCCATACATCATGTGCTCGCAAAATGAATGGTTTGTCAGCAATTGAACAAGTGTGACCACTTAATGCAAGGGCAAAACTTGTTCAATCTTGATGATATTTTATGCTCTCATGTTTGATGACATGTAGAACACTATAAACAGTGTGGATAATGCATTTGGGAGGAGGGGATAGAAGTTTTAGGGTGCCAGGCTTATATATACACAAACCCTCTATGAAAAATCCGAACCTCCCATCTTATTTTACATACCTAAGATAGCCTAAGGGTGTAAAATCAAGTCACTTGACATTCAATAACCCCATCCATCATGTCGTTAGAAAAATAAAGAATTTTCAGCCATACATTTTTCTCACAAAGTAAAACATAAAGAAATCAACTTCAAATAACTTGATTTTACACCCATAGCCTATCTTAGGTATGTCAAACGAGATGAATGGTTCGGATTTTTTATAGAGGGTTACGTATCAATGGAATCACATATGAGACCACAAAATAAGGGGAAAGGTAGGATCTCACATGATCACCCATATATATATATATATATATATATATATATATATATATATATATATAGTGAGAGAGAGAGAGAGAGAGAGAGAGCGAGAATCCTAGAGGGACCCTCTAAGAAATTTCCTACAGGGATTAATAGAGATAAAAGATCCAGAGGGTCCCAACAAATAAATGCATGCCACATCAACTTCCCTTTAGGAACTTGCCTAAAGGGTCCTCGAGGATCCTTTCACCCATATTAATATATAATATAGGAAAAGGATGTCAAACACGTGAGTTGTGTAAAACTAACATAAGCTTCCAAAAGCTGTCACATGCGCACAAATTAGCCAAAACGATTTTAACTGATTCCATCAAATTTATTACAATTTAAGGATCAAATATAGTAGCCATTCCATAGAAAGTTAAAAAGTACTTCTGCTCCCATATAATGAGGGTTGCGATGGAGAAGTAACACTAAAACAAAAATAAGAAGGTTCAGGGAAACGGGATAAAATATAATGTTAAAGGTTGGGTCGGCCTCACACCAACCGATCTACTCCAAATGGATTTCTTCCCAACTCACATGCATCAAGAGTACTCAATATATCTTAAGCTAAGTTTTTAATATTTTTCTTTATTAAAATTCAACCTTCAAATAGGCCATTACAAGATAACTACCAACTCAGATCGATAAGATAATCTTTATATGTTTGAACTAATAAAAAATCATTGTTCAAATAAATAGGTGCCTATTGAAGGAAACAGAATGTGTTACTAAATGTGGATCGAGTCTATCACACTGAACTATTACTTGGTTCTGAAATACAAAATTGAAAGTGACAATCAAAAAGCATTTTAAAAACAAAACTAAAGTGAAATCCTACACCAGGCTTCTAGAATCAAGATGGGTTATGCTTCATTAAGTAAATTAGACTAAAGCGATGGACAATTAATATCAACTTACACAGGTTTAGAGAAACTTTAGCAAAATAATTAAATAAAAAAATTAAGAACATTTTGAACAGACCTAGGGACACTCTCACGACGGCGTGGATCATATTCGGTGGCCTGTCGAAGAGCTCTGGCAAAGGCTTTGAATGTTGCCTCAATGATATGATGTGAATTCCGTCCCGCACGCTGTTAAATTAAGGGCATGATCGTATCAATAAACTAGATTAATCCACAAAAAGGAACGAAATATCAAAGGACATTTTATATTCTTTAGGCTCATAAAAATATATACTGTTTATTTTACTCAATCATAGCTAAAGCTCTTTGTGCTAACAACATATCTCAATAAGTTTTAGTTATATTTATATTTTCATGATGCTTAACATAGTTTCTGGAGTAGGGTCAAAGTGATGTACACACAAAATCCTTTAGATTCCTAACTATTATTACCTCCACAATTACCTCCCTCAGAATTCATTTCACTTCATATCCTTTTTTATCATACACTTATGATATTAGATAATTATACAATCGTGCATGCAAAATCAACATTTTACATACATCATTGAGCTTTCTATTCATAAATATTCATAAATGAAGTTGTAATTAAGTAAATGACAGAGTTATTGCTGAACCTAAGTCTGGTGTTGACAAAATATGCTCGTGTTGTTATAATCATCTTTATTCTCCAATTAAAATACAATCACAGAAATGGCAAGTAGAATATGAAAGGACAAATTCAAATTCAAATTCAAATATATCATGGCACTAATTGTGATTAGAACCACATGAACACCCTATTCACCACTCATAATTGAATTCATTTCTCAATTCACATTCTTTATTATCAAATGCTTATGATATTCAACATTTTACATTATTAAGCATTGTGTTCAAAAATGAAATTGCAATTAAGTAAATGATGAAGTTATTAGGTTGCCAGAGAAGATGTTGTATATCTTGAACATAGAAAGCATTTGCAACTTCCAATAGCAGCTACAATAGATGAGGCAGCATTTTAACAAAGATCCTCTATGATCATAACTCTGACAAATGTAATCTAAACAAAGATAATTTGGGTTGATTGAAAGTTCTACAAGTCTACCAACTTTAGGACGGCCTTCCTTACTAGCTCTTAATCTACATTATTCTCCTTTGCGAACTTCACAAAACCTCACAAGGCACTATAGAAGTTTGTCAATCCTGCTTTAATTCTTTTTATCTAAGGATTTAGATGAAATGGTGATTGCTCAAGGATTATGGAGGCAAAATGTGCATGGTTGACAATTGGCAATCCCTTTTATGCTCTACTTGGGTTTCGTTCATTTTGGATTGGCAGAAGCAAAGCTTTATGAACGGATATTTGTGAAACTTTACATTCTAATCAATCCAAAGATGCAAACTAGTTACCATATTGGTAAGTGTCTTTTTGGATGCAAAAAATGAACTTTATATTTTTGTTGTGCATTGCAGATGAGTTTGTCACGTCTTGTTTATACTCAAATATATTTCTACTGAATTCAGGCCGAAATGTTTCTACTAAATTCGAATCTTGTGTTGGTGCATTGTAGGATTATTCCTCATGTAAATAATCATAAACAATTTATCAAACATTTATGTTTTACCGCAATTTAATAGTGAACAAGAGTTTTATGAGATATTATAGAAGTTTATGATAGTTTCTTGAGAGATAATGAAAAGGTAATGAAAGTTTACAGGAAGAGTATATAAAGATTATTAAAAAGTTTATTCATACGAAAGCCACAACCACTTGGTGTACGTGCATATCCAACTAGTGTTTAATAAACAGTTAATGGCTTTTTGATAGAAAAATTCAGAAATTTAACAAGAAAGGACCAAGGCCAAGATACACCAGGTCAAACATATGATATTTAAAGATTAGCAGAGGATATTGCATCCCTTATTTACATGTGTCCATGTTCACTACAATTTTTCTTTATTCATATTCTTAGTCATAGTGGGAATATTCATCCTCAATCTGTATTTAGATTTCATGTTTGTTTATCAATATCAAACATCATTAAATTTGGAATAATAACTTTTTTTGCCATCCGTACAGAACAATCATTTGTTAGCTAAACAATTTATTACACATGCCTCGTACACAATTAGAAATTTTGATAGCACAGCAAGTAAATGGTGCCTTAAAGGTTATTCTCAAGTATACAGAAAATGTACGATCTTTTCTGTTGAATTTTTCAATTTACTCTCGATTCTTACTAGCTCGTATAAATATGCTACCAAGTCATCATTGGTGTATAAGAATGAAGCTATTTGTGCTACATAAATCTCACGCCAAGTGCCACTTGTACAAAAGATGAATTACCTTTGGAATCTGACATGTCTACACCTGGAACTTCTTTCACTAATTGGACAGTAAAAATATTGTTCTATATTAAGCATCTTACTGAGTGCATTGCTCCATATCGCTAGCTGTTTTTACTCCATCAATATTCTTGCAGGTAATGTTTTCCATTTATCTCTAGTCACTACTAATATGTTCCTAACTTCCTATATCTACTTAAGAAACTCTTGGGCATGGTGATGGGATCCGAATTTCTCTCTCTCTCTACACTGATAATGAGACTCATACAACTCACAATCCTGTATTCCTGAACAAATAACTTATAAAAGTTTATTGTTATTTATATAGTATGAAGTATTAAAAATTTGTAAGTGCTCTTCACAATCAATCTGCCTCTCAGTTCATTAATAACTTATAAAAGTTTATTGCTATTTATATAGTATGAAGTATTAAAAATTTGTAAGTGCTCTTCACAATCAATCTGCCTCTCAGTTCATTAATATCTTCATCATCTGTCACAAACTTTCTTTTTCTCTTTAACAAACAAGCTTTCGTTTACTTCAACTTTATCTTGGTCCACAAACTTGAGAACAAGTTTTCTTGTAAGTTAAGGTTGAACAATATTGACTTCAATTCATTTCCATATTTCCATAGGAAAATTCATTCCCATACTTGACTCGTGCAACCATCAACAAGTATATTTGTTCTCAACAATAAACGATAAACTGCACTCTCAAGAATATATCTATCTATTACTACTCCAAAAAGCACAAGTTAAGATAATCCAACGGATAAAATTTCTGTCCAAAAAAAATCTTGACCATTAATTTCAAGATGATCAAAAAGTTCAATCTAATGGTCAAGATTTTAATAAATTCTTTTTAAATAGAAAATTGTTTTTAAAAATTAATTTAAACATGGTAAGATCTATTCCAAAAAAGTAGTATGGTACAAAAAAATATGAAAAATAATATTTTTCCACCAAAAAATTCTAACTGAAGATTATAATATTGTCAGAAGATTCATTCCAATCACCCAAATTACTAACATATAACATATGGCCCAAAATCTTGCCTAAAAAACAACCCGAATTTCTACCATACCAATCCTTCAAATAAAATAAATGAACATAAATATATAGCCATGCCATTCATTCCAAATAGCCCGATATTTCTTTTTTTTTTTAATCAGTATGCTACCATAAACACTTTGATTCATTCAAGACAGCCAAGTATTCTAAAGAATGAAAAAATTATGCTACCATAAAAATATACTGGCATAAGATTATAATCTATGCATGGCATGATAACATACCATTTTTTTATTGATATGGAGATCTCTGGTTCAAGGAAACTAAATAAAATTTGCCAAAAAGGAAAGTAAATGATAAATACATTGATATTAAATTGTCTCCTTCTCACTGACATATATAAACCTTCATTTATTTGCAAATTTATAAAACCAAACCCATGAGAGAGAGTCAAAAAGTGAATCGACCATGCCTTGAGGTTAGTATGGAGGATTATTTAGAACATAAATTGCTCTTGATATAATTTCCATCTGTTCGTATACTGAGTCATCTAATTAATTTTTATTTTTTGTTGTTGCAGATAAATAAAATGGAAATGAGAAAGAACAAGAACAATCAAGGGTGAAGATAAGTGTCAAAAAGAAGGGCTGAAGACAAGTGTCAAAAAGAAGGGCCAATCCTAGAAGATATACACCTTAATTTATTTGCAAGTATATAACTAATACCATGAGAGGGAAAGAGTTAGGAAGGGAACCGCCCATGGCTTAGTATAAAGAATTAATTAGAAAATTATTTGTTTTGTTTATATCTCTATCTCTTACTCAAACGAGTCAGTAGTCATTTAACCAATTTTAAATTTTGTTGTTGCAGGAAAAAAATTTGGAGATGAGAAAGAAGAAGCCAATGGTACTGAAGATAAGTAACAAGAAGAAAATAATACTGCGAATCCCAAAAGAAGAAGAATAAAGGCGAAGAACAAGAATGAAATACCTATTTCTAAACAAGATTAAGAAGAAAGAAAGGAAACTTAGTTTCATTTTTAATATTATTAATTTTTATCTCATCATCTATTCATTAATGAATAAGATGGTAATTCCAGTCAATGTGTTGGAAACTGATTTTTCTTTTCTTTTTTTCTTTTCTTTTCTTCATTTCAAACTAATAGATATAGTCTCTTCAGTTTAAGTGTCATCTTGAGAAGGTTAGCAATTTACAATTTACTTACTGTTGTATTTTAGTAGTGAAGTTTGTTGTCTTTGAACTTTAAACATTTATCTCTTGTTCTTCTGATGATTCAATCTTCAGCATTTCATTAATGTAATCCGAATATTAGGATCATTATGTGTCTGCATTTTATGAAATGATTGTGCCGTGGTTTTTGTGGTTGATTGATTTGGAGTATTGTTTGGCAAATCTATCTACTTATTCTATCTTACTAGCGAAATTAAATCATTTTTTTTCATTTTATATTGCTATTAACAGAATTCAAATGACTTCAAAAGAATCAAAACCACACATGGAGTATCTCTTTTAATGCTTACTGAAAAAAGAAAGCAAAATCTCTTTAAATGTTGCAATTTGAGCCAAGCAAACGAAAAAATAAATCGAAGTCTGTCCTTTTTCATAACATATTTTAAATAATTTGTACTTATTACTTCACAAATGATAAATACGGATTTCAATTCAATTTTGTTTTGTTTTTCCGTGCATTTGCACATGTGCTTTTTACTAGTATATATATAAAAACAAGAACTACTCTTTTCTCTCAAATCATGTTCCATGGTTCAACACATAACTTAAAGTCTTAAACTCTCAATGGAAAATAATCAAAATATTAATTAACTTTTGCCATTACATATGTATATAATTTATTTATTTCTTTATTAAACTAGCTTATATATTTATATTACATGCTCAACATGGTTATAATAAATCAAATAACAGTACCTGCTGGATGTGAAGTGTCATGCCAGATGTATTAACCAGAGATTGGAAGAAGTGCTCCACCAGCTTCAACAGGATATAAAACATTAGTGCAGATCATAACACAGAGTCTCAAGAGATAAATTCATAAAAGGTAAGATTGCATAAATACATATTATGGATAATGAATAAATATTGGATAAAGATTGGCATGGTCATGAATCATAATGGATGGAAGCAAATGGCAAATGCATTCTCCTAGTTTATCATTGATGTTTTGCAGCACAGACTTGCCATACATTTGTCAATTAACGGTCTCTAAGGTTGTGTATCAGCAAAATACGAAAGAGATGACCTCGGTCATTACTTTCCAAACTAGACCACAGAAACATGTCAGACATAAACACATTTCTATGTAAAGTTAAAACCATTGTCATTAAGGAGATCACTAATGAAATATAAAGGGAATACACAAAAATAACAACCCTTATTATCCCAAACTTTGGAGATATATGCACCAATAATGTTTTGTTCCATAAGAAAGATAATATACCATAAGAAGAATGAGGCAATAACAGGATTGATGAGACACATTTTACAGGTGAGAAAAGAGACAAAATTACCTGTGTATCATATGATCCAACCCTTTCAGTAGGGATTTGCAAATCATAGCTTAAATGAGGACGGCCTGACAAATCCTGGATCAAAAAATTGTCAGCACTTAACATATTCAATATTGTCAATTTTTCATGAAGAAAATAGCATAAATAAATTATTTTTTAAAAGCTAAAATAACATAAATACTAATAATAAGAAGAAATAGAAGCACTATTAAACAGAACAGTGAATAATATATGGAAGTAGGCACTCAATGCGGATGCTGAATAGTGTAAGAAACATGAGTAAACTAAACATGTTAATCTCAAAGAACATCTATTAGGCAAACAGTTTACAATATATATCGCACAAGAGTAAGCACCAGCCAATCAATTAAGCAAATTCCCAAACTTCACATAAAACTAAAAGTAACCACATCAGAAAGCCTCATTTTCTGAAATGGACCATTATAAACAAAGACCTATGATTGGTCACACGTGAGAGAAGCGATAGTATAGCCTAAAGGAGTAAAACAACAGAAAATTGCAATTACGAATGGGAGAATGTTGATCAGAGGTAGCAACCTCGAAGAAGTTTTCGAATGTTGTCACAATATATAGTATTAATGAAACTATTTTAACGGGGTCTGGATATATAAGTTATAACTTATAAGAAACAAATCAGAATGTTTTCAGATGAAGAAAGCTTACACATACTATCAAATGACTAAAGAACATATGACCAGAATGCAGATTGTACCAGTATAACTTCCACAGCAGCTTCATCAAGTGGTGCTGTAAGGTTTCCAAACCTCTGAATGCCTTTCCTATCTCCAAGTGCATGAAGGAGTGCCTGCAAGTGTAGGAAGCACATTATCCCCTCACAGTATTAATCATATACTGCAACAAAAAAAAAAAAAACACTGCCCGTTTCTCTAGAAGAGGTTACAAAGGACATTGCTAATTATTTAAATAAATATGACTACCGTTCCAATTGCAAGAGCAACGTCTTCATTCGTATGATGATCATCAATATGGGTATCTCCAGTTGCCTTCACACATAAGTCAAACAGTCCATGTGATGCCAGTTGCTGCAATGAAGATGTTTGAAGTTGAATAACCAATTGGTGTTTCTAAATTCAAACCCCTTCACCAAAGAAACAAATTATGTTCGAGCTAGTCACAAATGCATGAAAATATAATGGAGCGCTTATGCTGCAAGGTAATTGCTGATCCCTTTTACCTAAGATTAACTACTTTATGTCAAAGAGACCCTTCATAACAAGTGAAATACAACTTCTACTGGTAGAAAAGAAGCAATCACAATTTATATAAATTTATTTCCTTACTAAACGACTACAAGACAGGTTAGTACTCTTTCAAAACAAAGCCTTAAATAGTTTTCCTCTTTTCTTATAAAAAAACTTGATTGTGTGGACAATACATTTTCCGACAGAGAAAGAGAAAGTAATTGATTGAAAAATCATTTGATGTGCAAAGATTGCAGAGGCCATGATACCATGACGTCAAGTTGGGAGTCCCAACGCAAGTTCTCCCTTAAAGGATTGTAAACTGATTCAACTTGATCTCAATAACACAGAAACTAAAAAAGGTTTGAAATTGGATTTTCTAAACCCAGAATACAATGATAAAGTGAAATAAAAGGAGTCTCGTTCGAATTAAACTAACGAAGCTAACCAGCAATTCCCAATTTCTTTAAAAGGGGTAAACCCCATGCCGTCACTTCTGCTAGCCATTTCCCAATAAATACTGCATGGTATATAATAGTTAAATGTTTAAGTTAAAAGAAATTGTTGTTCCCAAATTAATATTGTTTTATACATATAATTAAATATTTAAGCTAAACACTTATACCGCCGCAGTACATAAATTAGATAGAGCTGAGATTTGTGCAAGATTGTTCTTTCTACAGCTTGGCTTTATAAACAAATTATGAATGGTGTTCACTGTCAACACTGTCAAGTGGTGTAATGGAAAAAAGGTTGCATTAATTAATATTCTATTGTCATTGCTGATACAAAATTGGCTGAATCCTAGTTCAGTGCATGCTCCCCACTACCAACACTGCAAAACAAATAAAATGCTACCCATCCTATAGTATACACAAGATTATCAGCACATGCTGTAATAAGCAATATAAACAATTTAAGCAGTCAAAAGCAGACTGCTTGAATAAAGTACTTCAGAGAAGGTCATGGCTTATAAACACAATGAAATAATGCGAACTACAAAATAATTTATTCCCTCTTTCTCAAAAATCGAGCATCCTTGTTTCGTAACAAGGCTCCCCATTTGATACATAGCATACTAGTGCGAGACCCAACTTACAATATTCAATTCAGGTCCAACTAACAGCTTTTCCTACTTTCATTCTCGAATAACCAATAGTTTTGTCGATCATATACCAAACAACATATTTGCATGCAAATGATTAGCTAATCGAAAGCTTACATCCAACATATGATCCAAAAACGGAATACCCGAATTGCAATCAGCGATTCCATTACCATCGAGATTTATCTTCACATACACATTTGTCTCCTTCGTCGCTCTCTTAACCTCCCCAATCCGCGAAGCTGCCAAATTTACATTTAAAAAAACGAACCATTCTATCAATTAACAAAATTTCACAACTATTTTAATCCTAAAAAAACCCTAAAGTGGAGAAATTTACATGATTCGGCAACGGAGGCAATAGGGGCGGCGCCGTCCTCTTTGTTGAGAGAAACCCTAAGTGAAGACATTTGGCGGGGAAAGCGGAGGGATGGGTTTTGATTGGGGATTGAGGAGTTAGAAATGGGTAGAGACGAAATCCTAATCCTAGATTTTTCTAGGGTTTTGAGGAAAGAGGATGAAGAGATTGTAGAAGAGGTCAGTGAGTTCATCGGGGTTGGGAGTGGGAGAGTGGGGTAGAACGACGGCAGCATCGGAGATAATTTGGGGGGGGGGTGTTATTTATATGTGTTATTTGAGGTCCCACATCCTACCGTAAATTTACATAACTTGCACGTGTGTTTCATTTGAAAATGTTGTGCTTGTTTGCGGTTTCGAGCCTTGTGAACTCCTGTTCTTTTGTTGGAAAAAAGAAAGGCTTTATTGTTGTTTCATTTGAAAATGTGACCTCAAAGGCCAATATTTTGATATCCGAAGAAATGTCATATTTGTGTACCATCACTAGCTCGAGAAAGAGGAGCCCCCCCCCCCCCTCCCCCCCCCCCCCCCCGCCGCACACTGCCATCATATCTGTAGTGAAAAGGTGAGATGGATGACTACAGAGGTGGGGACAAAAAGCGTCGGGTTCTTTCCCCCTAGTTCAAAAGTTAATTTGTAGAAGAACAAAATAGAAAATGTGGGGTTTTGTATTTGTCATCGTTTCATCCAACTAAATCAATGGAAGATGTACGTTGGTTTATTTCTTGCATTTTGTGTCAAGAAACATAGGAATAAAAACAAGGCAAAACAAGAAGAATAAGTAAAACGAACAAGCGAATAAAATGGTACGACAAATAGATCTTGAAACTGTATAATGGCCTTTGGATGCGCACAAAACAATCCATTTGGATCTATTGACTCCCTCTGGATGCCTTTTGGTGAGCACAAAGCAAAATTTTAGATTTGTTCCCTTACATCGATATAATGTTCTTTTTCCTGGTTTTTTTACAATTTTTTTGGGAAATTATCTTTCCCTTTAAGAAATATCTATGGCTCTCATCGCATTATCTTCTGAAAGGATTGGGCAATGGAGAATCAAGAGATTTAGGTCTAAGACCAAAGGTTTTGTAGATCTCTATAAATATATTTCCATCCTCCATGAGATATATGCACTTCACATAGAAGTTTTTAATTGTAAATCAAATTTTCTTTAGTTGAGGCTTAAGAGAAAGAGAGAGAAATTCTTGGTAAGAGAGAATTATTATAACATTTTGTATCCTTTCTTGTTATATAAAAACTCTGATATTTCTCCCCCGAATCTGTTTCGTCGAATCGGGAAAATGTGTTTTTTTTTTGCAATTATTTCTTTCTTCTTGATCAATTGTCGATTGATTTCATCGGTGTTGCTGCTGATTTTGGTGTGGGAGCAAACAGATAGAATTTGTGGATTATTGAGAAAACGAACAAGGCAAACCTGTTGACCTGTTGACCTTCACCAATGTGTTGACTTGGTCTCTTGCCGCTGCTGCGAACCTGCAAAAAGTGCGAGACACCGGGATGGATCCCGGTGACGCACCTTCCGACGCTCTTGTCAGTAATCTCAATGATTAAGTAAGAACTTAAACTGGAAAAGTATTGATTGCCACTTAATGGTGGTGAATGGGGGGTATTTATAGCTGCCTTTGGGATCCGTTTCAAGATATGAACATATCTCTACTTCCCGGTGTGAATGGATAGAAGCGGTTAAGATCACTTCTTAGGGATAATTATGAATCTGAATTCTTCTTTATCCTTCTGAACTGGTTTGTAACGGGTTAGGACCCGTATCCAGTAAGACAGATCCGTTTATGGGTTATTGGGCTTTGAATAAAGACCAGTTCCCATTTCAGACCCGTTTGTAGGTAAAATTACCGTTTTACCCCTGGGCTTTAAGATCCGTGTCCGATTTGAATAGTCCCGATTTAATCCCATTTTTAGCCATATCACGAGCCCTCCACTCTTGGAGACTGAATTCTACAGTCTTTGAGGAGTAGTTTTGTTGTTCTAATGGCGTACAGAATTTTATCGGTATTCTTAAGGGAGTTTGGATCTTGCTCGGGGTGTAACGGTGTTATTCTGGACTTGTAAAATGCCCAAAAATATTCTCAGAATTTTCTGGATTTTTTGTGATTTTTCCAGATTTTTCTAATTTTTTTCTCATTTTTTTGAATTTTTTATTCATTTTCCGAATTAAATAATTAATTATCGAAAATATTAATTAATTATTCTAATTAAATAATTATATTTTTCAGAATTTTAAAATTATTTTTCTGAATTAATAATTATTTTAAAATTTTTAAATTTTTTTTTTCGATTTTTAAATATTTTTTCCAGATTTTTTAAATAATTAATTCAAATAAATTAATTAATTAATTAATTAAATATTACCAGGACACGTGGCGCATTTCTGGATGTCGATGTGATCAGATGGCGCGCATCGCAAAACAGATCATGCTGTGGACACGTGGCGCATTTCTGAGCGTCGATCATGATTAGATGGCGCGCATTGCAAAGTGGATCATTTTTCTGGACACGTGGCATGTTTCTGAGCGTGATCGTGTCGTGGCGCGAATTTTGAGATGATCGGACGGCGCGTGTGGGTCTGCAGCATTTTTCTCCAATTTCGAGCTCGGATCACGTGTTGCTCGGAATCCGACCCACTTTGCGTAGCTTTCGCGCAGCTACGTGGCTCGGTCAACGGTCGCGTTGACCGCCACGTGGCACATTTTTTTTTCTTCTTTTTTTTCTTTTTGCGCTGTTTTGTTCTCCTCTGCTTCCTTTCCTTCTTCTTCGAATCTTCTTCTATCTCTCTCGACCGGGAGCCTACCTCTGACCCCAACTCCCACCCTGTCTCCGCCTCCGAGGGCGTCGCTGGAGCTTGAGGAGGAGGAGCTCGGTGTAGGGAGCTTTGAAGCTCGACCATGGGGTTGGTCGGGAGTGAGGTCGACGCAAGAGAGCTCAGCGAGGAGGAAGCAAAGCTCGGAGGTTGAAGATGAACTCAGGGATAATGGAGCTCGATTAGGGAGATGTCGGAGCTCGGGGGTTCGTCGAGGGAGTCGAGCTCGGCTATGGGTTCGGTGCTGTGGAGGTCGACGATGTGCTCGGCAGCGATGAGCTCGGAATTGGAGAAGAGCTCGTCGTTGGAGGTGAGTGGAGCTCTGGGATTCGTCGAGGGAGACGACGAGGTTGGGCGAGCTCAGGGTTGGAGAACTTGAGCTCGACGAAGCTTGGGGCAGTGGAGCTAGGCAGAAGTGGTTTGGAGCTCATGGGTTTTTCTCTTTTGGTTTTGGCGGGAAGTCGGAGAAGGAAAGATATAGGGTTCTTCTCTCCATCTTTTTTTTTGGTTTTGTTTGGGTCGTCGAATCTGAGCCATGGATCGCGTCTGTGCACGAATTTCGAGGCAAATTTTTTTGCCATTTTGCAGCTCGGTAGGACAGTAGCTCGGATCGTAGATCCGAGCTATGTGGCTCGATCTGGACGGTTGATCACGATCGTTGCGCGAATCACGAGACAAGAGGCTCAAATTTTGAGAAAACGTTATCTTGTCGTTTTGTGGTCGTGGCGCAATCTGAGCCATTTGATTGTGATCAGGCGCGAATCATGATGATGAAGTTGTTTTTGTCCAATACGCAGCTCGGAAGGCAAGTTGCTCAGATTGTATATCCGAGCTACGTGGGGGGAATCTAGACGGTTGATCACGATTGTGGCGTGAATCCCGAGACGATAGTTTTTGCCATTTTCTTGCTTGGCGTAGCTGTGTTGCGATCCATTTTTCCAGTGCTACGGAGGTTCGATCGGGGCGTGCGACCCCTCATTTCGAAGCTAACTCGAAGATCTACAACTTCTCTTCAGGAGTGGGATGAAGATTCACCCTTCTTCATGGTCAAAACACTCCTCAACATCGACGAGGCAGGGGGTCGGAGCTCGACGAGGCAGGGGGTCGGAGCTCGACGTTGGCATCTTTGAACTCGGCCAGGTGAGAGGGGGTTGAGCTCGGTGATGTACTGTTTGGTTTTGGCACCAAATCGAAGAAGAGGAGCTCCACTCCTAGGAGCGAAGAAGATGGGCTAGGAAGATCCTCGTAAGAGCCATGGGAAGATCCATTCTTGGGGGTGAGTGCAATGAGCAACTCTATAGGAGAGTTTTGAGCTCCGATCTTGCTTAGAAGATGCCCGCTTTGGAGGCGAGCGGAGCGAAGAGCTTGGCTCTATGAGAGAGCCATTTGAGAGACGAGTTTGAGGAGCAACTCTAGGAGAGAGTTGTGAGCTCCGAACTCGTTGAGAAGAGGTCCGCCTTGGAGGTGAGCGGAGCGAATAGCTCGGCTCTAGGAGAGAGCCATCTGGGAGACAAGTTTGAGGAGCAACTCTAGGAGAGAGTTGTGAGCTCCGAACTCATTGAGAAGAGGTCCTGCCTTGGAGGTGAGCAGAGCGAATAGCTCGGCTCTAGGAGAGAGCCATTTGGGAGACGAGTTTGAGGAGCAACTCTAGGAGAGAGTTGTGAGCTCCGAACTCGTTGAGAAGAGGTCCGCCTTGGAGATGAGCGGAGCGAATAGCTCGGCTCTAGGAGAGAGCCATCTGGGAGACAAGTTTGAGGAGCAACTCTAGGAGAGAGTTGTGAGCTCCGAACTTGTAGTTTAAGTGAGATTCAACGGTTGTGGGAGCAGTTCCGAATGGCGAACCACTTCTTACCCGCTTATGAGCGAGTAATTTGAAGCGGAATCGAGCCAAGTATTGGATTCCGAACTCGTTGTTAGAGGGAGTTAACGAGGTGTAAGAGCAATTCCGAATGGTGAACCACTTCTTACCCGCTTATAAGCAAGTAATTTGAAGCGGAATCGAGCCAAGTGTTGGACTTCGAACTCGTTGTTAGAGGGGGTCAACGAGGTGTAGGAGCAATTCCGAATGGCGAACTACTTCTTACCCGCTTATGAGCGAGTAATTTGAAGCGGAATCGAGCCAAGTGTTGGACTCCGAACTCGTCGTTAGGGGGGGGTCAACGAGGTGTAGGAGCAATTCCGAATGGCGAACCACTTCTTACTCGCTTATGAGCGAGTAATTTGAAGCAGAATCGGGCCAAGTGTTGGACTCCGACCTCGCTGTTAGAGCTTAGTAAGTTATGGGAGCAGCCATGTAGGAGAAGCTGGACTCTGAACTCACCATTTAACTAGTCGTAGATGTGACTCGAAGATATAGAGATGAAGCAAGAGCAATAATTTTCAATGAAAAAATATAAAGTTTTATTGAGATAAACTAAGTGGCCGCTTCAATGGGGCGAGCCCTTATTACATGCTATTGGTCGGGTTACAAGCATCGGCCTTATTGAAAATCAAGATCCTACTTCTCAAATAAGATGAAGACCTATTGGGAGGAGCTGGGAGGTTCTGAGTCTCGAAGCTCGGCGGGCCTTTCTATTTGTTTGTAGGCTTCTTAAGAGGGAAGCTCGGCCCCATCTTTTTGGACAAACTTGGTCAGGTGTCCCCGCTGTATGAGTTCTTCGATCTCCTCCTTGAGAGCCCGACAATCATCCGTGTCGTGGCCATGGTCCCTGTGAAAGCGGCACCACTTATCCTTGTTCCTCTTCTTGCCAGGGGTATTCGTTCTAGGGGGAGCGCAGAGTAGCCCTTCCTTGTCCACCTCCATAAGAACTTCTGATATATTAGCAATGAGGGGGGTGAATTTCTCAAAATGAGGAGTCGGGCGGCGCTGGCCATTGCTGTCCTTCTGAAATTTTTGGGACCCCTCTTCGCCATATTCTTCCGTTTGTTCCCGGAAGATGTCTCCTCAAGAGTAGGGGGGTTGAGAGCCTCTTCCGCTTATATGTACTTCTCCACCCTAAGTAGGAGTTCTGAGAAGTCCTGAGGAGGCTTCTTGGCAAGGGACGCCCGGAGGTAGGCATTAGTGACGTTGCGCTCGAATGCGGCAGAGGCTACTGATTGGTTGAAGGAGGGAATGGACCGGGCTTCGGAGGTGAAGCGTCGAACGTAATCCCTTAGGCGTTCACCCTTATCTTGGTTGAGGGTTACCAGGGATACACTTATTTTCTCGGCCCGGCGGCTACTCACGAAATGAGTAAGGAAGAGCCCTTCGAACTGATCGAATGAGAAGATGGAGGCCGGGGCGAGTCGAGAGTACCATTCTCTCGCAGGCCCCTTCAACGTGGCAGGGAAGATCTTGCAGAGGAGGGCGTCTGAAGCATGGTGGATCATCATGAGAGTTTTGAAACTCTCTATGTGATCCACGGGGTCCGACTCCCCAGTATACGACTCAAAGTGAGGCGGCTTGAATTTCTCTGGGATGGGGGCCTCCATGATGGTGCGGGAGAATGGAGGTCTGCTCGGGCGGAGGTTTATCGCCTGTTGCTCTTCTTCCCTGTCAATTTGGCCGAGGCGCCTCTCTATCTCATGGAGACGGCGGTAGACTGAGTCTTCTCTTTGATCATATCTTGCCGAGCCCCGGGACTCGTCTTCGTACGAGGGTGGACTGGGGCTGCGGCAATGGTAGCTTGGAGAAGGACGAGGACTGAGAGTGTGAAGGCGGTGGCTTCTAAATGGCTCATGAGTAGGTGGCCTCTGGTCATTCTTTTGGACGATATTGAGGGCCCGTAAGACTGTCGCTTGGAAGTCTTGAAGATCTGCCCTTGTGACTGGTGCCTCTCCAGCTTGGTGGTCCCTATGTGTGGCTCGGCTTACTGGAGAATGAGTTCTCCGCCGATTAAGCTGAGAGGACTCTCTTCGCCTCCTCGGGGGAGGGGATCTTCTAGTTCTCAGTCGGCGGGGGGTCCGGACTCTTGAAGCCCCTGGGTGCTCAGGTTGATGGACTCCCCCAAGGGCATGCTATCCATTCAGGCGAGTTCTGAGGTCGACCCCCTTTTGACAGTCAGCAATCACTTAACGAAGACCCCGCTCGGGAGGACTTTGAGAAGCCATAGATTCAACTGAAGGATTGGGACCCGCAACATGGTCATGAGAAGGATGCTGCTTCGGATGACTCTGACGGGAGCCCCCCTGGGTAGCCCCTTCGAGACCTTGGAGGGGCCTGTTTAGGAGAAGCACCTTGAGCTGGAGGAGGGGGGGGGAAGAGAAGTTTTTCGGCTGGAGACCGCTGCCTTTCCCTTCTATTTTGGATGCATGGCTTGAAACTAGTCTCGCTGATGAAGTTAGGTCGGTTGCTTTTTCGTTCCTACAGACGGCACCAATCTATTGCTGCTGATTTTGGTGTGGGAGCAAACAGATAGAATTTGTGGATTCTTGAAAAAACGAACAAGGCAAACTTGTTGACCTTGTTACCTTCACCAATGTGTTGACTTGGTCTCTTGCCACTGCTGCGAACTTGCAAAAAGTGCGAGACACCGGGATGGATCCCGGTGACGCACCCTCCGACGCTCTTATCAGTAATCTGAATGATTAAGCAAGAACTTAAACTGAAAAAGTATTGATTACCTCTTAATGGTGGTGGATGGGGGGTATTTATAGCCGCCTTTGGGATCCGTTTCAAGATATGAATATATCTCTACTTCCCGGTGTGAATGGATAGAAGCGGTTAAGATAATTTCTTAGGGATAATTATGAATCTGAATTCTTCTTTATCCTTCTGAACTGGTTTGTAACGGGTTAGGACCCGTACCTAGTAAGACAGATCCGTTTATGGGTTACTGGGCTTTGAATAAAGACTCAGTTCCCATTTTAGCCCCGTTTGTAGATGAAATTACCGTTTACCCCTGGACTTTAAGATCCGTGTCCGATTTGAACGGTCCCGATTTAATCCAATTTTTGGCCATATCAATCGGCTATCTAACTCGCAAATTGCCTAGCTGCCAATTGGTATTGAAGCATCGATTTCAAATTCTTAGTGAAGATGACAAATCGTGTTAGTTCATTGAAGATCAAGAAGTTTAATGTCAATATCAACTTGAATATTTGGAAGGTGAACATGTTCGTCAATTTTTCTTGGATGACTTGCAAAATGCTCTAAAAGGACGTTGTTAAGCAACATGAAGAATGAGAAGTGGGTTGAGATTTGTTAAAAAACATGAGAACTTCTCAATTTCAGTTTGATATATTCGTTGCTAAATTCATAGAATCACTTGATAACAACCATGTTAGATAGACAATATACCAAGGAAAAACACTCGCTAGCTGGTGTGATCAAGGGTCAAAAGGATGATGAACTTCGAAAGGAAACTCATAAAGCAAGGTTTATTTTTGCAAGTTGAATGGTAGCGGAGGTATGTCAAAGTAAGAGGAATAGTACTGGTGAAAAATAGGTACATTGCCTCTTTTGCAGGAAGAAGAGGCACTTTAAGAATAATTTTCAAAATTTTCTTGGGGTGAGCTGGTCTGGTTCTTCAACCGAACATGCCAAAAATCTCGAACCAGACTCGACCAGAAGTGAGAGTATAACTGTTTCAACCCAACCCTATTCACTACCCATTTCGACCCAACCCGGTTTATTACAAGTTAGTTTGGTCAGTTTAATTCGGTGGAGAGATTTCGACACTAGAAACAAAAATCCCCAATTTTATACTATGAATAAACAACAACATCATCAGAATTCCTTGTCTTCCACCATTAAGATCATCAACATCAACATGAACATCCGAAATTCAAAACAGAAAAAGAAAAAGAAAGAAAACAAATATGAGGAATTTCAGAGAATCCAAAGAAGAAAACTTTGTTGAAGACGGAGATAATCTTTGGATAATTATACCATAGTGATCACTAATAATAGAAGAAAATGATGATAGAGAGGAAGAACAAGTCCCATTGCATTTCATAACCCCCCCCCCCCCCCCCCCCCCCCCCCCCAAAAAAAAAGCCTCCATAAAGAAAAGAGACGGTTCATCTGAGTTTGGATCGTGCTCGAGGTGTAACGATGTTTTTCAGAGCTTGTAAAATGCCTAAAATTCTCAGATTTTTCTGGATTTTTTCGATTTTTATTCAATTTCCGAATTTAAATAATTAATTTTTGAAAATATTAATTAATTATTCTAATTTAATAATTATATTTTCATAATTTTAAAATTATTTTCTGAAATAATAATTTTTTTTAGAATTTTTAATTATTTTTTTCAGATTTTTAAATATTTTTTGGATTTTTTAAATAATTAATTAAATTAATTAATTAATTAATTAATTAATTAATACCCGATGACGTGGTGCGATCCTGTGCGTCAATCACGATCAAGCGAGCGCGCATCGGGAGGAGGCCATTTTTTTCTCCACTGTGAGGGTCGGTGGCAAGAATTGTCTGCACGCGTTGACTTGGTCAACGCCCGATCCCACCCTTTTTTTTCTCCCGCCCTGTTCCTCCTTCCCATTTTCTTCGATGCTTCTGCGGAGAGTGAAGCTCGCGGAGCTCGTGTGAGGGAAGCTCGACGTCGGTGCTCATTGAGGAGGAGCTCGACGTCAGTGAGCTTTGGAGTCGAGGAGGAGCTCGAGCTTCGGCGATGAGAAGAGCTCGATGAGTGGAGCTCGACAATGGGTTTTGGAGCTCAGGATGGGGAGCTCGGCGACGACTGAGGTTGGAGCTTGGTGCTCAGAGACGATAGGAGCTTTTCTCTCATTTGGACTCCGGTGCCAAGAATGCTCGGCACACGTTGCCGAAGTCTAGGAGAGCTTTTCTCACATTTGGACGTTGGTGGTAAGAGTGCTCGGCACAGGTTGCCGAAGTCCAGGAGATTTCTTCTCACATTTGTATTGTAACCGACGTTCCCAGTGCTATGGAGGTCAGATCAGGGCATGTGACCCCTTGTTTCGAAGCTATCTTGAAGATCTACAAGTTCTCTTCAGAAATGAGTTGGAGAATCATCCTTCTTCAAGGTCAAGATAGTCCCGCAACATCTTCGTCTTCACGAAGTTGAGAAGAGCTTTGCATAATTGCATGGCTCTAAGGGAAGTCCGTTCTTGGAAGACTAGTCTGAGGAGCAACTCTAGGGGAGAGTCGTGCTCTGAACTCGTTGAGAAGAGGTCCGTTCTGGGAGCGAGCGGAGCGAAGAGCTTGGCTCTAGGAGAGCCGTTTGGGATATAAGTTTGAGGAGCAACACTAGGGAAGAGTTTTAGCTCTGAACTTGTTGAAAAGAGGTCCGCTCTGAGAGCGAGCGGAGCGAAGAGCTTGGCTCTAGGAGAGAGTCGTTTGGGAGACAAGTTTGAGGAGCAACTTTAGGGGAGAGTTTTAGCTCTGAACTTGCTGAGAAGAGGTTCAATAGTTGTGGGAGCAATTCCGAATGGTGAGTTGCCCTGCACTTGCTTGTTTGCAAGCGGCTAAGGCAATGTCGAACCAAGTTTTGGACTCCGAACTTATTGTTAAGAGAGTTAACGAGTTGTAGGAACAATTCCGAATGGTGAGTTGTCCCGCACTTGCTTGTTTGCAAGCGGCTAAGGCAACATCGAACTAAGTGTTGGACTCCGAACTTATTGTTAAGAGAGTTACGAGTTGTAGGAGCAATTCTGAATGGTGAGCTGCTCCGCACTTGCTTGTTTGTAAGCAGCTAAGGCAACGTCGAACCAAGTGTTGGACTCCGAACTTGTTGTTAAGAGAGTTAACGAGTTGTAGGAGCAATTCCGAATGGTGAGCTGCCCCGCACTTGCTTGTTTGCAAGTGGCTAAGGCAACGTCGAACCAAGTGTTGGACTCCGAACTCGTCTTTTGAGCTTAGTAAGTTGTGGGAGCATCCCTGTAGGACAAGCTGGACTCCGAACTTACCATTTAGCGAGTCGTAGAAGTGACTCGGAGAAGTAGAAATGAAGCAAGTGTAATAATAGACAAAAGTTTAAGTTTTATTGGAATAAACTAAATGGCCGCTTCGATGGGCCGAACCATTATTACATACTATTGTTCGGATTGCAAGCATCGACCTTATTGAAAACCGAGATCCTACTTCTACGATAGAGTGAAGGCCTCTTGGGAGGAGTTGGGTTCTCCCCCCATTAGACCTCCTTGGATAAGTTGGAGGATGGCCTCAGGTTCGGAATCTTGGAACTCGGCGGACCTCTCTGTTCGCTTGTAGGCTCCTCGAGGTGGAAGGTCGGCCCTGTCTCTGCGGACGAACTTGTCCAGGTGTCCCCATTGTACGAGTTCTTCGATCTCCTTTTTGAGAGCCCGATAATCATCCGTGTCGTGGCGTAGTCCCTGTGAAAGCGGTACCACTTATCCCTGTTTCTTTTTTTACCAGGAGTATTCATTCTAAGAGGAGCACGGAGTAGTCCTTCCTTGTCCACCTCCATAAGAAATGCTGATATACTAGCATTGAAGGGGGTGAACTTCTCAAAACGGGGAGCTTGGCGGCGTTGTCCATTGTCGTCCCTCTGGAGTTTCTGTGACCCTTCTTCACTCATATTCTTCCGTTTGTTCCCTGAAGATGATTCCTTCAGAGTTGGGGGGGGGGGGGGGGGGGGGGGGGTTGAGAGCCTCTTCCACTTGAATGTACTTCTCACTCCTAAGCAGGAGTTCTGAGAAGTCCCGAGGAGGCTTCTTGGCAAGGGACGCCTTGAGGTTGGCGTTAGTGACGTTGTGCCCGAATGCCGCATAGGCTACTGATTGATTGAGGGAGGCAATAGACCGGGCTTCGGCGGTGAAGCGCCGAACATAATCTCTTAGGCGTTTACCCCTTCTTTGGTTGAGGGTCACCAAAGAAATACTTGTAGTTTTTTTTAAAGTAAAAATTCAGACGTAGTCTGGATTTGATCTAAAATCTCATTTACAATAATTATGCACGTGCATTGCATGGATTGGTAGATGGACAAATTACACTAATGCCTTCTCCCATTATAGTAGTAGAGATATATCTGATATATGATATAACTTCATAAAATTTTGCACAAGGTGATACAAGATGGCACAAATATTTGCACTAAGATATGCTACATGACATCGTAGGTGACAAGCAATGATAAAAGAAATAATGAGCTACAATTATTATCACCACTATGGAGTAAATGAAAGTGTGTAGAAAATACTTTTAAAAAAGAAATAAAAAATTTGGAAACTCCTGTTATGGAAGGATTTTTTTGCCATATGTATCAAAAACAAGTGTAATATTTATTCTTTAAAAAAGAGCTATAAACCTATTTCATTCAATTAAAAATGGAATTGGTTAAGTACATGAGTTACCTTTAAAAATAACTGAAAAGTTGAATTTCAAAAAATATTGAAAATAGTAGATTAGCATTTGGTTCAAATTATTATTTCTTAATTGTTATTTTTAAATTTAGAAATTAGCAATTAATAATTGTATGTTGATCAATATTTGTTTTAATTTTTATAAAGAGCTTTTCTATGTATTAATTTATAATTTTTATTCTTCGCATAGTAACTTTTAAGAAGTGGAATTCAAAGTCGTAATTTATCATGAATTTTTGCTAAAGATCGAATTTCTCATCTTATATTTAAAAGAAAATAAAAAAAATAAAGAAACTCTTCATGCCAACCTTTTAGTCCTTTCGAGAGAACATGGAACTTAGAATCTAATAACAACTTCACGATGTCATCTTTATACAACTTGCTTAACGATGGAGGAATCAGAAGTAAAGAGGCAAGTATTATCTGGAGTACAAATGCGCCTTTGAAGGTAAAAGCTTTCCGTTGGCTGGTGGCAAACGATGCTATTTTATCAAAGATCAATTTGCAGAAGCATAGTATGCAGTTCGAAGTTACATGTTCCAGATGTAACAGCAGCGATGAAGACATCGATCACATCTTTTTAATTTGTCCAAGGGCAAGATTGGCATGGGAAGTTGTGAGTCTAGGGTTTGGGAGTCTAGATAGCCCGAGATCGATTACTGAAGCATGGGACCAAGGGAGAGTATGTACTATAAGGAAGGAGGATAGAGAGGCTTGGGATTTGTCGGTTGCTGCAACGATCTGGGGTTTGCTAGATCGTAATGAGTGATGTTAATTTCCGTAATACGAATCATAAATTTCCTGTTGCCATGCATAGAATTTTCTGTTTTATTCATGCTTGGGCAAGTTAGACAGGAGCAAAGAAGCGGCTTCGCATGGAGGAGGAGGAGTAGATCAGGACGTGTTAGGAAGGATCGATTTAATGATGAATGACAAAGCTGTATCTGTATCTTCCTTTCAGTAGTAGTACTTGTCTAGCTTGTAGGCTCGAATATTGTGTATTAGTTTGTAATATGTTCTAGAGTGTTTCGTTAATTTTTCATTAATGAAGCGATGACGATGTCATCTTTATTCCCCCAAAAAAAAAAACTTTTAGTCCTTTACATGTGCTTATGATATTTTGGTTTAATCTATATATTGTTCTATATTTTTGTTAATACTGATTTGGGGAAATTAGGGTTAGGGTTAATCTCTAGCCGCTTAAGATATTATACCCTGCTTATCAGTATTGGAATATCACAGAGCACTATCTCTAGACCAGCTTATAAAGAGATTAGACTGGGTTTAGGGTACTGGGCTTTTAGCCCACTCAACCCGTTCCAATAATTAATACATAACACGTGTAAACCCGTGTTGCCCCATAGAATAATATACACAATATTATCCTATTATACTGAGAATATACTTATACATCCAACAATCTCCTCCTATATTCTCAATATATTAGGCTAAGCAATGTTATAATATTGGATCACAAAAATTCAAACATTATTGAATCATAAAGAACATGGATAATAGACTAAACCAAAATAATCAAATAGTTCTAAAACCATATCAAAACAGAATAGTTCACAATGACTAAACCAACTAGAGAAACTGTCATAGTTTCAAAATTAACCAAAGGAAATAAACTTCAAGAACAAAATATGAGTTTTAAGCTCATGAACACAAGAGCCTTAAACTCAACAGAAGTTTTATCAAGCAAGTGGCAAATTTATTCTTTCGATAAATAAACCAAAACTATATCCTTGCAAACTGCTTTATGTTTACTCCTCCATTTTGAGCAAATCATTATTCTGAAATCTATGTTGACAGATTTAACTCCTCCATCTTTGCTAGCTTATTGAAAACAAGAATATCAAGAGACATATCTCTAAGAATTCTAGCAAATTTCATAAAGTATCTGGTTCTACTAAAGAACTTAGTATAATTCAACGATAGCTTAGCAAAATGTAACGCAAGCATCACAATCAAGTTTCTTTAATAAAATAAAGAACAAGAACTATTATAGTTTCCATACAAGAACTATACTATGTTTCATATTGGAATGATAGAACAGTCAAATCAATTGAACTTCTCTATGGCTCCAATTGGATTCTAAATCTCAAAACAACTTGGATGTTAAAGCTTTTGACTCAATAGCTTTTAACTCCATTTTCCCTACAGTTTTGATAATTAGATCACTTTCAAGTCTCTTAGCAAGAGCATTGGCCATACTTGTCACAATTGCACTTTATCTATGAGAAAGTTCAACTAGGCTTTTTTCAGCCTTAATATACTCCTCTTACTATTATAGAGTGAGTTATGAGCTACAGTGCATTATAGCTTGATAGTCGCATAACAGAATTGAGAATTTACATTAAATTTCTCAAATAGATGATTAGCAATAAGTTATTCAATCTACTCAGCCTCTTCCCCTGCAGAGGATAACACATAGAGGTCTGATTTTTTGGATGAGAACGCAACACTTGTTTACCTATTAATCTCCATAATTTTTCTGCTCCTCCTAGTGCGAACACATATCCACTAGTTGTCGACTTTCACTAAACTTTGAGTAGCACAAAGCAAACTCTTGAGTACCACTCAGGTATCTCATTAGCCTCTTAAGGGCACTCAAATGCGTATGGGATTATTAGTAAATCTGCAGATCATACCTACCTCAAAGGCTATGTCTATTCTAGTGCAGATCTTTGTATACACGAGACTTTCAATTCTTTTAGAATGATCTATCTGTCTCATAGTTGCACCATCATAAGGTGTCAACCTTTGTATCATAATCATAAGGTATTTCAAAACACACTTTCGATCACTATATCCCCACTTTTGAAACACATTATTGATTTATCGAGTTTGACTAAGGGTTATCCCTTGCCAACCAAAACTCACCGTTATACATAATATGGTGACCACAACACTTAGGTGTTTCATGCTAAATTTATTTGGATAACACAATTTAACTCTATTTATGATAGAGATGTCACTTCCAATCAACAAGTATGTTAATAAAACCAAGTAAATAATAGCCATTATATTTGACTCACCACAAAGTTAAAGGCGCTGATCTGAATTACTTAATTCATATACTAGGCTCTTTGAGAAATTTGTCAAATTATTTATACGTTAGCTGTATTATATGTTTTAAAGCATACGATGATTTTACTAAATTGTAAATCTTGTTCACTAAACATATTAGTTCATAACTTTTTAGTACAAAACTGTTCAGTACAAAACTTTTAAATATCCTTTATGAATGACAAAATTTTCAATAGATGTAAGGGTAAGAAGAATACTTATTGTAGCAATATGACAAACATGTGAGTAGACATCAAATAAATCTACCCCATTTTTCTCAGTCAATCTGTTAGCTCTAAAAGGCATTAAAATTGCTACGAACAATCAAAATTAAGTTTCTGTAATACCCCACAAAAATAGCATATGGCTATTTTGCATCGTAACCTGTGCACAATTGAGAATTGCACACGATTATGTATTTTTCTAATAACAATTGATTGTTATTGAGAAATATCAGATATATTGTCTACTTTATTTTATAATTTTGAAGGACTATTACGAGGAAGTTTTAATGTATTTTTGTATTGTTGGTATTATTAAAATAGAGATTTTTGGGTTTATTTGAAATATATTGGGACTTGGGGGTTTATATGTAATTTTCCTTTACATTATTTATTTATCTATTTATTTATTTATTTTCTTTTATAAAACCCCACCCCACCCTTCTCCTTCCCATTTCTTTCTTTCTTCCTTCCCGTTTCCTTCCCAGCCGAATAGAACCAAGCCGACCCATTCGGCTCCTTCCCTCCCCGCTCAAATCCCCTCCCTTCCTTCATCGTTTTCAAATTAAATTGAGGGGTAGACTAATAGAAGGGTTCTCTACGTCGTGGCGGTGTCCGTTTTTTCGAAAGGATTTCGGGAAGGTAAACCCTAGATTTTATTATTATATAAAATTTAGTGTGGTTAATTTATTTTGAGTAAGAGTATTATGGTAGAGAGATTAGAAGATATTGAGAAGGGTAGAGACAAGAAATTAGCAATTTCTTAGAGATTTTGCATGTTGCTAAAAATTAGGGTTTTGGGTTTGTAAAAGAAAATTATATATGTGAGAATTATCTCCTTTATAGTAGTAGAATTTTAGTAGAACTATTATAATAAGTTGGGGGTCATTTTGGTAATTGTTTGGGGAATAAAAATCCCTTAGACATTAGATTATTACGTGCATCGCACGTGTATCCCAGACGTTCAATAAAATATCTGTATGATAGTAAGGTAATTAGTATTATTGTTTTCCCGTGGCTAGTTTGAATGATTTGAGCTTTAATTGTGTTGAAATTTGATAATAGGATATGTTGACGACTTTGGATGCGGGATGGCGAGATGGCGCTTAGAGTCTTCGCGGGATCCTATGTGAGTATGATATCTTTTATTTTACGCACATGATGCGTTGTGAAAATTTTAAATTATGAATTGCTGTGTATTTCCATTCTGTATCGTAGTGTAGCATGGGTGTTTTGAGTTAAGGATTGGTGTGGACACTCTTGTATGTGTCCACAATTATAGGTTAAATTCCATAAATTATCGAGGTCGGTTGATACCTCAAAATAATTTATGGGGTGCAGCTGGTCTGAAAGAACAGCTGGAGCCGCTTGCTTTTGGACTGAAGTCCAAAAGGTTATAACAAATTGTATAGGTATGATCTTGCTATGAACCTTGAGAGTATATGAGGTTTTGTAGTATTAAGATGATTGGATTCGAGGAAATGGTTAGCTGGAGGGCTGTAGACTACAGTCTTAGAGTTTCAGAATGGGTGGTGTCAAGCAAATCTGAGCTGTGTGTTGGAAGTTGTGGTTGTTGTGAGTTTGCCACCCTGTTGTTGAGATTGACTTCAAGATTAAGTTAGCTCGAGAACTTGAGCTCTTAAATATTTGAAAGAGTCGCCCACCGGGCAATTGCTGTGGATCCCCCTACCCTTCCAGAAGTCGGATCGTGTTGAATTCCGATGAGCGTAGCTTGGGCCACAGCTACTGCTATTTCTTGAGTTATTCCATCGGACAATTGATGAGGAGCCCTCTGCATACCGCAGTGAGGTGATTATGAGCTATCGGGTTTTAATAATGTCTTAGCATTTCATTTAGGACTTAGATAAGTTCCTGTGCTTAGTACTCATCGTGGACACGAACGGGTCGTACGGACTGCAGTCCGGTGAAATACGATGCTATAGGTATACCACGGTATATCTTTAAGTACGTCACGGCTGTTGAATAGGATCCAGGTATATGCTAGTGGACACGAACGGGTCGTACGGACTGCGGTCCGGTGAAATACGATGCTATAGGTATACTGCGGTATATCTTTAAGTTCGTCACGGCTGTTGAATAGGATCCAGGTATATGCTAGTGGACACGAACGGGTCGTACGGATTGCGGTCCGGTGAAATACGATGCTATAGGTATACTGCGGTATATCTTTAAGTTCGTCACGGCTGTTAAATGGGATCCAGGTATATGCTAGTGGACACGAACGGGTCGTACGGACTGCGGTCCGGTGAAATACGATGCTATAGGTATACTGCGGTATATCTTTAAGTTCTTCACGACTGTTAAATAGGATCCAGGTATATGCTAGTGGACACGAACGGGTCGTACAGACTGCGGTCCGGTGAAATACGATGCTATAGGTATACTGCGGTATATCTTCAAGTTCGTCACGGCTGTTAAATAGGATCCAGGTATATGCTAGTGGACACGAACGGGTTGTACGGACTGCGGTCCGGTGAAATACGATGCTATAGGTATACTACAGTATATCTTCAAGTTCGTCATGGCTGTTGAATGGGATCCAGGTATATGCTAGTGGACACGAACGGGTCGTACGGACTGCAGTCCGGTGAAATACGATGCTATAGGTATACTGCGGTATATCTTTAAGTTCTTCACGGCTGTTAAATGGGATCCAGGTATATGCTAGTGGACACGAACGGGTCGTACGGACTGCGGTCCGGTAAAATACGATGCTATAGGTATACTGCGGTATATCTTTAAGTTCGTCACGGCTGTTAAATAGGATCCAGGTATATGCTAGTGGACACGAACGGGTCGTACGGACTGCGGTCCGGTGAAATACGATGCTATAGGTATACTGCGGTATATCTTTAAGTTCGTCACGGCTGTTAAATGGGATCCAGGTATATGCTAGTGGACACGAACGGGTCGTACGGACTGCGGTCCGGTGAAATACGATGCTATAGATATACTGCGGTATATCTTTTAGTTCGTCACAGCTGTTAAATAGGATCCAGGTATATGCTAGTGGACATGAACGGGTCGTACGGACTGCGGTCCGGTAAAATACGATGCTATAGGTATACTGCGGTATATCTTCAAGTTCGTCACGGCTGTTAAATAGGATCCAGGTATATGCTAGTGGACACGAACGGGTCGTACGGACTGCGGTCCGGTGAAATACGATGCTATAGGTATACTACAGTATATCTTCAAGTTCGTCATGGCTGTTGAATGGGATCCAGGTATATGCTAGTGGACACGAACGGGTCGTACGGACTGCGGTCCGGTGAAATACGATGCTATAGGTATACTGCGGTATATCTTTAAGTTCATCACGGCTTTGAACCCAACAATGTCATACTATCAGGAACAGGAAGTAGACCAGTTAGAATGCATTGCATAGCGAGGGTTCGAATCCCTAAACTTAGAGACAACGGCTTGATTTGGAAAGTATGTAGTATGGGATGCATACATTTCCAAAGTCTCGCTTGCATTAGACTAAGTATGTTGGCTTGACCTGGGTCACATGTAGTATGGGATGCATGTGCATCCAGAATCTTGCTGACATTAGATTAAGTGCATCTGTTCTATATTCTGTATTGTTGCATTAGACTCAGGTCATGGCATACACAAACACTAGGAAATTAGGATACACGTTTATTTTCCATTTAAGATGAAGTATGAGTGTGGAAGTGATGTGTTGCGAGACGTGATGATATGTGTTGTAAGAAATGAATCAATGTGATATTATGTGATATGAGATTAGGAAGGATTATAAGTCGTGAGTCTGTAGTTGCAATTGTATGGTAAATATGGTGCAGTTTATGTGAGAGTAGAGTAATTGTGAATGTAAGGCTTAATGGGAGAATAAAGCTACAGGGGTTTTTGCATAAGGCGTAAAGTGATGGGCCTTAAGCGACTAATTTGGAAATGATTTTTCCAAACTAAAGTTAAGTATGTTGTAGCAGGTGTGGACATGCATACAGGAAGTGATGCAGTGAGTATTTGATGTGAATTTCCGTATATGACATTTACATGTTCAGGTTTATCTTGGTATTCGCAAGTTCATTCTGCTTTACTTATAAGTTTAATTTAATTGCTTATTAATATATATTATACTCACACCAGAAATGGCCAACCCCTTAGTGTTTGGGGGGTTAGGGGGTCTCTGGACTACCCTAGGCCCCTACTGTTACAGGTCCTCCAGCAGTGCAGAGGTGAGGTATAGGTTCAGGTTCCGTTGGAGTGGAGCATCACCTTACTATTGTTGGTTATGGTTTAAATTGTAAATAGTAAAGGTTTTATGCTCTAAATTGTATTTCTGATGTATAAGTATGTGGATGACGATGAAGAGTATAGTGTGAGGTGGCATGATATGGTTTTGACCCGTACCCATCTCGTTGTGAAGTACCGGGCGTCGTGGTAGGTTTTTACAAGTTGTTTTCTAAAAACTTACTCCGTTTTCAAAAGGATTTATGGTTTTTAATTGATAATTGTTATACCGTTATGAGTTTGGCCCCCAGAGCATATATATATACTGCCTGTGTGATGATGCTCATTTTGGCCTGGGAAGCCCGTGATATTATTGCCTGTGATGTGAGCTACGGAATTTAGAGCAGAATTCCGTAAGCTTTTTGTGTTTCGGGGTAGAAATTACAGGGGAGACTCTGCCGAAATTTTCCCTGAAACACAACTATCTTAGTTTATAATTAAAGTGATATAGAAATTGAAAGAATTGAGTTTGGAGTCAATATGGGGGCATTACAGCTTGATACGAATAGTTGATGTTCGTAACTATTAATGTATTAACTCTGACGGCAATAAAAGTGTTTTAAAATTTCCGTACTATTTACTGTGTTGAGATGCATTTGAAGGCAAAGATTCTAGTTGTGTCACGGATGTCCTATGACGGGGATCTGGGACGTTACAGTTTCTTCTACAAAACCCCACTTACATACTATAGTTTTAGCCCGTTTCGGCAGATCAACTAAGTTAGAGTATTATTGTATGACACAAAATTATCTTATTGTCTACTAAAGACTCTTCTTAGCTTATTTGTCATTCAGGTTTTAAGTGTCAGTAAGACTAGTTCTTGATTCCAACTGTGAATCATTGAGCGTGTCTGTAGGACTAGATTATTTCATACATTTATCTTTGATGAACACATCCTCAAAGAACTCTGTAAGTCAAGATTCTTCTAACACAAATTAGATAGATCCAACATCTGTCCCCCGAACTACATTCTGCACTTTCTAAACGCACACAAATATTTGTTGTAGGTCCTACTTTAGGCCTTTTAGAGTCATGTACTCTAACAGATGTATCACAACACAAAATTTTCACTTTAACAAAATTATTTGTATTTTCATGCCATGACTACAAGGTGTATTCAATTTAAAGTGTAGTAACACATTAGAGATATGATTAACAATACAACATTACTCATTATTACACAAGACAAACAACAGTCAATAATATAGAATTCAACATTTCACTAAGAGTTTGATTCTAACTTTTATCAATACTGTTTAATTGTTGTAAGTAGAGTGCAGTAGAGATTATGCCCAATGCAAACTTCTCTAAAGTTGTTAAACATATTCACCACCTCTATCAAATCTGAACCCTTGATTTTTAGCATTCAACTATAATTTTTAATTCATTAAGAATAATAAGTGCTTCATTCTTCATATATATGACAAACTTATATTAATCATCTACAAAAGCGATTAAATACTTCTGACCAATAATCGTCTCATCTAGTTACAAAGCTACTGAGATCACAAATATCAGAATGTATTGACTCAAGTAGTTGTGTGCTCCTAGAGACCATACTAAATAATTTTCTAGTGATCATAATCTGAGCACAACTTTCATATTTGTCATATTTAATAGTGTCATTTAGCAGAGTTATGAGTTTTAACAAGAACAAACAATTTAATATATAGTTCATAGTGATTCTAAATTTCAAAACAACTTGGATGTTAAAGCTTTTGGCAAAATAGCTTTTAACTCCATTTTCCCCCACAGTTTTGATAATTAGATCACATTTCCTCACAAACAATTGAATATATAGTTTTCAAATCCTAGCCAAATATGCTATTGTTCAAGAACACAATTAGAACTATTATTATTAATTGTCTCATTTGTTAAACTCAGCTTATACATGTGATTGGTAATATATGCACCTTATAAGAGTTAATACAAAATTACTCTATTACATTTTATAAAGTTGTTTGCTTTCTCTAGTGATTCTAACAATGTCCACGTGCTCAAACAAATTGAGCTATATATATATATTTTATTCGTTCTTCATCATCTTCGAAACACTAAGCGAGATAAAGACCCATATTTTATAATTCAATTTTGCACACACAGTACAATGAACGATAAAGAACAAAATGTAAATAATGGAGTCATATTCTGCATTACAGAATGCTCCTATCTAAGTTAAAGACATTTGTTATAAATCTTATACAAAAAATTTTAATTATCAGAGAAGCAAATATATAATCTCACACAAATTGCAAACAATGAATTTGTCAAAATATCTATACACATAGTATGATAAAATACTTAACAACCCCAAACATGCAAGTTTTCCAAAGCGAGAATAACTATGATCTAAAACTCTCAATCATATGATCAAACGCACAAAACGTTAACACATTCATCACATGAAAAATACTAAGAAAATTAGAGTAGATCATACCGACACTTCAAGTTAGAAGTGTTTTCCAAATTCGATGGAGAAGCCTGCGTAGTGCAGACTTATCATACCGTGATGTAAATCCATCGTCTCCGACTCACACAGTTTGTAAGTAACTTTGAAGTTCCTACATTCATCAAATCTTCAAAGATTAGCCAATTAAACAAATTATTAGCGCAATCTAATTCACAACAATTTAATTGGAGATACAAATTTATAGTCAACAACTATAATTTAACTTATCAAAATGGATATTTGATTTTTAGCACATAGCTAAAACAATTGTTCAAATTTGCATTTAATTAAACAATGCTTAATACGAACAAATAATTAAATAATAATTTAAATTTGGTGAAGAACTTATCTAAAATTTTGATCTGATCCAAGTCTGATTCCTTTTGACTGGATCTGAATATGGATCTGCTCCAACAGTCCAAATACCAAACACCAAAAATGTCCAATCAAAAAGTTGGATCTGAGTCGTCCCCTTCTTCTTCTTCGATCTCACATGTGGGAAGTGATAAGGGGTTGTCGGTGGTCAGTATACCTGTACGACAAGTAGTGGATAATCAGAGATATCATCCTCAGTATACTCCAATGTAGGAATGAGTACTTTCATCTCTGGAGTTGGCTTGAAATCCCCAAAATCATCCAACTTCGACTCTGTCTCAGTCACCACAAAGGGCACCCCCTTCCCCATTACAGTCAATCTCAAGTCACCCAGAGGCAGCGCCGTCGATGCTCGCGGAGGAGATGCCCAAAGGCGGCGACGCCCAGCGATGGCGCCCAGCGGTTGCGGCGGAGGCGCTCGCGACTGCGGCGACTGCGAGTCGACTGCCTCTTGGATCTGATGGCCAAGAGGAAGATCCCGATCGCGATCGACTCAGAGGATCCCGAATGACGACAACCCTGAGGCTCTGACGACGGTGCTCGGGAACGGTTCGGCGACCAATCGGCGATGGCGGAAGCATTGGGGCGCACGGTGGTCTTCGACGAGTGCGTGATGGCCTGCTTCGACGACAACGACGACGTCGACGAGTATGGCGGCGGGTCTGATTCCGACGAACAGTAACTCAAGCCCTCTCTCTCTAAATCTCAATTAGTTTTTATAATATCTTAAGATTGTTAATACTGATTTGGGAAAATTAGGGTTAGGGTTAATCTCTAGCCGCTTAAGATATTATACCCTGCTTATCAGTATTGGAATATCACAGAGCACTATCTCTAGACCAGCTTATAAAGAGATTAGACTGGGTTTAGGATACTGGGCTTTTAGCCCACTCAACCCGTTCCAATAATTAATACATAACACGTGTAAACCCGTGTTGCCTCATAAAATAATATACACAATATTATCCTATTATACTGAGTATATACTTATACATCCAACAATTTTTTTATTTATCATGTTAATTTTTTTTCAATGCTTAATGAAATGGATGATAACATGAACACTTGATGTTTAAATACAATCTTAAATGCACTTGTTGGTTTAAACGTAAAATATATAAGAAAACAAAAGAGTAGAGTTTGGAACACGCATTCAAAAACCAAATTCCGCGCATGCACGGGTTACATTTCTAGTAAACATAATAATTTAAAAAGAAGAAGAAGAAGAAGATAATTGTAATATATTTGTCTTAATATATGTATGATAATTTTCTCCAAGAAAAAACTATATTCTAATGAGAATATGCCCTGTGTCTAATAAAAATTAAGATACTATTAAATATCTTTTAGGTCCTGAACAACATAATTGCATTCATTACAAATGTAAGTTCAATATCTTTTAGCTCATCAATAACCTGATAATTATATTCTAAATTAGTGTTCACTCATTTTTTAGGTCCTCAGCAACCTAAACAAGAGAACAAATTGTGGAGAGTTCACTACCTCCCAATGCATAAGAGTCAATGTAAAACAAATTAATTACTAAAAATAAAAATATGTTAGCCCTACTTTACAATTTAAGAAAACAGAGAAATTAAATTATGAAGAGAACATTATAATAATTTAACACTTAAACTACATGTGCAAATTATCATTAATTTTCCTTACTTCATTAGGATCCATGGACTCAAAATTTAATCCTCCCCGTTTTGGGTATCGAAGCAAATAAACTGGAACATATCCTACTAACCTATTATATGTTGGCTGTTTTGTTTCAAAACCAAAGATTCCCTCCTTTCCTTTAGTCCCACATCGGTGGGAATGACCACCATGTGAGTGTCTATAATTCAATCCTTCCTTTACTCCATTGTAGACTTGTGTGGAGTGGAGAGAACTCGTGGGCCACACGCGCGCCGCCGCCGCCGCCCGGTTCGGTTCGGTTCGCGTAGTGGGCACGGGTGTGCGCACCCGCATCTGCGGACACGAATGCCGATCCGAATAGCTCTTTGGGTTCGGGTTGAGGCCTAAAAATCATTTTGCTATTTGTTTTTATCCTTTGACTATTTCCTCCTAAAATGTAGGATCAGTTATTCAGATCCGATTTTACTGGTCTCTCTCTCCACACGTTCCGCTCAACGTTCACACGTTCTTCTCCCTATATAACCCGATCTTCCCTTCCTTTTTACAAGGACTGAAAAAAACTCAAATCCACAGCACAAATCTCTTCCTCTGGATCGTTGCTTCCGCAAAGAAAACTCTCGCTTCCCTTCGCTGCTTCCACTCTCTGTTTTGTGTTCGTTCTGGGCAAGGCTAACTTCGGGTCAATCTCTCGAGGTTGTGTGCGACAGCGAGACGCCGGTGATACCGGGGGTTTTACCACTAGGAGCATCTGCGACGAGTCTGCACATAAGACCGCGGATCAACTCTTAGGGCAGTGCGTATCGCGCGACTTCCCCATAGGCCGGTAACTCCGTTCTAAATTCATTTTGTTTCTTATATACAGTTGCGAAATAAGTCAAGGATTAGAGGCAATTTTTATAACAATCTAAGAGTTGATTCGTTCTAGCCTAATCTGCTATTAGTAATCTCGCAATTGTATTTCCGACAAAGCGATTGTAAACTTTAAACAATTTCTTCAGATACTGTTGTTGTTTAGAGGAGTCTTGTCATTCATGGACGATAAATGTGTTTATTTGATTGTCTCAGTAAACCAGAAAAATGCATCAGCCAAACTGGAACTTAGCTAATGTCTTCTTTTAGCCCTACGCACTAGTTTACTTTGCCGAGTTTTATAACTCTAGTTTATATGTGCAAAGGATCCCTAGCCTATAGATTCGGCCGTTGCCAATCTCTAGGTTGGGTGAGGTTGGCAATTGCCGAATCTAAATGTGCTGTGACCTCCAAGTAGCACTCTGACCAAGCCAACCTCTTTTGTACAAATGTACTATTTAAAGTATCATGTGCTGTTCCTGTATTGTGATCAAAGCATACAATGAATCAGTAACAAGAATTCGGAGGTTGTATAAAGGGGAGGCATCCTAAAATATGAACAATCATTCTCTTCAATGGAAGTTCAATATATTCTTTAATTTTAGGTAAAAAGTCCAAACTTCATGGCTTTAATTTCTGCCGTGAAATGTGATACACTCCTCGGTTCAACCTTTTCCCTTTCTCTGCATCACTTTCAACCAGGGAACATGGCAACGAGTAAACTGTATGGACCATGATTATTTAAACCATTAATTAACCCTCATCCAATTAGTAGAATGGCGGCCCCAAGCAATCAGTAACTAACTGTATTGGTTTTTTGGCTGATTGATTGATTGGTTAATTTGTTGCACCAACATCAGTCGTGTCTGGCACAATTTGTTATCCAATTTGAAACAAGTGGAGTCTGAATTCTTCTCTGTTTCTTTAGTGATTGGGGTTTTGGGACAATTTATACAGGTGCAACACTCTCAAACTAGGTTTGGAATTGTAGAGGTGAAAACCTTGCATGGTTGAAACTTGCCAATTCCATAAATATCTCAGGCTGAGAGTTAGATCAGCTTGTAGAAAATATTTTGTAGCATCCTCTCCATTATGCTGCTGCAGATAGCATATAAAATTTCATTCAATTCTCTATCAAATTGGTGCAGTTTTCTCCATGAAATTCACTCATTTATTTGCATTATCCTAGTACTTGCTTAGTTTTCTTTTCTTTGCACATGCTTGAACCATTAAACACTATCCACAGTTGACCTCTATTTTCTTATGGATTCCTGATACGTTACTGTATATCCACCAATCTTGTTTACGTTAAATTGTCTAACCTTTTCACCCATAAAATCGGGCTTCATCTTACAGTCAGTATAAAGTTCCTCTTCAGTGAATGGTAATAGCATATGACAAACCTTTCTTTTAACATTTGCGCAAATGCATGCTTTATATAAAATCCTGCTCCATGTCAATATGCATTCACAAACTTACCCTTTCACGAGGTTATACTTGCATTGCATGCAGATATGTTCCAGTACCACAAGACTGCATATAGTGCATTATTATTTTTTTTTTTCCTTTTGCTAATATAGCAGTAGTGTTTGTGCAACATTGTGAATATAAGCCCTGATTTGGTTTCGCTGATGGCTGGGTGAGACTGTTGAGAACATTGCGTTGCTTGCGGATATTTCTTGTTCTCCTGTGCAAATAAGACCAATGGAAATGCAAGAGGAAATGTCTGGTATGCATGTTAATTCAGTTATCGAAATAAGATATACATACTAAGCTTTAGTCGAGCACCCAAATTATTAATCTATCGGTTACGAGGAATACAATTGCTAACCTCATTCTAGCTATGATACCATATAATATAATTTCAGACATTTCTACATAGTATGGTTAGATTGGTGGATGTTTAATTGTTTATACACAATAACAGAGTAGCATTCAATCAGAACAATATGCATGTTAGCCATACTAGTCAATTTAGATCTCCTTTGCAGTACAGTATAATTTCAATAAGATAGATATTTTAAGAATATGTTTTGCCAAGGGAATGTAAGTCTATTTAAATAGTTCTTCAAAATTAAGAAGGGATCTAGATCTACCTTATCTAGTATTCATATTGTTCTTCATAGGATCTTAGTAACAGTATGGCTCTACCATATTAACTCACAACAATGGATCGCTAGAATTTCAATCAAAATATGTACACTAAGTGGGTGTATCTTATGCTCGTAAACAATGGACAGGCTTTCTAAAAACAATAATACTTAACAATGAGTACTATCATCATTTCATCAGTATTATGACTTTGAGTGTTACATTAAAAAACTTGAACGTGTAGGTTCGCGAACACTTCTACTATATAGTGAAGCTGATGCTGACTCGGTGTAGTCCTCATTGCATATGAAAACCAATTAGAAACAACTAATATTTGTTGATTCTAAATCTATAGGATAGCAAGAAAGAACAAATGAAAAAGGAAAAGTTGTATTGTTGTTTTTAATCTTTGCGGCTAAATGGATTGTCCGATGAGATGAACATAGATACGGGTGTTTTGGATGGCTATGATGGAAACATGTCATCTAATCTTTTGATACCCCTAAAGAAGGTGAGTCAGTAAGTTTACTTGAAAGTGTTCATCTACTGCAAGACTGGACAGTATTGTAACTGCATGTGTTTTTTATGTTCCATGATAAATTTTGATATGAAAACCATGCAGTTGTTGTATATACCTTAGAGATGATACCCATAATTACTTTTATGCATTCACAAGAGATGTTGGATTTCCTGAATAGTTCTGATGTGAAAGCTATCTAGTAATGATCTGTTCCCATTGAATAAATGACTTACCATCAATTTCCATGTGAACGAACTATCCTGGTCTCTATATGAGCAGAACTCAAGCTTCAAATAGTCATTTTATTTACATGAAATGAATCCTAAAGAACATTAACTTATTTTATGCCTTTTGGTGGCCCAGAAATACTATGATTTACTGGCACTTTGTCAAATTAATTAAAAAATAACTACTCCTGAATATATCTTAACTTCTGCCATTATCATTCATCAATCGTAGTAGTAGATAAGTTGCTTTGATAGTTGGCAACTTAGAATGAAGGGACATTAATACTAGAACACTTGGTCTATTTATTTAAAATCTTCACTTGTTTACTTTCTTCAGAAATTTATATGTATTACTCGTAAGCTTTATCCCTGTGATCTGTGCAAACTTACGTATATCTACTTTACTCGTGTGAAGAGACGAAGTTTAATGCTATTAACTAACTATTCTATTTTGTACATGAACTGATAATTTAATTAAGATGCTTTAAGACATGGTACTTGCTAACTTCTAAAAAAAAATTAAGTTAGAGGGAGACTACTACTGTAATACATTGGCTGAATAAACCTTAGAGCAATACTCTTCACCTATTTTATGAAGGTTACAAGATGGCTCGTTAGAAAGTTAATAGCCATCAAGTTATGTATACTTAGGAAGAGAAACTCTTGTGCATATTATATGGCAAATAATCAAAATGAGAGAAGATGATGTGTTATTAAATTACAATGGTGGAAGTGAGAGAATGTTAGGTGAGTGACACCTTTCTATAAATATATATATATATATTTGACACTTCCAATTGCATGAATTACAGTTGTGTTCCATCCTGTCTGTAACTGCAGCGGCTGGACAATAATAGCTATGAATGTCACACTCCAAAAAAAACTTGAATATTGGTTTATTGGAGGTTGCATGTCTATGCAAGGACAACTACAACAAACAAATAGGCCCTAGCTAATTTAATCTTCCAATAGGGAAGACCAATAGCTACTTATTTTCAAGGAAGTTATATTCTTAAAATCTGGACTCTCAAATGATAGCTTCAGACACTATTTGTACAGAAGGTGAATGACTTAGATTTTTTTTTTTTTTTTTTTTTTTTTTTTTTTTTTTTTTTTTTTTTTTTTTGATTATGCACATATCTGTTGCTAATATTCCTGTTCCTGCTATTTTCATAGACTGTGATAATAAAACTGTCATAGAACTACTAAAGCATGATTCTATGAATGCTAAGATGAACAGGCACCTGCAGCTGCGCTTCAAGTCAATCAAGAGCCTATTAGGCAAATATGTGGTTCTTGACTATATAAAGTCAGAAAAGAACCTTGCAGACCACTTGACAAAGGGTCTGTCTAGGACATTGATCCTAGAATCATCGAGGGGGATGGGGTTAAGCCCATAAGTAAGTCACCAGCAGTGGCAACCCAACCGAGTCTGACTGGAGATCCCAAGAAGCCGGTTCAATGGGTAGAAACAAGCTGGACTTCGGTGACTATTATGGAACACTGACTCAGAGATTAAATTCTCATAAATTAATGCCCAAGTGGCTGTACGAGGTTGTACAATGATATCCCATCCCTATGGTGACAGTGTTCCTGTGTGATCTGGTTAGGATGAGTTCTAAACTCTTAATAGGTCCAAACATTATTATGTAGGGTTAACTCCGATCACCAACCCTTTGAGGACTTACCTATATGAGAGGTCGTGAAGGCCGCAACTATGGGACAGGGCGATCCCAGACAACTCTCATGAATATGAAAAAAGTGCGCATGGCCATTTAAAAGCGCCACCCGATAGACCCAAGAACCTCTAGCGTACTATGTGTGCTATTTTCTGAATCTGAGTCAAGAAGTCTGATTCAAGGCATAGTCCATCAAGCACTTCTTCAGACAAAGACAATAGTCACTACATGAGATTCAAGGCTGTAGTCCATCTCATTTATGCATAGTATACTCTTGCCCAGAACTTCTATATCTTTACTCTTTTGTTATCACTGCCTTTGAATCTTGGTTTTGGGGGGGGATTGTTGGCTGTTTTGTTTCAAAACCAAAGATTCCCTCCTTTCCTTTAGTCCCACATCGGTGGGAATGACCACCATGTGAGTGTCTATAATTCAATCCTTCCTTTACTCCATTGTAGACTTGTGTGGAGTGGAGAGAACTCGTGGGCCACACGCGCGCCGCCGCCGCCGCCCGGCCCGGTTCGGTTCGGCGCGCGTAGTGGGCACGGGTGTGCGCGCCCGCATCTGCGGACACGAATGCCGATCCGAATAGCTCTTTGGGTTCGGGTTGAGGCCTAAAAATCATTTTGCTATTTGTTTTTATCCTTTGACTATTTCCTCCTAAAATGTAGGATCAGTTATTCAGATCCGATTTTACTGGTCTCTCTCTCCACACGTTCCGCTCAACGTTCACACGTTCTTCTCCCTATATAACCCGATCTTCCCTTCCTTTTTACAAGGACTGAAAAAATCTCAAATCCACAGCACAAATCTCTTCCTCTGGATCGTTGCTTCCGCAAAGAAAACTCTCGCTTCCCTTCGCTGCTTCCACTCTCTGTTTTGTGTTCGTTCTGGGCAAGGCTAAGTTCGGATCAATCTCTCGAGGTTGTGTGCGACAGCGAGACGCCGGTGATACCGGGGGTTTTACCACTAGGAGCATCTGCGACGAGTCTGCACATAAGACCGCGGATCAACTCTTAGGGCAGTGCGTATCGCGCGACTTCCCCATAGGCCGGTAACTCCGTTCTAAATTCATTTTGTTTCTTATATACAGTTGCGAAATAAGTCAAGGATTAGAGGCAATTTTTATAACATTATATACATCTTCAATTAAAATCTAAATTACAACAAGTTAATGCTTGTATCAAAATTGATGGACACTCCCTCCCCACAATCCTAAACTCCATATAAATAGGTGTTCCTATTCTTATATTTTTCTTTACCCCTATCCCTCCCTAGCCTTTGCTAAAATCATTATACTTTAAACGAAATGGCTAACTATCCGAACCAAGATGGAAGGAAGCAAGAAAATGAAGAATTGGTCACCATAAATTTTCTTGGTGGCAATGGTGACGACAACGATAACAAGAAAAAAGTGGAGTCTTTTGTTAAAGTTTTCAAATTTCAATCATATTAATTGTTCTTTCTTGGAGAATAATAATAACTCATTATTTATTTTTCCTTTTTTTTTCGCAGCTGCAGGAGTTCATTTTTCCTGGAAGCCTCGACGTGGCCTCAACCTCGATGCCCAAAATATTCAAAATTGCCCTTGCAGGTGAAAGCAAGTCCTCTGAATTGAACTTGAACCTAGATCCGAAACATGGAGGATCTCTATCGGTGATGAAGCTGCAAACTGAGAGCAAGGAGAAGGAAGTGGTTGATCAGGATGGTTCGGATGAGATCTATACTGGGTCGATGATGATAAATCTTTGCCCTGGTTGCTCTATGTATGTCATGGTACCAAAAGCCGAGCCTAAGTGCCCAAACTGTGCCTTGGACGTGCCAACGCCAACTAAGAAGAAAACCAAGTTGTTTGATCTCAATTGTTAGTATGGATAGATGCTAAACTAGAGGTTCTTCTGATGAGCGCTGCAAGTTTTGATATAATAAAAAGAATAAAATAAATGGATGATTTTATGTTGTAGTTGGTGAAAGGCAGTTATAAATTAAATTATCTGGACTTGTATGAATATTTTGTTTGCCTTGTTTTAATACTTATGGCTTTGTTTAAGATTGATTCATAATGATGGTTTCGTTTAAAGAGGTTTACCATCAAAATAACTAATTAACATTTCAAGAATATCTTTACACAATGGGTAAAATTCACTAATCCCCTTGAACTTTACCTATTTTACAGATAAGCCTCCTAGATTTTGAACTTGGCCATCCACCCTCATAGTATTTGTCATTAGCATCTAATCCCCCTCCGTTGATTACATGAGCCAACAAACATTTTAAACATTTTTTCTTCCTAATATGCACCTATATATGTTTCACTAGACAAGATTTTACAGTAATTTGAGTTTGGATTTAGATTCAGATCTAGATTTAAATTTAACGAGTTTGAATTGAATTTGGATTTTATCTTCAGTAGTGTCTCCTAAACCAGAATAAAGGCAGAATAAAGGTGGAGAGATGTGTACTTGTGTTAGGTAGTCTCAAACAACATAAAAATAGTCGGATTTGATCACACACACAAAAAAGTCAGATTAAAAAAAAAGTCAAGTTTTTTTTTATACATAAAATGAGTCACTTCCCCTTGAATGTCTATTGAATGTAAATAAGAATATGCCTCGTTAAAACCTTACTAGATAAAACCCAAATGGGAAAAACCCTAGTGAAGGAAAAAGGAGTACATAATCATTAACAATGATATGCAATGAAGATGTTATCTCGTTGAAAACCTTACCAAGAAAATCCAGTGGGACAAAACTTGGTGAAGGAAAAAAGAGTGCAGCGCATATCATCTCTCCCCCTGACGAGATCATCCGATTAGGACTTTCAAAAGTCGTATCTCGAATCTCGATTAATTCTACCATCCTTTTCAAAAGTTGGGGTGATAGGGTCATAGCGAGCAATCTTCTGGATTGTCGCTTGATTCTATTTGATTAACAATGATTTCACCCTTTTAATTCAAACATGAGTGAAGAAGAATTTCTGGTGAAATATGTTTCGGCTGATCGTCCTTGAAGAAACCCTCCTTTTATTGAGCTTTAAAGCTGTATTATCTTCAAATAACGTTGTGAGTACTTCTTGATCGATTGAGGATGACAAGTTCTCCAAATATATAAAGAAGTTAACCGATCAAACAAACACATCTATGCCTAGCATGGAGCCAATATCTCATGATTGATATCTGGCTTTATAACGATATAATAAATACTCAGTCCAATGACTTCGAGTTGGTGAGGAACTTCATCTTACTAGTAAACCAACCGCATAAAGTATATCATAATATTTATTATTGATAAGATATATTAGTGCTTCAAAACTGATATTGCACTAAGAAATGGTACTTCAGGACCAACTAATTCCAATGCCTTTCAAATGTTTAATTTGAAAAACATGAAAACAAAAATGATGATAAAACAAGAAATTTGCTTATCTAAAGTCTTTTCGTCTTAAGATATTTATTTAAACATTACACGGCTTGTACAACTCTTCAGGAGTTCCAACAGACTTTGACCTTGAATATTTAATAAATATATGTGAGCTTATATGACCATTATTATGGTCCCCTTTATCGAAAACTCACTAAGATGGTTATATCACATTTTGTTCCGATTGTTTTAATCCATACAAAGCTTTGTTTCACTTTATTGATTAAACTTCCCGGGAATAGTTATTATGTGCTTTTAGCACTTTAAATCTTTCAGATAGTTTTCATATTTATGTCATGGTAATACAAACCATACAGATTGTTTGTGATGACATCTATGAGGCACGTTTTCAAATATTCATGTACTGCCAGGCTTATTATATCCACCACAAGAGAATATTTCTCTTCATAATCAACACCAGGCATTTGGGTGACACCTTTTGCGACAAGCCGTGTTATATATATAGTAATATCATTTTATTCATTTGTTTTTCACACAAAATACCCTCTTTATAATCCACCAAATTATTGTCTTTTGGTGTTTGGACTATATGCCCTCGTTTTGCAAATGAGTCTAATTTAAACTTGATTGCCTCTTTCCATTTTTTGGCCAATTTTATTTTATTTCTACAATCTCCCATAGAGATAGATTCACGATCTTCGTTTTATTCATAATATCGCATGCTATATTTTATGCAAAACATTGTCGACAATTATTTTTACAATGGTTCTATCTTCTTCCAGTAATGACATAGTTAATCGAGATCTCTTTATTCTTATTCATTTCAGGTACCTGATGATTCTCTTTACTATTAACTATATCAACGGTCTCTTCTGGAGAGACATCCTCGTTTCGACCATCATTTTTATTTGCTCCTTATTTTTCCGAGGATGTTTATAATTTTCTTTGGAACCAAGTGATCTACCACACTTCAGGCGTGCCTTAGACTCACTAGTAATTATAGGTAATCCTTCACGGATACCAATTTTGATTGGAGTGTTATCAGTTGGAAATAAGATTTGGTCAGTAAATGTCTGACAGTTAATTGACATTATCTTGCAACTGAATTATCCTTTGAAATTTTGGTTCAAACTAATTTACTCGAGGATTAAAACTCTCAATGATAATTCCATTATATTTCTTTTTCCAACTGTTTATTTCCTCTCCCTGATGTTGAAAATTAAAGTGACAATCTACAAACCTTGCAGTAAATACATCTCTAGTCACTAGTTCCATAAGCGTGATTATAGATGGAAATTTCCAACATATATTCCCATTCTTCTCTCAGGTCCCCCCTTTTTTTAATTATGCATTGTGGTGGATAAATTCATAAATGGAAAATATGTGGTTCCTGACCATGAACCAATTGTCGGGGGAATAATTATTATAATTGGTTGGCCGGATGCGTGTAAGTTGTGATGAGTACAAAACGGCATGTCCCCAGGTCCAAATAGAGATTAGATTTCATAATCATAGCTCTCACAATTCAATGTATTCGTATTTGAAAAATCTTCTGGTTTTTCAATGGACTGCCACATGAATTCTCAATTATTTTCGCATCAGTAATGAATCAGGATGGTCTAACCGGTCATGCCAAACCTTAACCATCTTTGTAAACTTATGGTTTACAATATCAGTAAATTTCCTGTTTAATGTGATATGATTCAACCATTCTTATATATGTATAATACAATCTAGATCACAAAGTGGAGTAAACTTTGCAACACACACCTTTTGATTGTCATACTTAAGTTAACGCGTATACCTTGTTCATTCGTAGTCTTATATCTAAACAAATTTATCGGGACATTAGAGAAAATGGTGTATTTTGAATTCTGAATTTTGTGCCTTCAGGCATCATGGAATTAGCTCTTCAGGAGCTTATGAAATTTAACTCTTCAAGATTTCTAATTTCACATAACGATATAAATTTATATAATATTGGTATGTGCTTCATCATACCTCAAATGAGAGAATATGTATTATAGAGTGTGTATGGTAATAATTGTCCCAACTTGAATCTTGAATTTATACATAAAAAAAAAGAAAATAAACAAACTTGTAAAGCAATATATCAAGCATATATGATAATATTAAACTTAAATAAACAAAATATTATCATAACTCATAACAGACATGAAAAATAAAAACAAAACTTATAAATAAAGTAACTTGAAATGATAAATCATTTTGATCACTTCTGGTGATCATGATTTTTATCTTCAGGATAGTATATTTATCACTTCTGGTGATTATCACTTCCATCTTCAGAATGGACAGAGAAATCTGCCACCTTTAAGTGTATCATATTATTGAGGTTATGACCATCAGTTAATTCTTTCCTTTATTCTTTAATGATTTTTGATATAGATTAACAAAATACATTACCGTACTATAGGTACGCGACCGATGGTTTTGCATCATACGCCAATGATGGGTTGTTTATACATTTTATTTTATTTTCATTATCCAAGTCCACATCTATGACCACGATGATGGGTACCCCCATGGCTAAATAAAAACCAAACTTATAAATAAAGTAACTTGAAATGATAAATCATTTTCATCACTTCTGGTGATCATGATTTTTATCTTAAGGATAGTATATTTATCACTTTTGGTGATTATCACTTCCATCTTCAGAATGGACAGAGAAATCTGCCACCTTTAAGTGTATCATATTATTGAGGTTATGACCATCAGTTAATTCTTTCCTTTATTCTTTAATGATTCTTGATATAGATCAACAAAATACATTACCGTACTACAGGTATGCGACCGATGGTCTTGCATCATACGCCAATGATGGATTGTTTATACATTTTATTTTCTTTTCATTATCCAAGTCCACATCTATGGCCACGATGATGGGTACCCTCATGGCTAAAATTACTAGAACAATTATATAGCATCACATTCACTTCGGGGAATAGAGCATGTCCAATATATAAGACGAAATCGTCATTTTTCTATACATTTATAGTTAGCCACAGTTATACATATTTAGATCTACAGGATCGTCATCAATTCATACTCATTGTATTGTTATTATACAAACAATATTTTCTTCATTTCGAGAGATCTTCGGGATCTTTAATTTTGATATAACAAATTCTCATATAATTCTTTTTGCTAGATGAACAATATTTTATTTAAATTTCAAGAGATCTTCAAGATCATTGATTTTGATACTGTAATCCCTGTTTTCGATTGTACGGGTTATTATTCTTGTATTTCTATTGATGCCTTTTTCCCCCTAATTTATTGTATTTGAGCCTTGTCATATTGTGGGCTCATTAATTCCAATTATTTATTACATTATTGTATTTCGGCCCAACTACATTAAAGCCCAAACTCAAGCCCACCTCCTATTGGACTCTACCCTAAACCCAAACCCACAAACCCATACACACACCCGAATACAATTTTTCCCACTCTTCCCACATTCCCGTAACCACATCCCCACTTTCTCTAACTACCCACAACTTTAAATATTATTTTATTAAAACCCTACCATTACTCTCTCTCTCCCTCCCGTTACTCCATCTCTCCCTCTCCTGTTTAACAAAATGAAACCAACTAAAACAAACAACCCGAAACCAATTCCCCATATTCTTCCTTCTCCATCGCAACTCCCCTTCCTCCCGCTCACCCAAACCGTCGAACCCAATACCTCTACACCCCGTCACCTTCGCCTCCACCGTCGTCTCCTCCATCCTCGTCTCCACGACCACCACCCATCTCGCCATCCCCAACTCCTTCGACTCGCCACACCTAACTCCCGACCCAATCCTTCTCCGCCATTACCACTTCAACCATCGTCCCTTCAACCTCGCAAACCAGTCGCCATTACCCAATCCCCATCGCCTCGCCGCCTCCAACACCATCCCCTCCATTCGCCAGCAACCGCCGAACTCCTCCCCTGTTCTTTCAACCGAACAGAGAGCGCCGCCGTCGTCGCCTTCCGTCACCCTCGTGCCTCCGCCGTGCCACAGTCGCCGCGTCACTCCCCGACGTAGTGTCACCGTCGAAGCACCGCCGTACGTCGCCGTCCCCATCTCTCTCTCTCTCCCTGTTTCGAAGCAGCGAACGAAGAAGAAGAAAAGGGAAAAGGGCGGGGTCTGATTTGGACCGTTGGATCACGCCAAGATCCGTACCTGTGATCGCTGTTCGGTGTTCGTCCACAGCGAATCCCAGATCCGCTGTCCTGTGTTCGGCCAAATCCGCTGTGTTGGAAACGATCTGATTGGCTGCCACCGCTGTTTCCTGTTTTGCCGCACCAAATCCCGCTCGCTGTTTGCTGTTCTGGGTTGATCCGGTGTGGGGAAAAACTCGATCTACGGGTGATTTTCGCACGTACTTTTGGAGGACTTCTTTCGGGATTTTTCAACCCAAATTTCTACAACAAGTGGATCTAATCGTCGTCAATTAAGGCAAGTATCCTTGTACAATTTATTGTTCTAGTACAAGCACCCTTGAAAATACTACAAATAGTTAGATTGTGACTCCTCCTTGAATATCGTTGTAGATCAATATTGAACCTCCAAATTTACAATTCTAAGAGTCACAAAATTTCCTTGTATTAAATTATAATTACTTGGACTCTTTTACCCCTTGAACACATGAACACATGAGATTAAGGAGCTCTAAATTTGTAGACACATAGTATATTTTGTGTTTGATGAACTTGCAATCATTATGACTTGAAAAACAATTATTGTTTGCTGTTCTGACCACAAATATCATGTATTTATATCACACAATAATTTAGACGCCTAATAACAAATTTCCATGAAATTTATACTAGTAAAATATTCTCACATGTTGCTGTCCCGAATATTCTTTTGCTATTTTGACCCCTTTAACATTAGAATATGAACCCGAGACCTGAATAGAAAACGTAGCCCTGGATGTCTAGATGTCGTTAGACTCCGAAACTTTCGAATTTGGAGTTACAGTCTAGGAGTTATGGCAGTTATACTGCAGCTGTGTTGGTAGACGCAGATTTGCAAAACTGCTGCACACCTTTACTTTGCGAATTAAATTATCTATGTAAACAGCAAGCGTTGGACTTGAAATTTTATACGTAGTTGCTGGACACCCTATAGGACATCCCCAATTTTTCTTAGAATTAATTAACATTATTTCAATACTATTTCATATGTATGAATACATATATACAAATTCTGCCTGAACATTTTAGCTGGATAATTTATTCTTGTCGACCCTCGATTATGCCATATAATTACCCTAAGCTCATCCCATGTACATGACCCTGATTTCTTGACTTGTTTCGCACATATGTATGCTTGCTTGATAAAATAATAAATGTAACAAGCCGGGGTTTAAGGGAAAGACCATAGTGGTGGACAATATAGGTAAGTGTACTCAGAAGGGGGCCCGTGTTTCCCAGTACTCGGTTCATGAACCTGTTGCACTTGATGTATTCATGGAGCCAGTTACTTGGCTCATGAACCTGTTGTATTCATGGACCCATTGTGCGGTCCTTGAACCTGCTAGTATTCACGAACTCGTTTCGTGAACATGTTATTTAATTTCGTATTCATGAACCGTGCCTGCCTGATACCTGATACTTGATACTTGAAACCTGAGTACGCCGCCCTATAGACTCCATTACTAGGCCTAAACAAAATTGTTTTGACTGTAGCAACCATATAGTAAAAGGATGGATGCATGAAGTGCTACCTAGATAGTAATAACTACAAGACTTGAACATGAAACTTGAACATGACACCTGTTACTTGATACATGAAACCTGATACATGAAACCTGATACATGAAACTTGAACTGGATACGTGTTACTTGATACTTGATAACTTGTTACTTGATACTTGACAACTTGATACTTGAGACCTGACAACTTGATACTAGACTTGAGACTAGATACCTGACACTTGAACTAGATGCGTGTCACTTGAGGTTAGATACCCTATGTGTTCACTTGCCACTTGTTTTACTGCTAGTATTTGTTATCCAGCCTGTTTACTTGAGTTATCCTTCTTGTTAACTAGTTCTTGGTTCTTCCACTACTTGTTATATCTCTGTTATATTCTTGATTCCTGTTCCCCATACTTGTACTCGTTTTTACTATTTGTGGCCCTAGCTTGCACTAAGGGCATTTTTTCTTGTTTTCCCCTGGTTTCTCTTTTTATATTTATTAAGCAGACCTTGGGAGACGAGCTATCTACTGGGATTGGCGAGCAGACATTTTCGGCTTCGCTTGGAGCAAGGACTTGTTTAAATAATTGCCTTCCTTAAGGTATTTATTTCTTCTGCTGTATAAGACTTGTTTTCGAGTTTACATTTGATCCAGACTTGAAAACTATGTGGACATTATTATTTTTTTTCAATTGTTTTCTGTTGCTTAATAAATTATTCATGCATGCTTGGTTATATATAAATCTGGTTATATTCTTGTTATGATGCTGAGTCGATCCTACAGCTTATGGATGATGTAAAAAATCATTCGCTGGGCTTCGTCACGTGCTCGTATTCCATATTTTTGGGAAGCGGGGCATGACAGATACAATCATCTTTCACTCCTTCAGGGAGATTGTGACAAAAGAAAATTATAGCTTTTGTTATATTTTTCGTATGATCTCATTTCGATGATTCTTTGAATCCATCAATTGTCTCTTTGAGATTTTTGGTATTCAAATAAATTTCAACATCCAAAACTCATGACAAGTAATTCTTGTAAGTTATTATCAACAGCTTTGAAAAATAAGAACATAATGAAATTATATGCATAATTAGAAATAAAAAGACGAGATCAAAATATAACTTTTTTGATACACAAGATCCATAAAAAATGGCGAGTGTAGAGCATATTAAGTTATATTGATCTTAAGGAAATGATCAAAAGTAAAAAATAATAAGATGAACTCGAGATTAACATACTTACATATATAAGACCAAACATTTTTTTTCTTCTACGGATGAACTTGAGACTCGAAAGGTAGAGACTCGTGATATATAAGACCAAATATTTTTCTTTTTCTTCGGATGAAATTGAGACTCGAAAGATAGAGACTCGTGCTGATAACGTCTTATAAAATAATAGAAACAATAAACAAAGAAAATAGAGACGAGATGAAAGAAGATTATTCTCATTCATAGGTTTTTCATGTATATACAAATGATTCACCCAATGGCATATTTATAGGCTTACAAAGAATACAAAGAGACAATTACATAATTATTACATATGAATAAATATGAATGAATGTAGTGGTGGTGATGGAGAATGTGGAATGAGTGGGGGGAGTTCAATAGACAATGCACACTTAATAATTTATTTATAACAAGTCATAAATAATAACTTCATCTTGTTGTTGTCATTCTTCAACATAATCCTTGATAAGTAATGCTACACCCACTATCAAAACCATGAATTTTCTCTTCACTATCTTAGGTCACACACTAGTAGCGGAGGGTAGGTGTAGAGTAGGTGGTAGAAACCTCCAATAGTTGTGTGTCATCTAAGATAGTGATTTCGGTAGTGGGTGTAGCATTACTCATCCCAGATACATGATATGTCATTCTTTGGTAGGACCACCCAATCAGAATCAAACTAGAACCTTGAAATCCTTTGCCATTGGTGAAGTGGAGGGCTGTAAGTGATTAGAAGGAGCAAACAATCACGATGTTTGAGATTTGTATTATAGCAAGTTGTTTTTTTAAGGGAAAAGGTGGAATAATGCCACTCTGTTTCATTAATAAGATTTTAATAAAACATTTCTGGGGGATCGGGAGAAAGTATAAGGAACTACAATGCAGGAAATAAAACATAAACTTCCAACATTGCTCTGGATGGTGGGACAATCCAAAAGTGCTACAGATAAATCAAAAGACAAGTACAAAGATAGACAATAACAAACATTGCGGTCCTTCCAACATATCTCTGGAAGGTGAGAATCAGGGAACCGTCGGTCCAAACTCGACCTCCTCCTCATCGTACTCATCTACCTGGAAGGCTCTGTCAATTCTTCCTCTCGCTCCTGTGGCAGCAGTTGTAGCCCAAATAAAATAAAATGCACGATATGAGTTGAAATATCAGAAACACTATTACAACTTATGCAAAAGTAAAAGTTATTTCTGTCTAGACATAAAACTTAGGTTGTGGCGGTGATTGCGGTGTACCATACTTCTTTCATCTCGTGACGTTTAGAGGCAAATTTGGGGCCAACCCACAGATCCTCATAAGTGTTGGGATAATCACTCGTATCTAAAGCCCATAGGACCTCACCCAGCGTTGCCTTACTCCATTGACAATCAATGAAAATGTGGTTCAGTGACTCCGTATAGAAGTTGCAGAACCCACAGTTGGTTACAATATTCGGTTGCCTTTTGGCTAGGTTTCTCTTGCTAGGATGACATTATTGAGTACCAACTAGAGGAAAACCCTAACTTTAAGAGGCACTTTTGCTTTCTAGAGGATCTAAGCCCATCTAGGTTTACATCCACAGAAGTGGATACTGTTATACAGAGACCAGACTGTGAAGGAACCATTGCTCTCTAGCCCTAGTCGTGTGAGCCTTTCACCCCGTGCTGTGCGATGTAGTCTTGGAGTTCTACCAGCCTCTAGGGGAATTCTAAATTGAGTCAAGTTCTAAATGACGGTTTTCATGTTCCCCTCCTCCATGTCTTAGCCACAGAGGTGTGAGGATGTGCTGCCTGCTCATATAGGTCCAAGAATATCTCTCTAAGAGTGTGTGTGCCGCACCATCTGTCCCACCAGAATCGGTTCGACTGGCCATTATCAATAAATGATGTAACCGCCGTGTTGAATGGCTCACAGGCACGAGCAATTCCTTTCCAGAACCATGAAACCATACAACCCACCCGAAAACCTAAACTTCTCGTTCCTTTTCCTTGTAAGTAAGGTTGAATGAATTCCTGCCAGCCTTTCCCAATAGAGTGGAACACTTTCCACCACCATTTGCCCAGTAGAGCAAGGTTCATGTCTCTCAAATCGATGATACCTAGCCCACCGTGCGTCTTCTTCATGCATGCTTTTTTTCATTTGATCAAGTGGTAACTGCCTTTATCCATGTCAGCTCCTTCCCATAGAAATCGCTTCCAGATACAGTCAATTCTTTGGATCACCCACTTTGGTAGTTCAAAGAAAGACATGTAGTAGATAGGAAGGTCAGACAAGACAGAATTAATAAGGACCACGAGAGTTTTATTTTCCAACAGGCCAGTCGATCCTCCACTATGTCAATGATAGGAAGCCAGCCTGACTTTTTAAGTTTCCCTGGTCTGAGTGGCAGACCCATATACTTAATGGGAAAACTTTACCACTTACAATTGAGAATGGTACCGTGCGACTCCGCCTTTGCTTCCGAAAGTGCAATAGGAACTAATGCGCTCTTATGGAAGTTAATCCTTAGACCAGACCAAGCTTCAAAACAATAGAGAGCTCCTTTAAAACAGATTGTTTCCTCCTTGGTCCCGTTACTGAACAGGATCATATCATTCGCATACTGTAAAATCGTACATCCCTGTCACGTCCTACTGCTAGCCACTGGGGTGATTCACCCATTTTGCCTGCAGTTACCTAACATACCCTTAAACACATCAGCCACAAGGGTAAAAAGACGGGGTGAGAGTGGATCTCCTTGTCTTAGTCAATTTTTACATGAAAAGGGGTGACCAATACGTCCATGAACTGAGATGGACGTTTTACTAGTGCGCAAGCAGTGCCTGATCCATCTATCGCCAAAACCTTTGTCTTTGAGAGCTTCCATCAAGCAATCTCAGTCCACTGAGTCATACGCTTTCTCAAAGTCCAATTTTAGTAGGAAGCTCTTATCATTGGTAATATGGCACTGGTGGATAGTCTGCTCCGCAGTGGCCACACAGTCCAGGATGCATCTTCCCCTGATAAAGCCGATTGCTCACGGCTGACTAAGTTGTCCATAATTTTTCCTAACCAGTTGGCCAAGACTTTTGTGATAATATTGACCGAGCAGTTAAGGAGGCTAATGGGCCAGAAATTACCCACCCTAAGGGACTCCTCCCTTTTAGGGATGAGGATGACTTCACCAAAGTTGAACATGCCCAATTTTAGAGTGTGGTCGAAGGATTCATCCATAAGAGCCATATTGTCCCTTTTTATTTCTCCCAAAAGATTTAGAAAAACATCATAGGGAAACCGTCTGGACCTAGCGCATTGTCTGCTTTCATTTGAGTAATGGGCTTTTTCACTTCCTCTTCCATTAATCGTGCTTCCAACTCTCTTAGGGAATGAGCAGTTTCATGTTGATTGTTATACCATAAGCCCTCTCTAAGCGAGACCCTAAAAACCTTCTTTTTCCCAAATAAGTCCTTATAATGATCTTGGAAGATTTTCGAGATTTCTGTCTCAACCTGAGATATTCTAGAGTCAGTTTGGATAGATAGAATAAGCTTAGATCTTCGCCTAGCACTGGTCGCCTAGTGAAAGAAGACCGTGTTCGCGTCTTGCTCTTTGAGCCACGAAATCATGGACCTCTATTGCCATTTGATTTCCTCAAGTTTGTATAGATTTACAATGTTGTCTCTAAGCTCAAGCAGTCTGTTTCTTTCCTCTTGGGACATGTCACGAGATTCTTCCAATCTCTCTAAATCGCCAATGTCCTCCAGGAAAGAATCTTTTGCATGCCAAATAGTCGAGAATCTAGCACAGTTCCGTCTTCGCAATCTATTGCGAAGCCTGTGGAGTTTTTCACACCAGCATGATGCAACATCCGTATCTCGAGTACGTAACACCCAGCTTTCCATTACCATGTGGTGAAAACCCTGAATCTCTAGCCATGTCTTTTCGAATCTGAATTTCCTTGGTTTTCGACCACCATGCTCTCCTGTGGAGAGAGAGATGGGGACATGGTCAGAGGTTGGTTTCAGGAGTGATTTTGTAGATGCCATCGGGAATTTAGCTTCCCAATCGCGTGAGACTAGGTATCTATCCAGTTTAGCCATAATAGAGGTCTCTTGCATGTTCGACCAAGTGAATAACATGTCGTTAATTAGGCTGTCAATCAGTTCCAGATTAGAAATCACCCTATTGAACTCTTCCATATGCATGTCACTCGATCCTCTGCCCCGATGTTCAAAGGAAAACCTAGTGATATTGAAGTCATCCCTAACAACCCAGTCATTCGGCCAACGTGCTCGGATTGCAAAGAGTTAATTCCAAAATGCACCTCAGCACTGGACTGATTTGGCCCATAGACAACCTTAATCATTTACGACCAGTTGTCCGTCCGACGAAGCAGTCAGACCGACGAAGAATAATCACTTGGAATTCATCTAGACATGTGAAGATATCTGAGTTAAAGCCGACGGCAATACCACCTGAATCACCAATAGAAGGACGTACTTTCCACTCCTTGATTCTACTCTCCCCTAACCTTTTGAGTTTAAACCCCTGCGTGAGTTTAGTCTCCTGCAGACCCACAACATATGTTTTGGAGGTAACAATAACGCCCCTAACCATTTATCTTTTACCCCTCCCCTAACCCCCTGACGTTCCAAAAAAGGGTACTCATAAGAAAATATTTTGGGGGTTGCACGTGTGATTAGGGAAGTGTCAATCTGTTGCCGCTAAATTTGGTGTGGGGGCAAACAGATAGAATTTGTGAGTTCTTGGAAAACCTGAATAGCGAACCTAACCTGTTCCGCCGGAACTTGACCGTTGACTCCCGCCGTTCACCTGCAAGGAAGTGCGAGACACTGGGGTTGATCCCGGCGACGCACCCTCCGACGCTCAAGTCAGTAACCAGAAATAATTATGAAAGAGCGTTTAACTAGAAAAAGATTGATTACCTCTTAATGGAGATGGGTGTGGGGTATTTATAGTCGCCGATGGGATCAGATAAGGAATGTGATTCCTGTGATCTGATAAGGAATATTTTCCTAGTAAACAGATTAGGAATGTAATCCCTTAATTCCCGGTGAAAAGATAGATGTGAATCAGAGCCGTTGATTAGGATTAATCAGAAACCCTAATTCTATCTTTTCTGGACTGGGTGTGTTTTGGGTTGGGACCCGTACCCAGTTGAGGTGGATCCGTTCGCGGGTTGTTGGATCTGTGAGGAAGAGACCCAGTATCTGCTTCGGACCCGTTAGTAGGTGAAATTACTGTTTTACCCCTGAGCTTTAAGATTCGTCTCCAATGTGAACGGTCCCGATTTAATCCTATTTTTAGCCATATCACGAGCCCCCCACTCCTAGAGACTGAGTTTTTCAGTCTTTAAGGAGTAGTTTTACTGTTCTAATGGCGTACGGGATTTTATCGGTGTTCTTAAGGGAGTTTGGAATCTTGCTCGGGGTGTAACAGTGTTATTATGGGCTTGTAAAATGCCCAAAAATATTCTCAGAATTTTCTGGATTTTTGGTGATTTTTCCAGATTTTTCTGAATTTTTTCTCATTTTTTTGCATTTTTTTTCATTTTCCGAATTAAATAATTAATTATCTAAAATATTAATTAATTATTCTAATTTAATAATTATTTTTTCAGAATTTAAAAATAATTTTTTCTGAATTAATAATTATTTTTAGAATTTTTAATTAATTTTTTCGATTTTTAAATATTTTTTTCGGATTTTTTAAATAAAAAAACAATTAATTAAATAAATAAATAATTTAAATATTACCTGGACACGTGGCAGATTTCTGGCCGTCCATCATGACCAGATGAGCACGCATCGTGAGGCAGATCACGATCTGGACACGTGGCACGTCTCTGGCCGTCCATCATGATCAGATCTGCGCGCATCGTGAGGCAGATCACGATCGGGACACGTGGCGCGTTCCTGAGCGTCGATCGTGTCGCGACGCGAATTTTAAAACGATCGGACGGATCGTGTGGATCGGTCAATTTTTTTCTCAATTTACAGCATCGGCACCCCGGCTCCTCGGTTCGTCACGTCCGGTGAAGGCACCTCGGCTCGGCTAGATGGATCCGCCGAGGAATGTAACGAAGCCATGTGGCATTGCCACGTGGCACTTTTTTTTTTTTTTGTCTTTGCTGCTTCTTTCCCTTCTTCTTCGTTGCTCCGACCCAACATTCGACTCGTCCGTCTCCGTCCCTGAGCGCGCCACTGAAGCTCGGCGAGCTCGGCGGGAGGCGACTAGCGGCGTGGGGTTCGTCAAGGCCACGGCAGAGCTCGTGGTGGACGGGATGCGACATGGAGCTTGGGAGTTCGGCGAGAGGCGAAGAGCGGAGTGGGGTTCGTCGGAGATGGAGCTCGGCACTGTAGTGGAGACGAAGGTGGAGCTCGAGCTCGGTAGGGAAGAGCTCATCAGTAATGGGTTTGAAGTTGGAATGGAGCTCGGCCGTTGATTCGATGGGGACGGAGCTCGCGTAGTTCGGAGCTCGTCGAGGCGGTGACGGAGCTCGGCGCAGTGGTGAGCTTGTGAAGGGGGAGCTCGATAGTGGGATGAGCTCGAAATGAGCTCGAGATGGGTTCGAAGCTCAGTCGAGGAGCTTGGTGACGGAGGGCGTGTGGCTCGGCGTGGAGCTTGGTGAGGGAGCTCAATGGAGTTCGGCAATGGAGCTCGACTGTTGGGAGAGCTCGAAAGCTGTGAAGGATTTGGAGCTCGTCGACGCGTTGGGACTTGGAGCTCGATGGCAGAGGGAGCTCAGCGAGAGTGAGAGTTCGCCGCTTGGTGTCGTTGGAGGTGGCGAAGCTCCTCACTGGAGTTCGCAGCGGAGGCGAGCTCGTCGTTGGAGCTCGGTGCAGGGAGAGAGGGAGGTGGAGCTCGTCGGAGGTGGTGGAAGCCTGGGCTCAACCCCGGAGCTCGGTGGCTAAGGGTTCGGCGAAGCCAAGGTGGGTTCGACGACGAAGGGGAGCGAGAATGCTGAAGCGCTCGCCGAGGGAGATGATGCTACGTTTTTTTTTTTGGTTTGTTTTGGCGGGAAATTGGAAGGGAAGAAGAAGGAAGGGTTCGGGTTGGAAAGGTGTTCGGGTCGGATCCCCTTAACGGGTCCGAACCCGGCACCTTGGTGCTTTTTTTTTCTTCTTTTTTTTTTCTCTCTCCTCTGCTTCTTGTTCGGAAAATCTGAGCTCCTCGGATCTGCTTCTTGTTCGGCCAATCCGAGCACGGATTTTGAGGAGATTTTTTGCCACTTTGCGGTTCGGTAGGTCGGTAGCTCGGATTTGAGATCCGAGCTACGTGGCTCAATCTGGACGGTTGATCACGATCGTGGCGAGAATCACGAGACAAGAGGCACGAGTTTCGAGAAAACGTTATCTTGTCGTTTTGTGGTGACGTGGCGAGATCTGAGCCGTTCATCATGTTTTAGCACGAATTTTGAGACGATCCGACGGTGAGATGAGATCGGTCGAATTTTTTTCCATATACGAGGGTCGGTACCTCGGCACCTCGGATCGGATCGGCACCTCGGATCGGATCGGCACCTCGGATCCTTGAGATGATGCCACGTGGCATGCCACGTGGCTTTTTTTTTTTTTTTTCTCTCTTCGCCCTGTTCTTCCGCTGCTTCTTCTTTCTTCGTTTCTTCACCGCTCTGTTCTTCTTCGACCATCCCTTCATCTCCCGAGCTCGTTTCGTCGTGAAGCTCGGCGATGGAGTCGAGAGGAGGCGTCGAGCTCGGCAAGGAGAAGAGAGCGCTCGCCGATGGCTCAGCGAGGGAGGAGCTCGAGCTCCGAGGTGAGGAATGGAGCTCGGCATGTCGAGAAGGACAGCTTGGTTTGATGGCGAGGTCGAGCTCGGCATGGAGCTCAGTGCTCGGCAACGATGGGTGCAGCGAGGAGAGGGTTCGACGTGGAGCTCGGAGAGAGGGAGAGCTCGGCAGTAACTGAGTTGATGGGTTCGGCTCGACATTGCACTCGGAGCTCGTTCGTGGAGCTTGGAGGAGGAGAAGATGATCGGAGCTCGGAGCTTTGGTTGATGTGGTGGTGGAGCTCAACTGTTGGAGCTCGGTGCCATGGTGACGCTCGGCATGGGAGCTCTGAGCTTCGACGGTGTACAGGTGGCGAAGCTCCTCGTTGGAGCTCGGTGCCAAGGCGACGCTCGGCGTAGGAGCTCTGAGCTTCGACGGTGTGGAGGTGATGGATTCGTCGAGAGTAGCTCGAGCTCGACGGAGGTTGACGAAGAGGTGGCCCGTGCGTGGAGGTCAGCGAGGTTGGGCGAGCTCGGCGTGGCTTCGTCGACAGTAATGGGTTCGACGAAACCATGATGGAGGGGAGGCCATGGCGGTGGCGAGTTCGGCCCTGGAGAACTCGAGCTCGACGGAGCTTGGGGGGGATGGATCTCTCGTGACGAAGTGGAGGTGTGGATGAGCTTGGTGATGGGTTCGATTGTTTCACGAAGAAGCTGGTTTTATTTTTTTTGTTCTGATGGGTTTTTGGCGCCAGCATTATTGGAGAAGGAGATGGAAAAGGGGTTCGGGTCGGATCCCCTTAACGGGTCCGAACCCGGCCCCCTGTGCCTTTTTTTTTGTTTCTCTCTCCTTCCTTGTTGCTCGGCTAATGCATCTGGTTCGGCAGATCCGAGCACGGATTTTGAGGAGAATTTTTTCCCACTTTGCTGTTCGGTAGGTCGGTAGCTCGGATTTGAGATCCGAGCTACGTGGCTCAATCTGGACGGTTGATCACGATCGTGGCGCGAATCACGAGACAAGAGGCACGAGTTTCGAGAAAACGTTATCTTGTCGTTTTGTGGTGACGTGGCGCAATCTGAACCGTCCATCAGATTCTGTCGCGAATTTTGGGGAGATCCGACGGTGACTTCGCCTCGGGATGATTTTTCTCAATATACGAGGGTCAGTACCTCGGCACCTCGGCTCGGAGACTCAGTGCTGTTGGTCGAGGCGCTGAGTTGGGTGTTTTGGAGGAAGTGTTCCTTGAAGGTTCCACCCTTCCGTGTCCAGTAGCTCGGCTGTTCGGTAGCTCGGCTGAGCAAGCCGATGGCAGGCAGCTCGGAAGGTACGCATGGGCAGATCTGGGCCGTTCACCTTGGCGCGCATCACGAGGATGGGGTTCAGATCACGAGAAAACGTTATCTTGTCGTTTTGTGGGCGTGGCGCAATCTGAACCGTCCATCAGATTCTGTCGCGAATTTTGGGGAGATCTGACGGTGACTTCGCCTCGGGATGATTTTTCTCCATATACGAGGGTTGGTACCTCGGCCGCTCGGCTCGGTGACTCAGTAGTTCACCCTCTGCCCGTAGTAGCTCGGTGTAGTGGAGCTCGGAGCTCGGAGTTCGGACGACTCGAGCGTGAGGAGAAGCTCGGTGAGTTGATGAAGGGGATGAGTCGGCATATGGAAGAGGTGATGCTCTGCTTGGTTTTTGGAGATTTTTGAAGAGGAGCTCCACTCCTAGGGGTGGAGAAGAGGTGCTAGGAAGATCCTCGTAAAAGCCATGGGAAGACCCATTCTTTGAAGTGAGCGCAAGGAGCAACTCTAAGAGAGTTTTAGCTCCGATCTCGTTGAGAAGAGCTATTTGAGAGACAAGTTTGAGGAGGAACTCTGGGAGAGAGTTGCGCTCCAATCTCGTCGAGAAAGGCTATTTGAGAGACAAGTTTGAGGAGGAACTCTATGAGAAAGTTGTGCTCCGAACTTGTGGAGAAGAGCTCCGCTTTGGAAGTGAGCGGAGTGAAGAGCTCGGCTCTAGGAGAGCCATCTGGACGAGGAGTTTGAGGAGCAACTCTAGGAGAGAGTTTTAGCTCTGAACTCGCTGAGAAGAGCTCCGCTTTGGAGGCGAGCGGAGCGAAGAGCTCGACTTGTAGAAGAGCCGTCTGGAAGGGGAGTTTGAGGAGCAACTCTAGGAGAGAGTTTTAGCTCCGAATTCGTTGGGAAGAGCTCCGCTTTGGAGGCGAGCGGAGTGAAGAGTTCGGCTCTGGGAGAGCCATCTGGAAGAGGAGTTTGAGGAGCAACTCTAGGAGAGAGTTTTAGCTCCGAACTCGTTTGAGAAGAGCTCCGCCTTGGAGACGAGTGGAGTGAAGAGCTCGACTTGTAGAAGAGCCGTCTGGACGGTTGATCACGATCGTGGCGCGAATCATGAGACAAGAGGCACGAGTTTCGAGAAAACGTTATCTTGTCGTTTTGTGGTGACGTAGCGCGATCTGATCCGTCCATCACGCTTGGGTGCGAATTTTGAGATGATCTAACGGCGAAACCGGATCGGCAGAATTTTTCTCCATATGTGGAGGTCGGTACCTCGGCCGCTCGGCTCGGTAACTCAGTAGTTCACCTTCTGCCCGTAGTAGCTCGGTGTAGTGGAGCTCGGAGTTCGGACGGCTCGAGCGTGAGGAGAAGCTCGGTGAGTTGATGAAGGGGATGGGTCGATGAAGCTCTGCTCCTCGGCTCGGGAGGATGGATCAGCATATGGGAGAGGTGAGGGGCTCTGAAGTTGTCTCTATTATGTTTGGTTTTGGAGATTTTTGAAGAGGAGCTCCACTCCTAGGAAGAGAGGTGCTAGGAATAGGTGCTGGGAAGACCCATTCTCTGAAGTGAGTGCAAGGAGCAACTCTAGGGGAGGGTTGTGAGCTCCGAACTTGTAGAGAAGAGGTCCGCTTCGGAAGCGAGCGGAGTGAAGAGCTCGACCCTAGGAGAGAGCCATCTGGAAGACGAGTTTTGAGGAGCAACTCTAGGAGAGAGTTGTGAGCTCCGAACTTGTTTGAGAAGAGGTCCGCTTTGGAGGCGAGCGGAGCAAAGAGCTCGGTTCTAGGGAAGAGCCACTTGGAGGGGGAGTGTGAGGAGCAACTCTAGGAGAGTGCCATTTGTGAGACGAGTTTGAGGAGAAACTCTAGGAGAAGAGTGGTGAGCTCCGAACTCATTATTTAAGTGAGGGAATCAACGGTTGTGGGAGCAATTCCGAATGGCGAACCACTTCTAGCTCGCTTAACAGCGAACTTGCGAAGTAGAATCGAGCCAAGTGTTGGACTCCGGAACCATCGTTAGAAAAGTTCAATGGCTGTGGGAGCAATTCCGAATGGCGAACCACTTCTAACCTGCTTAAGAGCAAGTTATTCGAAGCAGAATCGAACCAAGTGTTGGACTCCGGAACCATCGTTAGAGTTATTCAACGGTTGTGGGAGCAATTCCGAATGGCGAACCACTTCTAACCCGCTTAAGAGCAAGTTATTCGAAGCAGAATCGAACCAAGTGTTGGACTCCGGAACCATCGGTAGAGTTGTTCAACGGTTGTGGGAGCAATTCCGAATGGCGAACCACTTCTAACCCGCTTAAGAGCAAGTTATTCGAAGCAGAATCGAACCAAGTGTTGGACTCCGGAACCATCGTTAGAGTTTAGTGAGTTGCGGGAGGAGCCATGTAGAAGAAGCTGGACTCCGAAATCACCATTTAACGAGTCGTGACTCGGAGAGATTGAGATGAAGCAAGAGCAACAATTTCCAATGAAAAAATGTAAAGTTTATTGAAATAAACTAAGTGGCTGCTTCAATAGGGCGAGCCATTATTACATGCTATTGGCCGGGTTACAAGCATCGGCCTTATTGAAAATCAAGATCCTACTTCTACAATAAGGTGAAGACCTCTTGGGAGGAGCTGAGTCTTGAAGCTCGGCGGGCCTTTCTGTTCGTTTGGAAGAGGTGATGATCAGGGGAGGAGCTCGGCCCCCTCTTTTTGGACGAACTTGATCAGGTGCCCCCGCTGTATGAGTTCTTCGATCTCCTCCTTGAGAGCCCGACAATCATCCGTGTCGTGGCCGTGGTCCCTGTGAAAGCGGCACCACTTATCCTTGTTCCTCTTCTTGCCAGGTGTATTCATTCTCGGGGGAGCGCGGAGTAGTCCTTCCTTGTCCACCTCCATAAGAACTTCTGATATGTTGGCAATGAGGGGGGTGAACTTCTCAAACCGAGGAGTCGAGCGACGCTGTCCATTGCCATCCTTCTGGGATTTTTGGGACCCCTCTTCGCTTGTGTTCTTCCGTTTGTTTCCGGAAGATGTCTCCTCAAAGCCCGGGAGATTCTCGGCTTCTTCGGCCCGAATGTACTTCTCGCTCCTAAGAAGGAGGTCGGCAAAATTATGTGGGGGCTTCTTGGCAAGGGAGGAGCGAAGGCTAGAGTTGAGGACGTTCGATTGGAAGGCGGCTGCTGCGACGGATTGGTCGAGGGAGGCCATGGACCTGACCTCCGCAGTGAACCTCTTCACATAGTCTCTTAATTTCTCACCTTTCTCCTGTCTGAGTTGGAGGAGTGAGATGCTGGTCTTCTCCGTGCGTCTGCTGCTCACGAAGTGGGTGATGAATAGTGTTTCGAACTGCTCGAAGGAGAATATGGAAGACGGGGCGAGGCGGGAGTACCACTCCCGAGCCGAACCCTTAAGAGTGGCGGGGAAGGTTTTGCACAGTAAAGCATCGGAAGCTTGGTGGATTAGCATGAGGGTCTTGAAGCTTTCGATGTGGTCCACGGGGTCCGACTCTCCCGAGTAAGTTTCGAACTTCGGGGGTTCGAAACCTCTTGGGATAGGAGCTTCCATGATGGTCCGGGAGAAGGGAGGTCTGTTCGGGCGGATGGTCCTTCCTCTTAACTCCTTATCCTTGTCTATTCGGCCGATGCGCCTCTCCATCTCGTGGAGACGGCGGTAGAGAGCGTCGTCCCTTCGATGGTAGTCAAACGAGCCTCTGGACTCGTCTTCATAGGAAGAGGAGTGACGACGGTAGCTCTGGGAGCGGCGAGGGCTAGGCATGCGCTGTTGGTTGCTAGGAGCCGGAGGAGGAGTTATGGACCGATGGTGAGGACTTTGAACCCGTGGAGGGGTAGGAACCTCATGAGCGTTGTTATTGTTGGGTCGGAGGTTGAGAGCTTGCAACACCGTTGTTTGAAATTGCTGGAACTCGGCACGAGTGATGGGTGCCTCATCGTTCCTCGGATGTTGCCGACCGACGGGGGAATGATGTCTTCTTCTGTAATGCTCGGGGGACTCCCTCCTTCCCCTTCGGACAGGAGACCTTCTATAATCTCGGTGGTGAGGGGACCGCTCACCCGGACGTTGCTGGCGGGAGGCTCCCTCTCGGGCCCGCTTCTCGTCCAGACGGTGGCGTAGGTCCTCTTCCTTCTTCTGATTTTGGGGATTGTGAGAGGCCATGGAATCCGTAGAGGCGTTGTGTATGGAGGCGCGGTCCTGATTGAGTGGTTGCTTCATACGAGAGCCCCCCGCACCGGCATTCTGAGGACCGGTGGGAACCTTGGGGGGTTGCTGATTCTGAAGAGGAGGTTGATCTTGTTGAAGATGGTCCTCGGCCTGAAGCGGGGGTTGTCCCTGCTGCGGAGCGGGTTGGACGGGGACTACCTCTTGCTGATCAGTGGGGTTGAGCCCACGGTTGGACCCTCTGGATTTGACTTTCCTAGGAGGCATGGCTGGAGAGGAGCTAGTCGACGAGGAAGAGGCGGAGGCTATTCGTATGGTGTTCCCACAGACGGTGCCAATCTGTTGCCGCTAAATTCGGTGTGGGGGCAAACAGATAGAATTTGTGAGTTCTTGGAAAACCTGAATAGCGAACCTAACCTGTTCCGCCGGAGCTTGACCGTTGACTCCCGCCGTTCACCTGCAAGGAAGTGCGAGACACCGGGGTTGATCCCGGCGACGCACCCTCCGACGCTCAAGTCAGTAACCAGAAATGATTATGAAAGAGCGTTTAACTAGAAAAAGATTGATTACCTCTTAATGGAGATGGGTGTGGGGTATTTATAGTCACCGATGGGATCAGATAAGGAATGTGATTCCTGTGATCTGATAAGGAATATTCTCCTAGTAAACAGATTAGGAATGTAATCCTTTAATTCCCGGTGAAAAGATAGATGTGAATCAGAGCCGTTGATTAGGATTAATCAGAAACCCTAATTCTATCTTTTCTGGACTGGGTGTGTTTCGGGTTGGGACCCGTACCCAGTTGAGGTGGATCCGTTCGCGGGTTGTTGGATCTGTGAGGAGGAGACCCAGTATCCGCTTCGGACCCGTTAGTAGGTGAAATTACTGTTTTACCCCTGAGCTTTAAGATTCGTCTCCGATGTGAATGGTCCCGATTTAATCCTATTTTTAGCCATATCAGTCCCTCCTCCAAGACTTCCTTTGAGGTAGTCGAGATGGGAATTATGGTCCTGTTTATGTGAGCCCGCTCCCTTTCCCATCCCCTAATTTTATTAAGCAGGAAATCATTACGATCTAAATCGCGCACCGCTAGGCCACATGTTTCAGCTAAGTAAAAAACATCGGAATCTAACATAAAGTTGAAAATAGAGGCTAGAAAACTATGCGTACCTCCATCGTTGTTTCTGGCCACCGCAGAAATTTCAAGGTAGTCGTCCAAGGACTCCTCATGAGCTCTCTTAGCCTCTTGTTGAAGCTTGAAGCCCAACGACACTCTCGATGTCCCAGAACTACACTGTGCTGCCAACTTTGGGAATGTAGAATTAATCATCTCAGGGGAGACATCAATCTGAGTATTAGCTATAAACTCTAGGTCGTCAGAGCCGTTATCAGTGTATATGAACTCCTCATCCAAATTTAAGCGCGCCTCCATATCATCATCACTAACAGATGGGTCCGCATGCATTACTCCAACTTTGGATCCTAACAAAGACTCACTGTAAGGTAGCTCCGATTCGGACCCTGTCATAGGCCTATCTACCTGAAGTGCTCGCAAATCCACCCTTGCATTTGTATTAGGGATAGTGGACCCCTTTGTGGGCCCATCTACCTGAATTATTTCAAAGTCCACACTTGGAACCATATCGAGAGCCATGGACCCCTCTGTGGGCCATCCGAAATAGCATTCACATTTGGCTCATTAAAATCCTCAAAGAATGCTGTTGTAGGCCCAAGCCCACATTCAACCCAAGAAGAAATACTCTTTATTGGCTCATTTTTGAGCCCAGGCCCATTAGGCCCAAAAAGAGAGAGCAAAAGGGGCCTCATCTCTGCCTATGCGCCCGATGCTTCTCGAAGCGCATTACTTTGTAATCTCCGCTTAAGTGCCAAGTGGCACAATGCAGTTGGGGGAAGAGACAACACTCACGTGCTCCTAAAAAATAATGCCCTTTTCTCCTATATCCTCCTCTTCGTCTTCTCCTTCTCTTTTGATTTCAAGTGATGGCAGTTCTTTTTTTCCCTTCTTAGACTTCTCCTCAAAATCGATGCCATCTTCTCTCATAACCTCAACTTTGTCTTCTCCTTTTTTATTTTGAGCGATGGTAACATTGTTTTTTCCATTCTTAGCAAACCTACGTGAGATTTCTATACCGAGTTCTACCATCATTCACATGGGTTCTTCCTGTTGGAGAGTTGACTTCGCAACTCTGAGCCCTTTCCTCTAAGTCCCCCTCTTTAACTGTTTTGCCATTTTTGTTAGGACAACTTTGGCTGCTTCTCTCCCTTGTGGCTCTCTGAACGAAGCCTCCCCCTCCGCCTCTCTATCGCTGCCCAAAACACTCAGGGATCCACTGTTGAGTTCTTTTTCCGGATGGAGTTGGTGTTGACCATTGTTAGTTTTGAGAAGATCTTGACCCTTGATCTTCGATCCAGATCTGAGATCTGGACCGTTAGAAGACCTAGCAAAGATGTTGTCTTCCAATGGCGGTTCTCACCGTTTCTCTCTTTGCTTGGTCACCTTGATGAGTTCCCGATAAGCACGTTCTATCTCATGGGCACCATCAATGGTGGTGTCTAGCTCCGGAGATGCCACTTGCAAGTAAGATTTTCATCCCGTAGGACTGGACTTTGGTGTTTTGCCACCATGCCCTCCACCAGTGGCTTTATCGTTGACTCAAGCTCGATTATGATGATTTAAGCATCCTTGTAAGTAAGATCTTTGCAAATCTTAGCATAAAATGATATCAGCGCTTCAAATCCTTTGTTGAAATTAGATCTATTTCTCACTATTTTCGAGTCCACTTCCACCACCATTGCAAAATCTGATACAATTTCTGTGATAGCTTCTTTTTTCCAGCAATGAAGTGGAACATTGTGAACCCAAATTCATTATGAATCCCCTTGTGGTCTCTTCACCCCAAATTGCAGTGTCCATGGTAAGAATGAAGCAGAAAAATGCCTGAAATCCATTGTGTTCTTCATATCTCTGGTGATGGGAAAGAAATGAAGAACTGTGATTGGCATATCTTTTTCACTATCCAATCTCGATCGCCTCTCATTTGTCATTTCAAATTTAGGGCTTCAAGGAAGTGGTTCTTTGAAGGCTTGCCGGATTTGATTTTGGAGAAGGCGCACCATTGCATGCGCCAGAATTCCTCCTGTTTGATTGTGGCGAGGCATCTTACTAGCTTTATGTGTAGTGGATTTTCAGGTGACTAGCCTCTCATGAACACTCGCTTCTCCTATGCCGCATTGAGAATCACATTAGTGCACACATAAGATACATGTCCCCAATTCATGCACTGGATCTCTTTAGTGCAATCGGCTCGCACGGTGCTGCTTTCTTCTTGCCTTTGCGATATCTAGTGGGTATGCCATTTCCCCTAGGTTTCTTTGAGTATCTTCGGTCCTTGTTCTCCACCAGCACCCACGGAGCCTCCCAGCATTGATCCCCAAGCTCCAGGTTTCCCTCCGAGAGAGAAGGACCCCCTTCCGGGGCCCTAACAAATTCGGAGTTGGAGGTGTGAGGTTGTGGCTGGATTGAAGTTGGGGGTGAAGTTGGTGGGGTGATGGAAGTGTTTGGGGTTGGATCTAAAGGTGATGGTGAGGGTTTGTAAGGGAGGGTTTTGTGGAATGGTGTTGTTGTTGATATTGATGATGGTGTTGATAATGGTGGTGTTGTTGGTTTTGGTGATGGTACTGATGATGGTGTTGATGTAGAAATATTCTGTGAGAGGTTCTGTGAGGTGAATTAGCCTCTTCCCTTTGAAACCTGTCGATGTTACTTCTTCCTGCATGTCCCTTAAAAATTCGTTCCTTAAAATAAAGGGTCCGATGATCATTGGGGGGCTCCTTTTACGGCCATAGCCGCTAGTAGGAGTACCCCCTAGTAGGGCCCTTCCTCTAGGTTGAGGTGTGGCAGTTCGATGATGATCAGCACAGGTCTCCTTCGAGCGCTGGCGATGGGTTCCTTGAACTCTATTGTGCGCAGCTCTAAGAACTGCCATGTCTAGCTGAGTAGATGACGAAGGCCCCGAGTGAGGTAGGTTGGGTTGGGGAAGGCTCCTTTTATGCCCATAGCCGCTAGTAGGAGGACCCCCTTATAGGGCCCTTCCTCTAGGTTGAGGTGTGGCAGTTCGATGATGATGAGCACGGGTCTCCTCCGAGCGCTGGAAATGGGTTCCTTGAACTCTGTTAGGTTTCGATGGTAGTCTCATATCAAATACACAGAGGAAAAATTACAAAGAAATATGGAAACCTAGCCATGGATCCATGCAAAACCATAAATCGTGTTTAGGAGTTATACCTTAAATATGGATCTACTGTCTCCAATTAATGTCGATCACAATATTGCAATATTGTTGTGCCTCTACGGTATCCACACGAACGGATCAAATCAAGCTCTCTCTCACGCCGCGGTGCTAGTTGCGGGAAGGGGATGTTCCTCACGATCTCTCTCTCACAATTTCTGTGACGGCTAGGGTTTTCTCATGTAACCCTTTTTTACAGATACGTATCATATATATAACTGCAGAAAATCAACCCTAAGAGAGTAATGAGGCTGTTGGACTCACAATCTGACCTGGTTCAGATTCGTGTGTGGGCCTTTAAACTTTAGTCATCCCATTTAATCTGATTAAAAGTTCAACCAATGTCAGGAGTCCAAATCTTACTTGGATCCTCAATTAAATTCATCTTATGAATTTAAATCTCCAGTCCATTGTAAGTGTGTGACCCTGTAGGTTCTCATTACATTGACAGTAATACTAAAATCATATTCTAGTATGACAAACAGTGAGCGGTATCTAGTAATATATCACTGCTACTCATGTAACGGGAATGTCAGTGATTAAATATAACCTATCCGTGACCAATGTTACCATATAGTCTAGTCCCTTTGTCCAAATATCTTAATTGACCACAAGGCATAGAGCGTGTCGCCCTTGTATAGTTCAATCTTTGGTTTCTTGATGTCCAAGTAGACTTACTAAAACAAATGAGCTCAATATCTCATATTGACTTATCGGAGCATGGTCATGCATTTTTCAGTCTCACTCAATCAAGGGGCTCATAGATATCGCTCCTGTTATGTAAGAGGAACAAATCTTATCTAAGTCACTCACATCCCTCTGCATGATTTGTAGTATAGCCAATAGTCGACTTTATAATCACCTTATTACAGACAACATTTGACGACATTAAAATATATAACTTTTCCTGTAGGGAACCGTAGTGACTTCAAGTCAAAGGACTACATACACTATGGTTACTGTGAGAACCGCTTATGACACTCACGTAACGATCCATGCAACCTTCTCATGGTAGGTCAGTCCAGTACATTATTACTCTAATATTTACCATGTGAAGACTTGATATCTCATATACATGACCCATGAGATATGGTCATCAGTCTACGCACATACTAGTTTCTATGCATTATTGTTGTCTCAATTCACAATAATACTTGACTAGAAACATTTAAGAATAGTGTTCTAATTACAACCAATAGGATCTCACAATCAAGTCATGCACTTGATATTCTATGGTATTGAACCTACTATTCTAAGGATTTTATTATGTCCATTTAATCACAATAAACAACACAATATATGAAATAAATAACATGATACAATGTAAACTAGTAATGTCAATACACAACTGGCCTTTAGGGCATACACCGACACCCCTCGTAGGGCCCTTCCTCTAGGTTGAGGTGTGGCAGTTCGATGATGATGAGCACGGGTCTCCTCCGAGTGCTGGTGATGGGTTCCTAGAACTCCGTTGTGCGCAGCTCTAAGACCTGCCATGTCTAGTCGAGGAGATGACGAGGGCCTCGAGTGAGGTAGGTTGGGTTGGGGAAGGAGCTGCGCTGAAGGAGAAGAGGGAGGAGGGGGTTGGTATTAGGTTGTAGCTGCAGAGGAGAAGAAGATGGTGGAGGAGGGTGGACGGAGTTGGACTGTGGATTGTGGACCCCTTCTTTGGGCTTACATCCCCGCATTTCCAACTCGCAATAGATCATAGTACTGCAGCTTTTTGTGTGTATGGTGGATGTAGGTGTTGATGTTGAGGTTTAGAAGGTGAGGTCAGTGGTGGTGGTGAAGGAGTTGGAACTAATTGTTTAGGAGAAGGTGGCGGAAGTGGTGGAGGTGTAGGTGAAGGTGGAGGTGTTCATGTAATATTTTTATAGCAAGTTGTTGATGAAAATGTTTCTCCGAGTGGCTCTCTTCCAGTACAAAAAATGTTGTCTTCCACTTACAAGATAACTTCAATTATATTGCAAGTAAGAGCATGCGAAAGTGGAGATGAGATAAATTAAATCGAATCAAGTTTAAATAACGTTGTCCTAACTAATTTTTTTTTCTTCTAAAGTTGAGATAACTAAGGTTATGTGAGTTTACTATACAAAATTTCGATTATGATGATTGAACTTCACTCCTAAACACACACCCAGAATGTGCATTAACTTCATCAACGGTGAGCAATATATTAAAGTCATGTGCATTCCACATGAAAATTGAACTTCATTCCCAAACATCGTACCCAAAATGTGCATTAACATTGTCAACGAAGAGTGTTTTGTATCCAAGAAATGCACATTTCACATGCAAATTAAACTTTATTCCCAAATACATGAAATGTGCATTGACATCATCAACGATGAGCATTATGAATCCAAGACAATGCATTTTGTATGCAAATTGAACTTCACTTCTGAACACACAACGGAAATGTACATTAACGTCATTAATAGTGAGCATTATGAATCCAAAACATAAGCATTTCATATGCAAAATGAAATTCATTAGCAAACACACGCCAGAAATGTCCACTGACCGACTGACGTCATCAACGGTGGGCATAATGAATTCAGGACATGTGCATTCCTCATGCAAAAAATCACAATTGTTATTTGAGTAATGCTATATCCACTACCAATTTCACTACCATTTTGTTCACTATCTTAGATGGCACACTCCTATAGACAGAGAAAGATAGAGTAGGTGGGAGAACTCTCCAATAGGAAGATGACATCTAAGGTAGTGAACAAAATGGTAGGGAAATTGGTAGTCGATGAAGCATTACTCTTGTTGTTTACTGTTAGTGGTCCAAATTTACACTAAAACCCAACAACTTTTTCTGAATTTATAATTCACTCCTCGCTCATTATGCATCCAGTTCTAAAATTACAGTTTTTGCAAACACCCCCCCCCCCCCCCCCCCCCCCCCCCCCCAAAGAAAAAAAAAATCCCCTAAATTGCACGAACCTTCCAATTCTAGCCTCCTCCAAAACCCTCCTCGATTCCATCCCCAATTCATCGGAATCCAAGTTTCTTCTCTCCGGTTTAACGCTGGAATGCTGCGATTTCTCAAATGTCAAAACCCTAGTTTGCATTACTTCTTTAGTTATTGGTAATCTTTTATTTCATTCTCATATGTCGTCAGAATATTTCATTTTGTTTGAAATAATTGTAAATGGATGATTTTGTGTACATTAGGATTTCTAATATTATGTTTTTGAGATAAATCATGGGTACATGCCCCCAGGGTTTCATTAATTAGATATCAGCAAAATATTCCCATTGTACATAGTACATGAAAAATCAAATACAACCAAAATATTGTCCGAACCCACATACAAGAAAGAAGTAGAGATCCACCAGTAGTAACTCTAAAGAGCCTACCAAATCATCATACATCTTCCTTATGTTCTGAAGGAATATATGTCGAATTGCTGAGAAAGATGGAGAGATTGTTTAGATTCCCTAGACCCCATCACCCTTTGTTCCGCAATAATTGCCATGATACAAAATGAAAAAGATTACACCACGTACATCCAATCTACCTCGATTTGGCACCTATCCCCTTGGACATGCCAACGAAGAGCCACATTAATGCCTCATTGCTTGACCAACCAAGAAACCCAACACCATTTGTTAGCGTTGCTTGTTGTCTCCTTGCCACTCTTAGAGCATCCACAGTCGTTCGATGGTAAAAAATGGCAAAATGCATTTTTTAGCAATCCAATTCGATGAGCATCCACAGTCGTCGATTGACAAAAAATGGCGGAAACGAAACATGATGTTTCGTCCCAAAACTTGAAAAAAAAGAAAGGTTTTTTTTTTTTGCAAAAAACAAATTTTAAAAATAGTTCGTAAATAATATTTGCAAAAACAATTAAAAAATTTGCAAAAACAATTTTAAAAAATTACAAAAAGTTCCAACCGAAAGGCCCAGATTCTGGACGAAGCATGGTGCTTCGTCCGGATTTTAAGGGATTTTTTTTGTAAAAAAAAATTTGCAAAAAAGAATTTTTTAAACAAATTGTAATTTTTTTTGCAAAATCAATTTAGATAATTGCAAAAAAAATTTTAAATTTTAAATTTTTTTTTTACATTTGGATTGGGACGAAGCATGGTGTTTCGTCTCAAATTGGGACGAAACATCATGTTCATTCCCACGTTTAAAGGTTATTTTATTCGGTTTTTTAATTTTTTTTAATTCGGACGAAACATCATGTTTCGTCCGATCAATTAAGAATATAATAAAATAATCCAGACGAAACATCATGTTTCGTCCGCTATAATATGCATTTTGCTATTTCGATTGCTATTTCTCCGTATCTACTGTAGCGCTTTTGCCAAAAAATGGCAAAATAGCAAACGACTGTGAGCGCTACAGTAGAAAAAAAATGGCAAAAATGGCAATAAAGCAAACGACTGTGGATGCTCTTACAAGCAAATGGTGCAAATTTTTATAATTGTTGATCTAGTCACCCGCAACCCTCGTGTTTGAGTCACCCAATCTAACACAATCTCATCTTAGTATAAGAGTTGCCACAACAGTTTAATGCTTCCCACTCTTCCAGTCAAAGGCACCCAATCTTAGTATAAGAGTTGCCACAACTAGTATTTAACCCGTGCGATGCACGTTTTAATTAATATATAGTTTTTAAAGTAATATAATATAGCACTTGTTAATAAATATATATTTTTAAAAGTAATATAAAGAATACAATGGGAAGGTTTGAGTTGTACGTGTAATGCACGTAAGCGGGTAGATTTAAATAAAGTATATAATGAAAGAGTTGGAGTAATAAATGCTTTTCTAATTAATACTCATTTAAACGTGCGTTGCACGGGTTAGATTAAGGACTAAGGCCTTCTCCCATTATAGTAGTAGAGATATTGCCTACCCATAAAAGTGATTAGCAGAACTCCTTTCCACCTATGAATCCATCATTGGCAACCAATGACAATCGAAAGTACAACAATTATCCTTCTCCACGAACCATTTCTTCTCCAAAGATCCACAATTTTGCGGTCAACCACCACCATTACCCTCTAATGAGTGCATTGATTTTCCATTGCATCATCTACTGATGATTGCAAGCTATACCTAATGAAATTCAACATGATCCATCGATCCATAACTGAATTCCTCGAGCACAACCCCTGATCCATCCAACATTTACCCAAATCCGTCGACGTATGACCAAAATCACGTCAGTCCTGATACCTCCGTTGAGCTCCACCAAGAACTTTCCATCCACCGAGATCAATTGAGTTTCACAAAGATCTGACTGATGACAAGTAGAATCCTCGAGCATAGACCAGATCTGTCCAACCTCGACTCAGATATGGGCTCAAGGGCTCTTTGGATATGTTGGGAGAGAGAAAATTGGAGTCCCCCCCCCCCAATGATCACATCCTGATGCTAAATGTGTGAAGAAACCCAACATGATTTGGTTGTGTCAATTTTTAATACTATAGTCTAATAATAGTTCAGTGTGATGGACTCCGCGTTTAGTTACACATACATTCTCCATAGGCATCTATTAATTTAAACAAAATTATTATTTGGCCGAACATATTATTATTAAAACTTTTTGTCGAACATATTATCAATTGATCCTTAAATTGTGTTACACTTGATGGAATCAGTTAAAATTATATTTTTTTTTGATGAATCGGATAGAGTGAAACAGTTAAAATTATATTGAATGGCTTAGTTTGTGGGCGTGCAAAGGCTTCTAGAAAGTTGTAAATAGTTTGATAAAACTGACTTGTTTGACATCCTTCTTTCATTAAAATATTATTCGATATAAAGAAAAGAAAATATTTAATGCTTAATTTCTGACGATTATGAAGTGCTTGAAAATTGTGGATGAGGTACAAGATTGTTCGTATTTATTGATATATTGTAGAATGAATGAATTGTGCGAAAAGTGGCAGATACAGGTCGAAGTGTCCATGCTTCATCAGTGCAAAGCTAAGCTTCTTATTTTAAAACTATGCTCAGATTTTAAGATAATCCCTAGTTATTATTTCCATAACAAAATCATCATCTTATATCAAACAGTGAAATGCTGAAATTTCACGCCATTGAACAGATTCCAAATCCTAAAATCTCTCTTTATAATTATGATGAAGATATCCTAATCTTGACACCAGTGGCGGACCCAGAATTTTCATCTACCGGAAGCGAAATCACAAAAGCTAAAAATATATAAAAGTCTTTAAACATCTTTTACAATCATATTACAAAAGTAATTAAACAAGCATTATTATATTACAAAACTAATGTATAAAGCCATAATTATAAGAACAAGTAACTCGGATGGGGTAACAAGAATTACATCAGTTCTGGCTTTATTTACATGACTTTATTGTGAGATGCATATCCAACTCATCTCTATAGTATTTATTTACAGTATAAAATGTTGAGAAATGGATAGATTAGTGAACTCGTCTCATATAATATTCAATTAGGTTCAGTCGCTCTTAATTGAACTTGAACCATCTCTATAATATCATCAAAAATTTTGTGGCATGCATATCTCAAAAACCCATCCATATTCCATACTGTTTGTTCGTCTTTATTTACCCAAAAGAACACTTTTAGCTTACTTTTTTGTTAGGAATTGTGACCTTAAATACACGTAGGCACGGGGTACTTGAAGTTGGAGAAGAAGAGGAGAAGACAAAGAAGCAAGTAGAAGAAGAGAAGTCTGGAAGGTTGCAATCGACCGGTTAGGGGTGCGGTCAACCGACCCAGTCGACTGGGAGTTCTTCGAGTGTAGGAGTCCAACAGAGGAGGGGACAGTCGACTGGTCTGGGAGATGCGGTCGACTGGTCATCCCTCGGGTTCTGGATCTGCACGTTGCGGTCGACCGGCTTGGGGTGCGGTCGATCGACACCGACGCTGAGTTGTTTTTTTGGGCTTACGGGATAAATGCCCAATTTGCTAGATTTGTGTATATCTTTTAGGGTTTGTGATGAGGACATCTTTCCAGTTTAGGATTTTTATTTTATTACCATTTTTTATTTCTGGCAATTATAGCCATATGTAATCTTTTTGTAATTTTTTAGATTTTGAGAATATTTTGGAGATGTGTTTCAAGATGTATTTGAGCCTATTTAAAGGCCTTGAGATTAATGAGAAAGCATGCCATTATTGATCCCAAAAAAAATCTGTGTTGAGTTTTTGCTCTTCCACCTCTTTTGTGTGATACAACTGAGATCCCCCATTGTTAGGGTTTGTGATAAATCCTAATACATTTTAGAGTTAGTGATTAATTCTAAAATCTATCCCAAATTAAAAATCCCCAATACAAATCCTAATTCCCTAATCCAAAACCTAATCCCCTAACTAAAAAAAAAAACAAAACCCTACTCACCGCCGCCTCCTTCTTCTCCCTTCTTTCTCTTTTACCCGAAACCCACCCACACTCCAAACCAATCTCCACAAAAGAAAACCCAACTCCCGTACCCCCCCTTCTCCTCCCTCCTTCACCTTCGTCCTCTCCCGTACCCAATCCAACTCCAAAGCACCCATCCCCCAGTTCCGTCGCCCCCGACTCTCTTTACCACCGCCTTCGCCCACGACCCATCACCACCACTACAGAACCTCCATTCCGCAACCCTCCTCCGTCGAATCCTCCACTACTGCCAGCCTCCACCATCGTCGTCACTCTCCTCCTCAACTCCCGCTCCCATCTCCTCCTCCCTCCTTCTTTTCCCGAAGCCCAGCCAAAACCCCCACCGCCTGTCCTCGCCGGAACCAACATCGCCGGCGCCGTAGCATTTCACCGTCGACCAAATCTACCACTACGTGACTTCGTTGCTGACTGCCCACTGTGTTGCTGTTGCTGTCCAACTCTGAGATCAACACTGGTTTCTTCACATTCGATATACTCTTTCCATTCTTAATATTTGTGTTCTACTGCCTTATCATCTAGTTTATTATCTGATTTGCCTGTCGTCCACAAAATTAATTGAGATTGAGTGTTCCCCACACCTGAATAGAGTACGAATCATTATTGAACTTCTTACTTGCTAAAACACATAGGGATTTAATTGATTGTAAGGTTGATTTATTAATTGGGACTGTTACATTTGATTCAATTCTTGAAAACCCATCAAACCTGTTAACTGTTAAAATTTCCAACTTAGATCCGCACTTTCATGTTGGTAAAATTAACCCATTAAGATTCTTGGAAATTCTCTATTTTAGGGTTGGTTTTACATCATTTTGGTATCAGAGCGAAGGTTCTTAAAACCCTAGTTCTTGCATCGTAGACATCAATTTTGCATTCATTTAGGATTGTTTCGTCTTTTACTTTATTTTGTCTTTCTTTCTTTTATTTTAGGTCATTTCAGATTCATTAAAAAAAAAAGGACACACACGACCCCTAGTTTCCACTTCTGGTGAATGCGTCTTCGCAGCACCATCACAGACCCTGAAGAGCATTTCCTATCCCTTCCCTATTAGGAACCCTAGACTTCCCAGACCTGAAATGGACAACTCTGATATCTCCGCTACTCTAGCTGTCATTCAAGCAACTCTTGCCAATATCAATCAGAGGCTTGAGAAAGTGGAGCTAAATCAAACCATTGTCCCTGAGCTTCATGCCCATCGTCAGATCCCTCAAGGGAATGTTCATGACGATCGACGTCAAGAACGTGACCCTGACGAACAATACAAAAAGAACGTTAAGGCTGACGTTCCCCGGTTTGAAGGCCACATGGAACCCCAAGCTTACCTCGATTGGATCCGTGCCATGGACCACTATTTTGTGTGGTTCGACATGAGCGAAGCCCTTAAAGTTAAATTTGCAACTATGAAATTAACGGGTAAAGCTCAACAGCATTGGACCAATCTTGAACATGCCCGCAGAGGCCGAGGCCTGGCACCCATAGCCACTTGGGAGGCCATGAAAGAGAAGCTCACTGAGAGGTATGTACCGTTATCGTTCCACACCCGATTGCTAGATTCGTGGAACCAGTTGTATCAAGGAAGTAAATCCACACAAGAATATGTTGATAAATTCGATGACTTCCTTATTCGGTGCAATGCGTTAGGTAAAGAGAGTAAAGAACAAACTCTCTCTAGGTTCAGAGCTGGACTACGAGCTGACCTTAGGAACGAGCTAATCTATAGAAACGTGGACTCAATAGCGGCAGCCTACGCCCTAGTCCTCGACATGGATTCCCTTAAAGCTAGTTCTGATTCTAGGTCCAGCGACTCGAGAGATCATTCCTCTAGAATGATCTCTACTGACCCACCTAGACCTCAGCCTCCCTCTCAGCACCCCAATAAATCTTACCCCAGCAAATCTAATTCAAATTTTAATTCACATAGAGATGAACATAAGGGTAAGAACACCGAAAGAGATTACAGTAAGATTGACCCTCTCACTAAGTGCTATAAATGTAAGGGATACGGTCATGTTGCTGGCAACTGTCCTAGTCCAAGTAGGATCAATATAGTAGAGGGTACCGCAGTCATCGCTGATGAGCCCGACAATGAGTTTACCTATGAACCTAATATAAGTGATGACTTTGATGAAAAAGAGGATGACCCGTCTCTCAATTGTATTCAGCCTATCCAGTCACCTCTATTGAGTATACCTGAGACACCCAGTCCTTCCCAAGTCACTTGGCAACCCATAGATTTTACTCATGTATTAGAACATCACACAGTCACAGAGTCAGCACCCACATTTGCATATAACATTCATGACTTGCATAGAGAAATTTCCAAAGAACTTAATGAGAATAATTTTAACTACAAGTTAATAGCTGATACTAGACGGAAATTTATAACTTTTGATATTGGTGACGAAGTGATGGTTCGGATTCATCCGGAATGGTTTCCTGTTGGACCCGTTAAGAACTTGAACATACGTGCTGCAGGCCCATTTAAGATTCTACATGCAATCAATAATAGGACCTATGTCGTTGACTTTCCTGAAGGTTTTGACATAAGTAAAATTTTCAATATTGAGGATCTAGTACTTTATGAAGGTTCAAAATTCAACCCTAGAAATTTTCTTATAGATGAGCCTACCCTGCAGCCTAATGGTGAGATTCCCCCATTACCTCCACTACCAGATACTACTTACCCATCGACAGAAGAGTTAGATAATATTTTAGATGATCAGATAATCTCCACAAGAGATGGTGGTATGCATAAGTATTTGGTGAGGTGGAAAAACAAACCGAAGTCGAATGATACTTGCAGTGATCGTAAGGGGCTCCCGCAACTGGATCCAGATCTTTTGGAGCACCATGGCAGGATCACTGGTTTTGACTCGACTGGGTCGAGCTCTCTCCCACCCGGAGAGAATGATGAGGACATCTTTCCAGTTTAGGATTTTTATTTTATTACCATTTTTTATTTTTGGCAATTATAGCCATATGTAATCTTTTTGTAATTTTTTAGATTTTGAGAATATTTTGGAGATGTGTTTCAAGATGTATTTGAGCCTATTTAAAGGCCTTGAGATTAATGAGAAAGCATGCCATTATTGATCCAAAAAAAAAAAATCTGTGTTGAGTTTTTGCTCTTCCACCTCTTTTGTGTGATACAACTGAGATCCCCCATTGTTAGGGTTTGTGATAAATCCTAATACATTTTAGAGTTAGTGATTAATTCTAAAATCTATCCCAAATTAAAAATCTCCAATACAAATCCTAATCCCCTAATCCAAAACCTAATCCCCTAACTAAAAAAAAAAACAAAACCCTACTCACCGCCGCCTCCTTCTTCTCCCTTCTTTCTCCTTTACCCAAAACCCACCCACACTCCAAACCAATCTCCACAAAAGAAAACCCAACTCCCGTACCCCCCCTTCTCCTCCCTCCTTCACCTTCGTCCTCTCCCGTACCCAATCCAACTCCAAAGCACCCATCCCCCAGTTCCGTCGCCCCCGACTCTCTTTACCACCGCCTTCGCCCACGACCCATCACCACCACTACAGAACCTCCATTCCGCAACCCTCCTCCGTCGAATCCTCCACTACTGCCAGCCTCCACCATCGTCGTCACTCTCCTCCTCAACTCCCGCTCCCATCTCCTCCTCCCTCCTTCTTTTCCCGAAGCCCAGCCAAAACCCCCACCGCCTGTCCTCGCCGGAACCAACATCGCCGGTGCCGTAGCATTTCACCGTCGACCAAATCTACCACTACGTGACTTCGTTGCTGACTGCCCACTGTGTTGCTGTTGCTGTCCAACTCTGAGATCAACACTGGTTTCTTCACATTCGGTATACTCTTTCCATTCTTAATATTTGTGTTCTACTGCCTTATCATCTAGTTTATTATCTGATTTGCCTGTCGTCCACAAAATTAATTGAGATTGAGTGTTCCCCACACCTGAATAGAGTACGAATCATTATTGAACTTCTTACTTGCTAAAACACATAGAGATTTAATTGATTGTAAGGTTGATTTATTAATTGGGACTGTTACATTTGATTCAATTCTTGAAAACCCATCAAACCTGTTAACTGTTAAAATTTCCAACTTAGATCCGCACTTTTATGTTGGTAAAATTAACCCATTAAGATTCTTGGAAATTCTCTATTTTAGGGTTGGTTTTACATCAGTTTGCTTGGGGGCTATATATATGGCCGTAAACTCTAGGATTTAGATGGTGGTGATCATTATTCAACTTCAAGAGAGATTGTACCGAGTGTTTCAAAGGTGAGAGAGAGAGATTTAGAGTTGTAATCTCTTCGGTAATATTTGTATTTCTTTGGTAATAAGAAGTATTGGTTATTTCTGCATATTGGTTGTATTCTTGTGAGATCCATATATTGTGGTGGCTTGTTCTTGGTTCATCTATTTCTTGAGAGTTTCTATTGCTCATGGTGTGTTTCCGCTATTAGCGCTACGAGTTGGGAGTAGATTTCTCCGACAAGTGGTATCAAAGCAGTTGGTTCGAGATGGCCGATAACAAGATGAAGATCGAGAGATTCGATGGGAGTGACTTCGCGATGTGGAAGATTCAGATGATAGCGTATCTTCGTTAGAAAGATCTTGATGGTCCGTTATTTGATGAGAAGTCGGTAGGTGCAGACAAGGATGCGAAGGTCTTGGCAGAGTGGAATCGTTTGGATCAGAAGGCGCTGGGGCAGATTCAGTTAGGGCTGAGTAGGAAGGTGTTATTTCATATCTCGAAGGTAAAGACCATAAAGGACGCTATGGAGATTCTCACGGATATGTATAAGAAACCGCCTGCATCTAATCAAATTCTTCATATGAAGAAATTGGTTAATATGAAGTTAAAAGGAAGGGGGTTCAGTATCAAAGCATATGAACAATTACTGTATGGCTTACAACCAGATGGAAGCTGCAGGTTTGAAGTTTTCAGAGAGGGGGCAGTCATTATTACTTCTATCTACTTTACCCGATAGTTATGGTACGGTGGAACAGACTATTACAGGCACTATGAAAGATTCGACGACTCTACAGGATGTGGTGAGTAGCATTCTGAACAAGGAGGTGAGAAGGGTGAGAAATGGGGGATATCCATCATCATCTTCTAGAAATTTCGCTATGTACGTTGAGAAGAGACATGGGAGATCTAAGAGCAGTCAAAGAAGAAAGGATCAGAGTAGTTCATCTAAGAGTGGGTCTGATGATAGCGATGGAGGACATGGGTCTGAGTGCTGGTACTGTTACAAGAAGGGTCACATGATGCGCAGTTGCAAGGCTTATATGAAGAAGAAGCAGGAGAAATCGAAGAGAGATAACCCAAAGGAAGTCCAAGGAGGGCTTGTTAAGGAGTTATGCTTATCAGCTCGGGAGGAGTTGGGCACTCAAGATTGGTGTATTGATTCGGAAGCTTCTTTTCATTACACTCCGAGGAGAGAGGTATTTGATGACTACGAGGAGGGTTCTTTTGGAGTTGTGATCGTGGAGAATGGTCACCGGTGTTCTGTACATGGGGTTGGTACTGTTCGCATAAACACCATTGACGATCAAAGTGTTTTCTTGCAGGAGACAAGATATGTTCCAGACTTGAAGGATAGTTTTATCTCGATTGGAAGGCTAGACAAGGAGGGGTTGTCTACTACAATTGGTAGTGGGGAGTGGTGTATAACTGCAGGTTTAAGGGTGATTGCAAAAGGGAAGCGTAAGGGAACGCTGTATTTGCTTAGAAACGTAAGGGGCGTTTCTCCTGTAGTTGACTCTCAGCCAGAATCAAGTAGTAGGTTGTGTGGGGTGCAACCAAGTTCTTTCAGTTGTGAAGGGGATGTTACTAATTTAGTAGGAGCTGCTGGCCATGGAAGTGATCCTAGTGGGCAAGACGTTGCTGCGGTGAGGGTACTTTGCGAATTGGCAGTTGAAGCTTCAAGTCGCTCTTGTGTGATAGAGAGCGCTGGTATCAATATGCGGGGTGATTTCGATGAAGGTAACCGAATTGGGACTGTAAGGGTTGAACAGTCTGCGGAGTTTGTGGAGGTGTTGTCCACGGAGGTTTCTAGTGCAGAGGGTGCATTGAGAGGTTTTGAATCATGTCCGGTGTTGATGGAGATCTTGCGAGGTAGGGAGTCTCATAACACGGAATCCGACACGAGAGGTTGTTTCTCCGGTATTCGTGCTCTATGCGATTGGTGGAGCACATCCTTCATGAGGCGATGAGGGGTGGTTGGTGCACTCCATGTGGTGGAGTGGCGGAGGTGCTCTTCATGAGAGTGGGGAGTACTTGGGTCTTCCATGAAAGTGGGAGATGGAAGAGATAATGTGAGGAAAGATTGCAATAACTTTGAAGCATGGTGTATTTGGTCCAAATGGGAGATTGTTAGGAATTTTGACCTCAAATATACGTAGGCATGGGGTACTTGAAGTTGGAGAAAAAGAGGAGAAGACAAAGAAGTAAGGGAAGACAAGCAGCAAGTAGAAGAAGAGAAGTCTGGAGGGTTGCAGTCGACCGGCTAGGGGTGCGGTGGACCGACCCATTCGACTGGGAGTTCTTTGAGTGTGGGAGTCCAACAGAGGAGGGGACAGTGGATCGGTCTGGGAAATGCGGTCAACCGGTCAGCCCTCGGGTTCTGGATCTGCACATTGCGGTCGACCGGCTTGGGGTGCGGTCGACCGACACCGACGTTGAGTTGTTCTTTTGGGCTTACGGGATAAAGGCCCAATTTGCTAGATTTGTGTATATCTTTTAGGATTTTCTTGGGGCTATATATATGGCTGTAATGTAGAACCCCGTATTTTTAAAATGTTATTTTTAAAGGTTTATAAATGACTACAATGATTTTTGGAGAATTTATGAATATTTTCAGAAAAATTTATCTTTTTACATGTGCAAAACACGTGCAAATACTTTCTTGAGAAGTTTGAAAGTCAATTATTCTTCATGAAAAAATATTATTTAATATTTGGGATTTATTTAGTATTTTTCCAGATTTTTCTGAAATTAATTGGAACTATTTGCAAATTTTGAGAAAAGAAGGACCTTTTTGCAAATTTGTCATTTTTAGGGGTTAAAATGTAAAATATATTTTCTGGACGTTTTGAACAGTACCAGTTGAGATTTAAGATTATATTTTACTTTAAAATCCTAATTTAAATGAATTTTATTGAATTTCCAAGAATAGAGCTATATATATAAAGTTGTATTTTGAAGGGATTATTTTGCAAAAGTGGGTAAAACCCCAAACTTCATTCCGGATATTTAAAAAGAATTTGCAGCCGTCATTCGCTGCACAGTATAGAATTTTGTGATATTTTTGGAGGAGCAAGAGGAAGTTTTGGATCTCGCAAAGGAGAGACTTTATTGTTGGATCTCGTCGTTTCCAAGGTGAGTGATGTAAAATTGTTTGTTGTTTGCTTTATGTGAATGTTGTAGATTTGGTTGTTGTTTGATTTATGTGAATGATCGTTTCGTTGGTTGTTTTGACATGTTTGTTTATTTAGTATAATTTGTATGTGAGCAATGCAATGATTGTTGTCGTATTATGTATGTGATATCCATGAATGTTTAGTAAATCTTGGTTTATAAATTTGTATCGCTAGAAAGCATGTTTAAGATATGAGTATGGTTATGATAATAAGAGATTGGATGGATGAACATCTGGATCTCGTGAATACAAATCAGATTCTGGTTTTGAGTTGTGAAAGAAATTCAGTATTGAGAAACCCTAATGGAAGAATTAGGAATTTAGAACATGAGAACTTGAGTTTTGAGACATGGGTTGATTTGAGTAATGTATCCAATCTGAGGATACTTTGAGATTGTCATTTTTTTACCTGAATACGAATTATTTTCATAAACAATGATTTCTTTTAGAAAACTCTAATTTTGATTATCATGTACAACCAAAATTAGGCAGACTATAGGCTGACAGTCGACTGTCAGACCTTTCAGTCGACTGGCACGACCCAGCTGCTAGATCTTTAGTTTTCTTGAAAATCCGTTCTGGACAGTCGACTTAGACCCTTTTCAGTGACTGGTACACTTAGAATTTATTTTTTTTCAAAGTTATCGTAAATTTTTCTCTGGTAAGTCGACTTATGACTTTTTAAGTCGACTTATAATCTCTTTTAAGTCGACTTATGACTTTTATAAGTCAACTTATAATCTCTTTTAAGTCGACTTATGACTTTTATAAGTCAACTTATAACACTTAGAATATTTTCTTAAAGATTTCTGGAATTTCTCTCTGCTAAGTCGACTTATGACTTTTATAAGTCAACTTATATTCTCTGGTAAGTCGACTTATGACTTTTATAAGTCAACTTATATTACTTAACTTATTTTCTTAAAATCATGAAATTTTCCCCTCTGGATAGTCGACTTACTTCAGTATTAGTCGACTGGTGCTGATGTGTTCTCATAAGTTTGAATGTTTCCCTCAAATGATTTATTCTTCAAATGTTTTAAGCTTTACTTTATCTTCTATTAAACATATGATTTCAAGATGCTAAGTTGAGCAGTTTCAGATGTAAGTTTGGTTAAGATATTTGAGTTGAGTCTCTAGAGCATGTGTGTGACCCTAGCATACCGATGTTGAGTTCTTTTGTTGAGGCCTGTTGAGGCATTTCAGTTGTTCAGTTTTGAGTTAAGTCCGGTAGGGTACACCAACTCTAGGAGATTCGTTGAGTAATTATGTAACCCAAAAATAATAAGGACATGCACTAGTGGTGATATGATGAACGGGAACATGGGTCAAGTACCTCAGTATGGCTTTCGGTGTGGGATTTAATCTCCGAAATTATCCAAGTAACTTACTTGCGGTGTGGGATCTATCTCCGGAATTATCCAGATAAATTACCTGCGGTGTGAGATATATCTCCGGAATTATACAGGTAATTACTTGCGGTGTGGGATTGATCTCTGGAATTGTCGGGGTCGAGGCGATGCACATGTGGTATTCATGTGATGATGTGTCAATGTTTCGGTGTGGGATGATCTCCGGAATTATCCAGGTAAATTACCTGAGATGTGGGATCTATCTCCGGAATTATCGGGGCATGGGCTAACACTCATAGTTTATCTTTATCTCGTAGTAGTCATCGTGTTAGGATTGGTTGCATAGCGGGGATTAAACCCATATAATGTGGAGACGTTAAGGGCTTGCACCGAACCTATGTAGAGTGGGATGCATAGACTTCGACAAGTACGCATTAGAGAGTCCGCATATAGAATTTGTGTTTTCTTGACTTGGTTTTATGCATGTGGTTTTCCTATTTTTCTACACCTAACCCTTAGTTAAGCTACACTTGATGTTTTCACGTTTCTCTGTCATTTCTTACTTCACATATTCTTGTTTAGTGTATGTTGTTTAAGAATCCATGCTTAATGTTCGTTTACGCTGTTTGTTTTATGTCACTCACACCATTTATGGCTGACCCCTTTAGTTTTGGGGGTTAGGGATCATCTCTAGCCTCATGTGTTGCAGGTTGTTGCTTAGAGATTGGAGGTTTGGATGCTTGAGATAGTTTTGAGATAAATTAATTTAATGGAGTTTGTGTAAATTTGTAAGAATAGTGTTGTAATAAGACTGTGTTGTAAATAAAAGAAAACTATGATTGAGATGTTTTTAAATTCCGCTGTGCTATGTAAAAGTTTGTTGTAATAAAAGTTGAAAATTTTAGTGGAGTTGGTTGTGTTTAATGTTACATTGAAGTGGATGCTGGGATTGTGCCACGTATTTTCTAAGATATCATATTAGAAATTCGGGGCGCTACAGAGATTGGTATCAGAGCATGCTTCAATAGTAATAATAAACATAGCATAAAAATAACCGAGGTGTGGACACTAGAGTGTGAGTACCTAGGTGTGGACATTAAAAAGTGAGTGTCTCATAGAACGAACTGAAACATGATGTTTTACCTTTGGGATACAATTGAGGTTTTGCCAAAGGATATTGATGTGAGTTTGAATTGTGTGTGGTGCTATAACTTTTCCCTCGTTTTGCAGTATTCAGTATGGTTGCACCCAGGCCCAGGAATGGTGGTAACAATGATGATGGATCTGGGAGTTCTCGAGGAACTGGATTTGATCTTGAGGCCGAATTTGCCAAGGTGTATCAGACTCTGAATGCGCTAATGGCATTTAATTTGGCGCAGAATCAGAATCAGAACCAACAATAGAATCATGGAGCTGGACAGGGATTGGTTAACGCCGATCCTATCAAGCAGATCGAATCCTTTAAGAGGATGAGGCCGCCAGTTTTTGAGGGGCAATCTGATCCAACCGCAGTTGATGATTGGATTAAAAGGATGGAGACAATCTTCGAGGTATCGGAGACTCCGGTAGCCAACAAGGTGAAGTTGGCTACGATGCAGCTGGAAAAGGACGCTGGTGTCTGGTGGGAATCCCTGAAGAGGACTTTGGGAGACCAGCCGATGACTTGGGAAGCTTTTCTAGAGGAATTCAGGGATCGCTTCTTTCCCCTAGATGTTCAGGAGAAGAAGGCGACCGAGTTCCTGAATCTTCAGTAGGGCAGCATGACCGTGCGGGAGTATGAGACCAAGTTTGCTCAGCTTTCGAGGTATGCACCAGAGTTGGTCGTTGACGAGGCGAAGAAGGCCAGAAAGTTTGAGCAGGGCTTGAGGCCAAACTTGAGGTCGAAGATGATCCCGTTGGGTATCAGAAGGTTCGACAAGCTGGTCAGGAGAGCAGCTGACTGAGGAGGACATGGACCAGTTCCAGAAGAGGCAAGATACATGGAACCGGAATAAGAGGCCAGCATCAGGTCAGAGTGGGAAGGGATTCCCAGCGAAGCAGATCAAGTTCAGTGATCCGGTGCAGAAGGCACCTGCAACTCATGGAGTGACTTGTTATTACTGTAAGGAGGCAGGACATTACAGGTCAGCGTGTCTGAAGTTGGCGAAGCAGATTTGTTCCCAGTGTGGGCAGGCAGGCCATTCTAAGCCCCATTGTCCACAATTGAGGAAGGATGGTTCAGGTGGAAGCAAATTCCAGAGGCAAGGGCGAGTATTTGCATTAACCGAGGAGGACGCGGGTAACTCAGAAGATGTAATACAGGGTATGCAAGAATTTTGATTTTTTATTTTAAATCAATGTAATAAGTAAAACCTTTATTTGAGAACAATTGGAGATTGAGTATCACTCTTCTTGTAACAGGGGTTGTTTTAATTAATGGAATAAAGGCAAGGGTTTTATTTGATACTGGTTCATCGCATACTTTTGTATCGCCAAATTTTGCAAAGATCTTAGGTGTGGAACCTAAGTTGTTTCCTGGAAAGGTATTGTCGGTGGCAACGCCGTCAGGTGAAGAATTGATTGCGGATCGATATTACGAGGGCTGTGATATCGAGATTGGTGGAAGGTTGTTCGGCATTGATTTGATCGAGCTGCAAGTCTTGGGTGTGGATGTCATCGTGGGCATTGACTGGATGGCAATATATGATGCCACAATTGAATACAAGCAGAAGGAGGTGTTGGTGAAAGCACCAGGTGGACCCGCAGTGACTTTCCAAGGGAAGAAGAAGATTCCGAAGGTGGCTGCAATGGTATCCAAGATGGTTATTTCAGATGAAGTCAAGGGCATTCCGGTTGTTCAAGATTTTCCTAAGGTGTTCTTGGATGATTTTCCAGGATTACCGCCGCAGAGAGATGTGGAGTTTTGCATCAATGTTCAGCCAGGGAGTGCACCGATTTTTCAAGGCTCCGTACAGGATGGCACCTGTAGAGCAAGATGAAGTGAGGAAGCAGATTAAGGAGCTGTTGAGCAAAGGGCTTATTAGGCCGAGTTCTTCTCCGTGGGGAGCGCCAGTGCCGTTAGTGAAGAGGAAGGATGGGTCAATGAGGATGTGCATTGACTATCGGGAGTTGAATAGGGTGACTATTCAGAACAAGTATCCACTGCCGCGGATTGATGATTTGTTCGACAGGCTTCGAGGAGCAGCGGTGTTTTCAAAGATTGATTTGAGATCAGGGTATCATCAGGTTCGAGTCAAGGATGAAGATGTGAGCAAGACAGCTTTCAGGACTCGTCATGGGCTCTATGAGTTTTTGGTGATGCCATTCGGGTTGACGAATGCGCCAGCAGTTTTCATGGATATGATGAATCGGGTTTTGAGGCCATTTATTGACTCCTTCGTGGTGGTTTTCATCGACGATATCTTGGTGTATTCGAAGTCGGAGGAGGATCATTCTACGCACTTGACAGCGGTATTACAGAAATTGCAGGAGTATAGCTTGTATGCCAAGTTGTCGAAGTGTGAGTTTTGGAAGTCTGAGGTAGCTTTCCTTGGTCATATTCTTTCTAAGGAGGGAGTGGCCACTGATCCTCAGAAAGTTAAAAGCAGTGAAGGATTGGCCCAGGCCAATGTCTGTGAAGGAAGTCAGGAGTTTCTTGGGTTTAGCTGGTTACTACAGAAGATTCATCCAGGGTTATTCTCAGATTGCAGTTCCTTTGACAGGTTTGACCCGGAAGAATGTGGCATTTTTATGGACTGATAAGTGTGAAGAGAGTTTCCTTGAGTTAAAGGAAAGGTTGACTACTGTACCTATCTTAGCTTTGCCACAAGCTGGGAAGGATTATGATATCTTCAGTGATGCATCTCTCAGAGGTTTGGGTTGTGTCTTGATGCAAGAAGGCAAGGTTATTGCTTATGGTTCGAGGCAATTGCGTCCGCATGAGAAGAATTATCCGACGCATGATTTGGAGCTAGCAGCTATCATTTATGCCTTGAAGCAGTGGAGATATTATGTTTATGGTGAGAAGGTTAACATGTACACTGACCACAAGAGCCTGAAGTATATTTATCAACAGAAGGATCTAAATCTTCGGCAGAGAAGGTGGTTGGAAGTATTGGAAGACATTCGCCTTGAGATCAAGTATCATCCAGGCAAGGCGAATGTGGTAGCCGATGGACTTAGCAGGAAGAGTAGTTTATCAAGTTTGATCACTACTCGAAGTGAGTTGGCAGCAGAGATCGATCAGGCAGGTATCGAGGTGGTGCTGCAAGGTTTAGGGACGTCTTTGGCTCAGTTGAGGCTGCAACCGTCCTTGAGAGAAAGAATTGTGGAAGGCCAGAGATCAGATTCAGAGATTCAGAAGATGTTGCAACAGGTTTCAGAGGGCAAGCTATCAGAGTTTCGTGTCCAAGATGGAATTCTTTGGTTGGGTGAGAGGTTGTGTGTTCCAGATAATACAGATTTGAGAGATAGTATCTTGTAGGAAGCACACAGTACCTTGTTGTCAGTTCATCCTGGAGGCACGAAGATGTACAGGGACATCAAACAGCACTTTTGGTGGTCTGGTATGAAGAGGGATGTGGCAGATTTCGTGGCAAGGTGTCTGACTTGTCAGCAGATCAAAACAGAAAATCAGAGACCTGGAGGTTTGTTGCAGCCGTTGCCCATTCCGGAGTGGAAATGGGAGAATATCAGTATGGATTTCATCACAGGTTTGCCGAGGAGTTCGAAGGGCAATGATCCGATTTGGGTTATTGTGGACTGTTTGACTAAGTCGGCTCACTTTCTAGCCATGAAGATTACTTGGTCATTGGAGAAATTGGCTGAGTTGTACATTGGTGAGATTGTGAGACTTCATGGAGTTCCAGTGTCGATTGTTTCTGACAGAGATGCAAGGTTCACTTCAAGGTTTTGGAAGAGCCTACAAGCAGCTTTAGGCACCAGAACTAATTTCAGTACCGCATTTCATCCACAGACCGATGGTCAAACTGAGAGGGTGAATCGAGTGCTGGAAGATATGGTGAGGGCTTGTGTTATGGATTTCGGTGGTGGTTGGGAGAGATACTTAGTATTGGTTGAGTTTGCTTATAACAATAGTTACCATGCGAGTATCAGGATGACACCGTATGAGGCTTTGTACGGGCGGAGGTGCAGGACACCAGTTTGTTGGTGCGAGGTTGGCGAGAGGCAGATGTATGGTCCTGAGATCGTACAGCAGACGTCAGAGCAGATTGGGCTGATTCGCAAGAGATTGGTCGAGGCTCAGAGTCGGCAGAAGAGTTATGCTGATACTCGACGAAGAGACTTGGAGTTTGAGGTTGGGGATGCAGTTTTCCTCAAGGTTTCTCCGACCAAAGGAGTGATCAGGTTTGGTAAGGGAGGCAAGTTGGCGCCAAGGTATATTGGGCCATACAGGATCGTGGAGCGGATTGGCAAGACAGCATATAGATTGAAGCTTCCAGAGGAGTTGGCACAAGTGCATGATGTATTTCATGTGTCATTGTTGAGGAAGTATGTGCCAGATCAGAATCATCAGTTGGTAGAGGTTCCTGAAGATCTACAAGTGAACTTGAGTTACAAGGAACAGCCTGTTTAGATCGTTGATCGTAGGGAGAAAGTTCTTAGGAGCAGGTGATACCTATGGTCAAGGTGTTGTGGAGGAATCAGCAGTTCGAGGAGGCTACTTGGGAGCTAGAGGATCGCATGCAGAAGAATTTTCCTGAGCATTTTGTATGAGTGTATTTCTTTTATGTGATTGTGATTCTTTTGAATGTTTGTACCATTGATTGAGTTAAGTTGTATTCCTTCTATTTTGATTGTGTTGTCATATGCAATTGTTTGGACTATGTTCTATTTATGAGATATTGTTCCCTTTGTTGGTATGTGGTTTGGACTCATTAGTAGTAGTTCTGAGGACAGAACTCTTCTAAGGAGGGAGTGATGTAGAACCCCGTATTTTTAAAATGTTATTTTTAAAGGTTTATAAATGACTAAAATGATTTTTGGAGAATTTATGAATATTTTTAGAAAAATTTATCTTTTTACACGTGCAAAACACGTGCAAATACTTTCTTGAGAAGTTTGAAAGTCAAGTATTCTTCATGAAAAATCATTATTTAATATTTGGGATTTATTTAGTATTTTTCCAGATTTTTCTGAAATTAATTGAAACTATTTGCAAATTTTGAGAAAAGAAGGACCTTTTTGCAAATTTGTCATTTTTAGGGGTTAAAATGTAAAATGTATTTTCTGGACGTTTTGAACAGTACCAGTTGAGATTTAGGATTATATTTTACTTTTAAATCCTAATTTAAATGAATTTTATTGAATTTCCAAGAATAGAGCTATATATATAAAGTTGTATTTTGAAGGGATTATTTTGCAAAAGTGGGTAAAATCCCAAACTTCATTCCGGATATTTAAAAAGAATTTGCAGCCGTCATTCGCTACACAGTATAGAATTTTGTGATATTTTTGGAGGAGCAAGAGGAAGTTTTGGATCTCGCAAAGGGGAGACTTTATTGTTGGATCTCGTCGTTTCCAAGGTGAGTGATGTAAAATTGTTTGTTGTTTGCTTTATGTGAATGTTGTAGATTTGGTTGTTGTTTGATTTATGTGAATGATCGTTTCGTTGGTTGTTTTGACATGTTTGTTTATTTAGTATAATTTGTATGTGAGCAATGCAATGATTGTTGTCGTATTATGTATGTGATATCCATGAATGTTTAGTAAATCTTGGTTTATAAATTTGTATTGCTAGAAAGCATGTTTAAGATATGAGTATGGTTATGGTAATAAGGGATTGGATGGATGAACATCTGGATCTCGTGAATACAAATCAGATTCTGGTTTTGAGTTGTGAAAGAAATTCAGTATTGAGAAACCCTAATGGAAGAATTAGGAATTTAGAACATGAGAACTTGAGAACTTGAGTTTTGAGACATGGGTTGATTTGAGTAATGTATCCAATCTGAGGATACTTTGAGATTGTCATTTTTTTACCTGAATACGAATTATTTTCATAAACAATGATTTCTTTTAGAAAACTCTAATTTTGATTATCATGTACAACCAAAATTAGGCAGACTATAGGCCGACAGTCGACTGTCAGACCTTTCAGTCGACTGGCACGACCCAGCTGCTAGATCTTTAGTTTTCTTGAAAATCCGTTCTGGACAGTCGACTTAGACCCTTTTCAGTGACTGGTACACTTAGAATTTATTTTTTTCAAAGTTATCGTAAATTTTTCTCTGGTAAGTTGACTTATGACTTTTTAAGTCGACTTATAATCTCTTTTAAGTCGACTTATGACTTTTATAAGTCAACTTATAATCTCTTTTAAGTCGACTTATGACTTTTATAAGTCAACTTATAACACTTAGAATATTTTCTTAAAGATTTCTGGAATTTCTCTCTGCTAAGTCGACTTATAACTTATATAAGTCAACTTATATTCTCTGGTAAGTCGACTTATGACTTTTATAAGTCAACTTATATTACTTAACTTATTTTCTTAAAATCATAAAAATTTCCCCTCTGGACAGTCGACTTACTTCAGTATTAGTCGACTGGTGCTGATGTGTTCTCATAAGTTTGAATGTTTCCCTCAAATGATTTATTCTTCAAATGTTTTAAGCTTTACTTTATCTTCTATTAAACATATGATTTCAAGATGCTAAGTTGAGCAGTTTCAGATGTAAGTTTGGTTAAGATATTTGAGTTGAGTCTCTAGAGCATGTGTGTGACCCTAGCATACCGATGTTGAGTTCTTTTGTTGAGGCCTGTTGAGGCATTACAGTTGTTCAGTTTTGAGTTAAGTCCGGTAGGGTACACCAACTCTAGGAGATTCGTTGAGTAATTAAGTAACCCAAAAATAATAAGGACAGACACTAGTGGTGATATGATGAACGGGAACATGGGTCAAGTACCTCAGTATGGCTTTCGGTGTGGGATTTAATCTCCGGAATTATCCAAGTAACTTACTTGCGGTGTGGGATCTATCTCCGGAATTATCCAGGTAAATTACCTGCGGTGTGAGATATATCTTCGGAATTATACAGGTAATTACTTGCGGTGTGGGATTGATCTCTGGAATTGTCGGGGTCGAGGCGATGCACATGTGGTATTCATGTGATGATGTGTCAATGTTTCGGTGTGGGATGATCTCCGGAATTATCCAGGTAAATTACCTGAGATGTGGGATCTATCTCCGGAATTATCGGGGCATGGGCTAACACTCATAGTTTATCTTTATCTCGTAGTAGTCATCGTGTTAGGATTGGTTGCATAGCGGGGATTAAACCCATATAATGTGGAGACGTTAAGGGCTTGCACCGAACCTATGTAGAAGTTGGGATGCATAGACTTCGACAAGTATGCATTAGAGAGTCCGCATATAGAATTTGTGTTTTCTTGACTTGGTTTTATGCATGTGGTTTTCCTGTTTTTCTACACCTAACCCTTAGTTAAGCTACACTTGATGTTTTCACGTTTCTCTGTCATTTCTTACTTCACATATTCTTGTTTAGTGTATGTTGTTTAAGAATCCATGCTTAATGTTCGTTTACGCTGTTTGTTTTATGTCACTCACACCATTTATGGCTGACCCCTTTAGTTTTGGAGGTTAAGGATCATCTCTAGCCTCATGTGTTGCAGGTTGTTGCTTAGAGATTGGAGGTTTGGATGCTTGAGATAGTTTAGAGATAAATTATTTTAATGGAGTTTGTGTAAATTTGTAAGAATAGTGTTGTAATAAGACTGTGTTGTAAATAAAAGAAAACTATGATTGAGATGTTTTTAAATTCCGCTGTGCTATGTAAAAGTTTGTTGTAATAAAAGTTGAAAATTTTAGTGGAGTTGGTTGTGTTTAATGTTACATTGAAATGGATGCTGGGATTGTGCCACGTATTTTCTAAGATATCATATTACCAATCTGAGCTGTTGGATATATATATATATATATATATATATATATATATATATATATATATAGGGAAATGCTCCATTGAAAACGGGTTTGTTTTCACGAGTTGGAAAACACCAATCTGAGCTGTTGGATCACTTTTGATCGTGATCAGCGGCTCAGATCGCCTCCGCCCATCACCCAATATCACCTAAGTGGCAGAGGGTTATTTTGGGAATTTCATCCCAAATAACCCTTCGCCTGATTCGCTCTGAAAAAATGAATATAACCTAGGCCATTGTTGGGAACAACGGCCTAGGTTATAAAAAATTGAATTATAGGCCGTTGTTTGGAATAACAGCATTGTTCTAAATTTTTATAACCTAGGCCGTTGTTCCCAACAACGGCCTATAAATTTTATAGCCTAGGCCGTTGTTCCCAGCCTAGGTTATAAAAATTTAGAACAAGGCCGTTGTTCCAAACAACGGCCTATAATTCAATTTTTTATAACCTAGGCCGTTGTATTCAACAACGGCCTAGGTTATATCAATTTTTTTAGAATCTGTTCAGCGAAGAGTTATTTGGGACGAAATTCCCAAAGTAACCCTCTGCTGATCAATTGAAACGGGTTATGGGGAGCTCGATCTGAGCCGCTGATCACGATCATGAGCAATCCAACGACTCAGATTGGTGTTTTCCAACCCGTGAAAACTAGACCCGTTTTCAATGTAGCATTTCCCATATATATTTTCAATGTAGCATTTCCCATATATATATATATATATATATATATATATATATATATATATGGGGGAAATGCTCTGTGAAAACGTGGAAAACCACTTAGGCTGTTGTTGGAAACAACGACCTAGGTTATAATGTTATAATGCATTATAACCTTGTTTTCACGGGTTTTCACAACATTTGCGTTTCAACTGAGCATTTCCCTATATATATATAGTCCCCGTTCGTTGAGCACTAGCTCTGTGTGCACTCTGCCTTCAGGCCTTTGTATTCATGATCCGAACCGTTCACATTGACCTACATGTCTAAATTAGTCTAAATATGTAAAATCAAGTCATTTGAAATTTATTTGACCATCCATCATGTCATTATACAAGAAATGATATTCAACCATACAATTTTGTTACACTTCAATGGATGGGCAAAGGAATTTTCAAAGACTTGATTTTACATATTTGGACTAATTTAGACGTGTAGATCAATGTGAACGGTTCAGATTGTCGATACGAATGCTCGAAGGCCGAGTACACAACAGAAGGTTTATATATATAAATATATATAAAATTTTAAAAATGATCTATTCTCATTTTGTAGCAACCCTAACATAAAATTACTATTAGATTATCAAATGGGAACATATAATTATAGAGAATAAGAAGATAGTACTTATTTTGAGTTGAGTTTGGATTCGGGATGTGGGTCAGATCCAATTAGCTGGTCGGTTCCAGCAAACAAAAACAATTGGGGTGGAGGAGGATCAGCACGAGCAACAAGAGGAGGAGGTAAAGCATATGCGGGTCGGGTTAAGTTTGTGACGACGCAGGGGAGCGATGGTTGGTCGGGTTTGTGTTCGCTCGAAGATGAAGAAGAGAATCTGTTTGGGTTTAGATTTGCGCAAGAAAGTAGAAGAGAGAGGTGGCAGGTCGGGGTTGGGTTTGTGCGAGGACCAGAAGGGATTTGGATTTTAGATTTGGATTTGAGTTTGGGCCGGATTGAGCCCAAATAATGAAAACAAGCATACAAATTAAATAAGGGAATTTAATCGGTTAATCAACCACTTAAAATTGGCCGATTAATCACTAATCAGCAGATTATACACGATTAAATCGCTAACTATTAAAATATTGAAAATCGCTAAAAAAATAATCGTTTAGCCTCCGATTAGATTAATCAGTATATATATATATAGAAAGACCTTCCATTGTGCACCACTTTGGTGTACACTCGCCCTTCTGGCCATCACATGAATGATCCAAACCGTTCATATTGATCTACTCTTGTAATTGGCCAAATATATCCGATTAAATCGCTAACTATTGAAATATTGAAAATCGCTAAAAAAATAATCGCTTAGCCTCCTGTAACGCCCCGAATCCCAAATACAACTGAATTCGAGAGTTCTACAGGATCTTTCCACTTCATTTAGTACAATTTTGCAAGGAAAATTAAACTTTTCACTTTACATCAGAGTTACAAGTAAAACATTACAATTTACACTGCACAGCGGAAGTAAAATTACAACATTTAAATAAATGTACAACAACATTGAATAATCTTTAAGCATTTGTTCCTCTTTAACCTTTATCATGTCATTACCCTGTATATAACACTGTGGGTACGTCAGTTTATTCAACCGACGAACATTATACACGACCATCCTCTCTATGCCGGAAATAGTATAACTCATTTTCCATATTTAACAAACACAAACTTGTCACATATCAAACTAAAGGGAATACCCTAATGATGTCGTGTTGTGATTGTGCACTTAGTCCTTAATGCAATTATTTATATTATATGACACTAATGGGCACTTGTTCGGATTCTATGCATCCCATACTACATAGGTCCAAGGGCAAGCCCTTAATCGTTCTTCATCTTTGTAGGGTTCAATCCCTCACCATGACTTAATCTACTACTGTAACTACGGTAAGTATCCTAGATGTTTTCTGACCTACGAACTCATGGCTAGGCGCCCTGGAGGGAATCCCAACACACTGACACATGACTCATCATGCAGGCATCCTGTGGTAATTCAGCTCCTACCGTAGACATGACACCACCCGTAGTCTTCAAACACCCCACGAGCGTCGCCACCAGGATGGTACTCTGGAGCAGTATCCACGCCCTATCATGACTCATCATGGGACATCCTGGGATACGCTCTCGCCGCTAATCCAATGGCCCTCATACTCAGTGTTTTTCTCTTACTTTCATCACATCTTCACTATGTAACTAATCCTTAGTTCTAATGAAATAAAATCACGAACAAAATCAAAGCACTAGAGTTAGCCTCTCCACTAAACCGGACTTATTCGTTCATTCAAACATGACCAACCTTGGTCTTTCATTTCAAATTTCATTTCATTTCTTTCCAATTGCCGGGGGAGACTTAGCTACTCTTTTGTTTCAATTCCAATTCACAATTTCCAAAATTGAGCGTTTCCAACTCATAAGTTCATTTTCATAATCATAACAGATTTCTTTTTCAATAGCATGATCTCTAAATTTATTCATGAGTCCATAATCATACATGGAATATATACTTCATCAAATATCAATTTCACATTGAAATCGCATCACTAAATGAATATTCACATTTCATATTTTTCACACTATTCTCCAATGAGAATAATTCACATCCATCACATAATATAATTTCTATTTTTATTACACTTCTTTTCTAACATTTTATTTCAAGTCCTTTTGCAAAGTGCAACTTTCATAACATACAAGTGTATAACCTTAATTCTAAATTATATGTTTATTTTCAAAACATACTCCATTTCATGCAAATAATCCTCAAATTAATTTTCATAAATCCCACATATTTTTAGAATAATAATCATATTTTTTTCTAATTTTTTTCACTCATCAAAATCACCAAAAAAATATTTTTTCCCAATTTTTAAACACTGCCGAGACCAGTGTTCAAACCCAGAACCACAGAGAAACCAACCGAAGGCACAACCACTAGGCCGAACGCGCTATGCGTTAAAAGGGGCGCTGAGAGCATTAAATGCTCTCGGCTGCAGTACTTTATTTTTTCCAAAAAATGCAAAAGTATGTTGCTAAGAGGATTCGAACCAGCAACCTGAGATCCGAACCTACTGTAGCGAATAGAGTCATCCCAACCACTTGAGCTATGCGCTCGGGTTGTCTTAGATACAACTCGAAGTTTATTTAAATCAATTCTCTCTGTTATTTAAAACATTTCGATATTCAACAAGTTTTCATTTCATTTTGCTTTTATAAAATTTCCTGTAAATTTCCAGATTGACTAATATCATCATCAATTATACTCCAGTATATAGAAAATAATTTTTTTCAATAATTAATACATGTTTTTCATACAATTAAATCGAATTCTAAATTATCACTACCACATTTCTTCTTTTTCGACATTTCTTAACAATTAACATCACTAATCTCTTTATTAGCAATCTTCATATTAATTTTCTGTTTTTAATCATTTCTCAAACATACAATTCATATCTTAATTCATTCATTTCAACATTATCACAAAAATCCATTTAAACACATAAAGTAGCATTGTCAATCTACTAACTTTTGTATATAATTCTTGATGTAGATAATGAAATTATCTTCAAGCAATCCATGGCCATATTCAATTCTCACAAAATTTAAACTTTACTAATGGAACCACATACACTTGCATATCAACATTTCAACCAATCAATAGGTCATTTTTTCAATTAAATGTGTACTCTTATTAATCTTTTTCATGCATCATTCTTTCCATTCCAATCTAGCATGCATTCCTAATTAGAAACATGAAAAATTTACCCACCTTAATTTGGAGAGAAATACAACTAGCGACACCTCCTAAACAAATATTCTTGCAAACGAACGATCCTCCTCCTTGATGCGCGCACCCGAGCCTCAAGCACACCAAAAGCCGAGCACTCCCCTTGATGAAAACCGGCCTCTCCTCTTCTTGATGAAAGCACAATCCCACACAATCTCTCAATCTTTTAACTCACTTAATAAACTACTAGATAATTGTATTTTAAACTATATGTTTGGAGGAAATAATTAGCACAAGAATACTAGCCAGGGGGGGCGGGGGGGTATTTATACTAAAAAGTTAGGAAAATGGAAGGCTAGGATTAACTTAGGAGTTAGAAGCAAATGGCTAAGATTTAAGGAGGAGTTACATTAACCACCCATGATCAAGTAACCATCACCACCATGACTCCACTTGAAAATTCCTATTCCCTCCAAAATTCCAAAACCGGCCTAGCATGAAAGGTGCACTTTGCACGTGTACGTGCAATGCACGTGCATGCATTCTTGGTCTCCAAAATTTTTGTACATTAAATTTTATTTGAAAATAATCTTTAAATGTATTCTACATTACAAGTTGTATTTAAAAATAAAATAGCTCATGGGCTTTAATTTATGGGCCAAAATAATAATTATAAAAAGAAAATAAATGAATTAAATTTTGGGCTTTAAAAAGAAAGGCTTTTGTTTATTTGAAAAAGGGCTTTACACCAAAAATAATTAAAAGCACATATTTAAAAATCTATACTCATCATAAGATTTAATTCTACCAAATAAATATTGCACGTGCACACTACGTGCAAAAATAAAATAATTTTCATTAAATGAAAAATCAGGGCATTACACCTCCGGTTAGCGATTAATCGATATATATATATATATATATATATATATATATATATATATATATATATATATATATAGAGAGAGAGAGAGAGAGAGAGAGAGAGAGAGAGAGAGAGAGAGTAATGTTCTGTTGCACACTAGGCCTCCGTGTGCAATCGACCTTCCCGCCTTCGTATCAACGATCCAAACCATTCTAATTGATCTACACATCTAAATTAGTCTAAATATATAAAATCAAATCATTTAAAATTCATTTGCCCATCCATTGAAGTGTTACAAAATTGTATGGCTGAAAATTGTTATTTTATATGTTCACATGATGGATGGGCAAATAAATTTTAAATAATTTGATTTTATATATTTAGAATAATTTAGATGTGTAGATCAATGTGAACGGTTCAGATCGTCGATACGAAGGCGGAAAGGTCGAGTGCTCACGGAGGCCCAGTGCACAATAAAACATTTCTCTCTCTATCCCTATATATATATA